>JAHTLZ010000129.1:99478281-99510318 GCA_023846285.1 Phrynocephalus versicolor
TGTGTGTGTGTGTGTGTGTGTGTGTGTGTGTGTGTGTGTGTGTGTGTTGTCATTACAGTCGTGACCGACCCTTCGTGACTCCATGTCCATGGAGTTTTCTTGGCAAATATGTCCCACTAAATTGGTTCAGATTTACAATGACCCTCTCCATTATTTTTTTAAATTAATATGAGGTGCTCAGAAGTGATTTTCCATTCCCTGCCTCTGGGGGAATGCTCTGGAATTAGTGTGCAACATGCCCAAGGCTACATAGGCTGGCTTTAGAGGCACAGTACAGAACCAAACTTCCAGCCTCTGGCTCCACAGTCAGATGCCCAACTTACTGAGATATCCAGCCAGCTGTTTGTTTCATAACAGGGACACGGCACTCAGCTAAGTAGATGGCATGCACAGCAACAACAGAAATGAAAGTAGAAGTCCCATGACTCATCTAGCAGTTAGAAAACGTCTTTGGGTGATGCCTCCCAGAATCCTAAACTAACAGGTCTGTTAGTCCTGCTGGCAGAAGATTCTGGGCATTGCAGTGGAAAAATTTAAATTCTTTTCAAGCTCAAGATTTCTATTGTTAAAATAAATCAAATTTCTGAAATCTTTTTGACACCTACATGCTATTTGTTTTTTTGTTAGCTTGCTTGTTTGTGTAGTCTCATTTATGAGCCATTTGTTGCCCCAAAAGAGGACTACATAGCAGAGTACATAAAACGCCCTTGCAGATGTGCCAAAATCAGCCACATTAAACATGAGAAGTCTGATCATGATTAGTTTGCAAATCGAATTTGGGACAGTCTAATTATGTAATCTGTCCCCTCAGCTAACTTTTCTACACTTGCAAGTATAATTATAATTATCTTATTATCCTGTCATGGCTGATGGCCCCTTTCAAGCACGTGTTCCCAGATATCTAGATATATGTATCTTTCCACACTTGAAACTTTTCCATTCTACTCTGTTCCAGTATAAAAAGCCGAGGGGTGTTAGGTGGGACTTCAAAACGATTAATTAAAATGATATACAGTCACGAAGACTATTAAGCTCTGGGGAAGGCTATCTTTCACCAAGTTGGAGTCACAGCTACCACCAGGGCAGCTGCAAATAGACCTTAAAGTGGACATATTTCTAGATTTATAATCATTCCCAGCTCCCCAACATGGGCTCCAATGAACCATCCCTAGAGGTGATCTAGCTAATTTCCCCCGCATTGCTGGCAAAGTGAGCTAAAAGTACATGGATCTGTTTGTCAGACAAGTCCATAGAAACCACCACACACACCACACACACATATTCTGCCTACCCCCGTACGAGTCAACAGGGCTGCAGAACAGACAGATATCTGTTACTCTGCTCCTTTCTGACCGTACTAACAATTGTTGTGCCCATCAGTACTTCAGTACCCATTTGGCCAGGAGTAAATTCAGTGGGGCATGATGGGCTCAGGGGGCTAGAGCGCTGAAATATCGGCTGCAAAGTTGGCAGCTCGGTGGTTCAAATGCCAGATGCCACCCAGTGGAGTGAGCTCCCGCGGTGAACTCTAGCTCCGGCCAACCTAGCAGTTCAAAAGCATGTAAATGCAAGTAGTTAAATAGGTGCTGCCATAAAAAGTGGGAAGGTGAAACAGTGTTCCATGTGCAGAAATGCATTCAGCCATGCTGGCCACACGGCCACGGACATGCACAACACTGGCTCTTTGGCTTAGAAACAGAGATGAGCGCCACCCTTAGAGTCAGACAGGGCTAGCACACAAGTGCGGTGGGAACCCTTACCTTTGCCTTTACCTGAAATTGAGTTAAATCCATGGGGGAATGCTTCTGAGGAGACATGTAAAGGACAAAAGTGTTGATTTGTTGGGATTCTATTTGGCAAGAAGAAGAAGAAATATATTCCAAGTATTTAAGCTATATTTCGATGCCTCATTTGGGGGATGAAGGCTCCCTAAGGCGATTCATAATGTAACAGATTACAGCAATAAAATACAAGATAGTAAGTATACAGTTAATTGAAACAACATCAAACATTTAAAACACGGAAGCAGCAGAACGCAATATTATTTAACCTGCCTGCCTTGCACTTACCACAAAAATACATTCATATTCTCCAGGAACTGCCATTTTGCTTTCTGCCGGGCAGCGGGAAGGTAAAATTTATTTTTAAGAACGATGTGACTTTCAGACATCGGATCACTCAGGCAGAGTAATAACGGAGAAATGGAGTAACATATTGTAAAATGTAAAAATGAATTGATGATATCCTTTTAATAATACTATGAGGCAGCAATGAATGAAATGAACAAATGTATGTACCACATATACTCGAGTATAAGTTGACCCGAGCACAAGCTGAAGCTCCTAATGTAATCCCAAAACACTAGGAAAACTTATTGACTCAAGTATAAGTCGAGGGCATTTTTTCTTTATACTTAAGTATATATAGTATACCGGCCAAGCTCTAAAGGGGATGGGGCTAGTAATTGTCAACGTGTGCTGGGATTGTGGAGGCAATTAGGTAGTTAACACCTCAACAGAGGTGGGGGCATCAGGCACAGTCTATCTACTACTTATCAGACTGTGCTTTCAACAAAACCCAGACATTTCAAAAAGCCTTCACCACCAAGGCCATAGCTAACTAACGACCCTTACTTTATAGGTTTCAACAGCTTAGGCCATTGTTCACCTTAAGGCTATTGATACTGTTGTCTATCTAGGGAGCTTATTCAGGCCATTATTCATCTTATGAGCCTATTTCTGAGGACTAAAAGATGGAGGACTCGCAAGTAGCTTTCTTCAGACTGATAAAGCTGTTTGGATGAGCAGCAAAACATTTCTATCTCTCAAGAAAAAGAAGTCCAGTTGCCATGACTCAACTTCACCTGGATGACTGAGAATCTTCACAGATAAATCATTGATGATGATGATGATGATGTCACTAAACCCTTGCACAAAAAGGCATGCATAACATGAATATGAATACTGTATTGTAAACTCTAGCACAAGACCTTTTTCTGTCTGAGAAATCTTGCAGGAAATAGTTCACGAGTTCTCCTAGAAATCTCACAGTTATCTCCTTCCCCCCAAAGCATTGTCGAGCTCTGAAGAGGATTATTGCCATTTCTGCACAGAATTGCACCTTTGCTGCACAGGATTCACTGGGAAGAGCATTCACTCACATGGGATGGGACCATTGCTTGCAGGAGACACGTTAACATTCCCTCTTGGTCATTCAAACTCACTGGGGAAGTAGAACTAGTAAAACAGTTCCTTAAATATCTCACGTACTTGGAGAGCCCTATCAGGGTTCCTGCAAAGAAGATGCAACTTGATGACACACAATCACAAGATTACTATAAAGCAAGGATGAGGTGCCTCTTTTTTAATCTGTGTTTCTGCTGGATTCCCTCGCAAGCAATCTGAAATATCATCGATCGCTGGAGATCACAGCACAAGGTTGGTATAGCCAGAAATAAAATTTGAGGAAAGTTTATTCTTTCTTTCTCTTTTTTGCATCTCTTCTTCTTCTTCTTCCTCCTCCTCCTCCTCTCTCAAACTAATATACAAGAATATAAAAACAAGGCAAATAAACAATCTACACTTCAGAATTTAACAGACTGCCTGACACACGTCTTTAATCTTGTTCAGCTAAAATCTGTCAGCAGTCGCTAATTATCTTTTGGGGAAAAACATGCCATTACATCATTTCTTAAACATTGTTTGATTCGCATCCTTTACCTTCAAAACTTATACCTCTGTGGCTATTTTGCTTTTCCCTTTCCAAAGCCTGGGAAAATATTCTTGCTGTTCTCGTCCTTTTCGTTCTGCACCGGCTTTTATGAGAGAAACCTATAGCCCAGATCATAGGTGCATGTTTACTGTTCCTTGAGTTTCTGAGTTCTCTTCCGCCTCTCCCCATGTCAGAAAAGAAAGCAAAGGAAATGCTTCGATCAATATTTGCCATCTGGATCAATTTCTCTTTTGTACATTTTATTGCCAACTATCAAATGCTTAACTTCTGATCACAGGCTCCAGGAACACGGAGAGCTCCCTTTGAATATAACAGCCTTTTAAAAAGATGCCTGTCCTTTGCTTCTAAACATTACACAGCTCTCCACAACCTTAGCTAGCTCTGATTTCTTTCAAGCCTCTGCAGGAAAAAAAGAAATATGGAACATGAATAAAAGGCTTTTTAAGCATTTAAAGAAACCTGCAGGTCACGCCCGTTAAGAAGAAAACTGACGTTATCTGCATAACCCCTTTCCTCTAGTGGCTCTTCCCATTTGAAATGCAATTTCTCAGACTGCTTCTTAATGATGTATTATCCAATTTTGCCACATAATGGCAATGTGATATGCAGAGCCAACTGCCAAGGTCTCTGCAGGGTTTCGTGTGAAGGTGGATCAATTCTTTAAAAACCCAAGCATTTGTGAAGTGCTGAGGGCTAGAGAAGTCCATAAGCTATGCCACTGTGGCCTTATTCCTATAGTTGAGTGGCCTTCAGAAGATCCTATCATTAATAGCCCTGCTTAGGACTTTCAAACTCAAGCCCATGCCTTGTCTCACTCCATCTTATATTCAGTCTTCCTCTTTTGCTACTGACAACTTTCCCCAGCATTGGTGTCGTTTTTGGTGAGTCTTCTCACAATTTATCAAAAGTATGGTAGTTCCAGTTTAGTCTTGCAAGTCTGTTTAAGAAACGGGAAAGCAAGCACACAAGCAAATAGTCTATTTGCCCAAAAATCAACACTCTGCATTATATTTGTGTGACCCCTTTGTGTTTTCCTGTCTTTAAAAATATCCATTGGATTATTCCAACATTTCTGTTAAATGATGGAATGTGTTTCTGTTGTGCATTCATTAGCAATGCTTACAAATGCCCCCTTACATTTCTTACACAGGGGAAGGGAGAAAGAGCTAGCTGGTTAGGCTCATTTCCATACAAGAGAAGCCATGCAAAAATGTCCATGGGGTTTTGGTCAGAAATGATATTCTCTGTCTGACTGTCACAACCCACAGACTCTCACACACAAGTAAGTTTGGCTTTTACTGGAAACTCAGAGCCAAACCCCAATGCAGCAAATCAGAAGTAAATCAGAGTCCAGGAAACCTATAGCAAGGTCATGCCTATTCAGAGAACAAAGCAGAGTCCAAGATAAACAGCCCATGGGTCAAAGCCAGAATGCCAATGGTAGCTTATGCCAGGTCCACTCAGAAAGAAAGTCCAGAGCCAAGAGAGACAAGGTCCAGGGTCATGCCAAGCAGGAACAAGGATCAAGAAGGAAAGCAGTAGCAAGTCGTGATATCAACGTGTTGCTCCCACAATTGCCTCAGTCCTGAATGCTTAATTTACGTCTCCAGAGAGCAACATAAATTCTCCAGAAAATAACCCTGTCAAAACTCAGGACTCCCTAAATGTAGATGTTGGTGGCTCAGATAAAGCTTGTCTCTGCTTCTCCTGGTTGTAAGTCTTCGCTGTCTTCGACAAGCAACCCTCTGTGGGGGTGGAGAATCCCCTGAAAATGCTGAGTCACTCTCCTGTGCAGCTGCTAGAGGAACTGACAGCCCTGAAACCCCATCTGGGGCTTCTTCAGGCATTAACTCTTTAGTCTGTGGAATAGGTTCTGGCAGGGGCCTAACACTGATACAAGCTCCTGAGAAGAGGCTAACTTGAGCGGACACGAATCCACCATGTTGACCACATTTAGGCACAGCCCTCAGGCTCGGCTCAAAGGAGGCTAAAATGGGGTCCAGATGCAACCATAGCATCACTGAATCATAGAATCATGAAGTTAGAAGGAGCTTAGAAGGCCATTGAGTCCAATCCCCTGCTCAATGCAGAAATCCAAGTCAAAGCAGAACTGACAGACTGTTGTCCAGTTTTCTCTTCAATGCCTCCAGTGTTGGAGCACTCACCACCTTCTGAGCTAATTGGTTCCACCATCATACTTCTATTAACAGTTAAAACATTTTTTCCTGATATTCAGCCTAATTTTGGTTTCCTGTAGCTTCAGCCCATGGTTATATGCCCTGCATTCTAGGATGGTCAAGAACACATCCTGAAAAGTTCTCTCCTATCTCCCTGCACGGCAAATCAAAAGGGGTTAGCACTGGCCGAGTTCAAAAGTAAAGAGAATTCCTTTTTTCTGAGGCAAAACATTCCAAAACATCACCTCCTTCTGATTTACTCTGGGTTCTTTTCAAAACAAGAGGCCACATTACTTTTCAAAAGTTGTGCTTTATTTTCTGTTCTTAAGATGCAAAAATAAGAATTCAAAAAGTATCAAAAATATCAAAATCTTAACAAATCTCAATCATAGTTTTATTTCCCTAAAAATAATAAATCTAAGCCATCCTGACTAACTGATTGCATTCAAGATTTCTCCTAAGCTAACTTTTCCTATTCTACCTAACTGCAGTGAGCTCCATAGCTCAAAGCTCCATTGCTTAAAAAAAAAAAAAGCCAGAATCACTCATTCAAGCCAGGCAGACTATCTGCAGGTACCAACCCCGAGGGACGCTCAGAAAGTATCAACAAGGAAACAAGCCTTCTCTATAGTCACACCTCACCTGTGGAACCAGGTCCTGCAAGAGATTTGTCTGGTGCCCTCACTACAAGCCTTCAGGAAATTACTGAAAACCTGGCTATATAGGCTGGCCTTCCCTTATCCTTCTGTTTCAACTACCTTATATAAATAGGACGCTATTATTTCTCCCTGCCTTATGATCATTTTCTATCATATTTTTTTTATTTTTTCCCATCTGTTCTTATTTTGAATTGTTAAATGGTTTTGATTTATTGTATTTGTGCTTATTTGCTTATTTGTTCATTTTATTATTATGATTTGATTATTTGGTCTGATTAACTAGTTTTTATTTACTATTTTAAGATGTTTAATCTGTTTTTGTATTTTATAAACCACCCAGAGTAGCTTTTTGCTAGATGGTAGCAGTATATAAATAAATAAATAAATAAATAAATAAATAAATAAATAAATAAATAAAGCGATCCTAAACATAATCATGAGCCTAATCATGAGTACAGTGGTCCCCCGCCCTTTCGCGGTTCCAGTACCGTGGTCCCACTATATCGCGGGACCACGGTACCAGGAAAGGGCTTGAGGGAGGGGGGATCGCACACCGCCCGCCCACGCCTCCTAGGAGGTCCGGGCAAGTGGCGTGCAATTGCAAAGGCGCTTCCGGCTGTGGAGCCCCAGCGCTGGGCTCCGTGGCCGAAGCACCTTTGTCTGATCGTTCGCCGCCCGCCCCAACCTCCCAGGAGGTTGGAGCAAGCAGCACGTGATTGCAAAGGTGCTTCCGGCCGTGGAGCCCCAGCGCTGGGCTCCACAGCGGGAAGCGCCTTTGTCCGATTGTGTGCCACCCGTCCCGACCTCCCGGGAGATCGGATCAAGTGGCACATGTGATTGCCCCCAGCCCCCCCCCACACTTCCACATATTGCAGATTTTCATGCATCATGGGTGGGGTGGGTCCCTAACCCCCGGGATCGGCGGGGGGTTACTGCATAATCATCAGCATAATAATGGCTTGTCTCTGTCCACTCATCTTCTTCTCCAAGCTTCCAGCTATCTCTTGCCATAATTGACTAATGGTAGCTAACCATATTCCGCTCTGCTAGCTTGTTATGTCTGTTCCTCTACAGACCTTAGATAGGGTCTAATTCAAGGCTGAAATGTGCACTTAATAATCAACTTAACAACTCACACTATGTCCCATCATGCTTATTTCCATACCCTCCCCTCAGTCTTCTTTTATCAAGGCTAAATGTGGGCTGAAGCTACAGGAAGCCAGATTTCAGCTGAATATCAGGGGGGAAAACCTTTTCATTGTTAGAGCAGTGTGACAATAGAACCGATTACCTCAGGAGCACTCCAGTGCTGGAGCCATTGGACAAAAATCAACAACCATTGGTTAGATTGGCTTTGATTTGTCTTCCTGCCTTGAGCAGGGGTTTGGACTCGATGGCTTTATAGGCCGCTTCTAACTCAATTATTCTATGATTCTATGGTTGTTCTTTAAAAAAAAAAGAGTAAAGCTTCTACAATCAGCTTCTGGCTCTGCACTTTTTTCTTTATTCCCTTTTCTTAAAGTGGGGAGAAAAAAGAAGGAAGGAAGGAAGGAGGGAGGGAGGGAAGGAGGGAGGGAAGGAAGGAAGGAAAGCTGCATCCTTTAAGTTTGGATTAAAGATAAATCCATGCTCTAAAAATGTTGATATCTGTTTTAAAAGCTGGTAGCACACATGGCATCAAAAAGAAATTCATCTGAAGTGATCTCATCAACATTGTGGGAAGGAAAAATTAAGCAGGGACTTGGGCATCTCTGGCTCATATGCAACTGGTGATTGTTTCATCAACAGTGTGATGCGTCTTTGTCCTCTTCATTAATCCCATGCTGTATGAAAGGAAGCCCCACAAAACAAGAGAGGGGCAGTTTTTAATTTACAGAGGAGACCAAAGGCAAACAAAAAAGAAAAACAAAAGGCCCATAATTTGAATTATGCCATCAAATGTTGAAATGATCCAAATACTCTCCTCCCTAAATGCAGATACAGAAGCTGATTGCAATTTCTACCTTGAGAAACAGCTTCCATAACTGAATGGCATCATCCACCCTTGGTGCACTGGTTTAAACCCTTTTGTGCCGTATGTTAAATATATCTGGCTAAAAGCTAACACTTTGGATTCATTTCAGAGCAGTTCTGTTTCCCTTCAGTTGCTTTTTCTCCCAAGACAACAACTTGCCTGTCTGTTGTACTTCAATGCTTTGACTAAACCCTCTTTCAGTACGATAGTAAGAACTGCAGTACATGGCAACAGGGAATAAGCTTAGCCTTGAATCTACTTGAAACACAGTTCTTCAGATAGGATCCCAGCTCCCATTTAAATCACCCCGTCTGTCTTCAGCATCTCTAGGATCAAACTGACTTTTGAGTTTCAAATCCCAAAAAGGTTATATTTTAGGAGTGTGGGTCTTTATAACCACAGTTGGCAGCTGGGGAAGTGAGAAGGAACTAAAGAAAGGGAAAACTGCATTCTGTTTGCTTTGTGATAAGACTTTAGTTCATTTGCCTCCCCCGAATTTTGTTCCTGAACTGGGCCACTCTTATTCTTTAGTATTCACACGTTTCAGAATTTTTCTGATGGAGATGTCTCAACAAAATGCAGGCAGATTAAGCACAGTGAGAGAACACAGGATTACCAAAACGCTTATCGGAGCGGTAGGCACAACTGCCCAAACCACAAGAAAACGAAATCTACTTGCAGAAAGGCATGCATTGCATAAGGTGACGTGCCTCGATGCTTGTTTGAAACAAAGGCAGACAAACATGAACACACATGTTGGATTTTTCTTTAATCCAGTATTTCTTGTTCTCTTTAACTAGCACCTGTTTTTAGTCAATGATAACTATAGGAAGGTAAAGGGTTTCAGTTGAGTAATCTTGCATGCTTGGGATTTAAGTATTTGAACGTGGAGAATCTGTAATTAGATACCCTTGGGAATTAAAACATTAATTGTTAAAAAAATGGCAGTTCTGGCAGGAGAAGCACCAGGATGTCCCCTGCCAAATTTTGGGACGATGCACTCCTCTGACTTGGTCTCCAAGTTACCCCTAAATACACCGCTCGCTTGAACTGCATGGGTCTAAAAAGCAGATGTTTGGGTATTCAGCACATTTTTTGTTATACACATTGATTTTTTTACATACATACATACAGGAGGGCGACCAAGATGATTGAGGGTCTGGAAGAAATATCTTACGAAGAGCAGCTTAGGGAGCTGGGAATGTTTAGCCTTACAAAAAGAAGGCTGAGAGGGGATATGATATGTTTAAATATTTGAAAGGATGTCATACTGAAGAAGGGACTGGTATATTTTCCATGGCTTCAGAGCTAGGACGTGGGGCAATGGTCTCAAACTACAGCAAAAGAGATTCAATTTAAACCTTAGGGAGAATTTCATGACACTTAGAGCTGTTTTGGCAGTGGAATATGCTGCCACGGAGGGTGGTGGAGTCTCCTTCTTTGGAGGTTTTTCAGCAGAGGTTGGATGGCCATCTGTCAGGCGTCCTGTGATGGAGGTTCCTGCATGGCAGGGGGTTGGACTAGATGGCCCTTGAGGTCTCTTCCAACTCTCTGATTATATTATACTATACTGTACTATACTATACTATACTATACTATACTATACTATACTATACTATACTATACTATACATACATACATACATACATACATACATACATACATACATACATACATACATACATACATACATACATACATACCTTGGTTTGCTAGCATAATTCATTCTGGAAACGTGCTTGTAAAACCCTCTTATATCAAAGCAAATTTCCCATAAGAAATAATGGAAACTCAGTTACAGTAATTTGATCTGGGACCCCATAGACCACATGCTGTACACACAAAATGCCAAAACTAACAAAAGAAGTTGGTCAGAACTCCATGTCCACACCATGGTGTACGTGCCAGGCGAATCTACTCCACTTGGAACTTACAACTGGGTGTTTACGCTGTTTTTAATGTGACAATAATAAAATGCAATTTGTAGCCATATACACACTTGACTAGCTGCCCCATGACTAGAAATTGTTTGAAAAAATGAGAAAGAATATTGAAAACAAATAAAATATAAAGAAAAAGAAAAAGAAAACCATAACCTGCACGTTCCTCGCTGGTGCAAGGGAGACCTCTCTTCTCCCTCTGCTCTAGAGGCTGCCTGAGAGGAAATGTTCCAGACAATCACCCACAATCCAGCAGTGGGAGGGAGGGTGGTAGAGCCACCACTTGTTCACTTGTGATCATATGACCTACTCAAGTGCTTGTATTGCAAGACACTGCTTCTTTATCAAGGCACAATTTAGAATAAATGTGTGCTTGTCTTGCAAAATGTTATTAAACTAAGTTATTCTTAAACCAAGGTACGTACGTACAGACAGACAGACAGACAGACAGACAGTGCTCTTGGCCACCCAGAAATCCATGAATTCAATACTGAAGGCCTCACACTGCTCTATTTGCCCCTGAATACACATAATTCAGCTGCTAGATCAGGAGTCATAAGGACATTTAAGGCTCATAAAGCATGTGGTGGCTCATAAGGGGTGTGGTGGTTCAGGGCATTAAGGCTCCAAAAACTGTTGGCTGCAAGGTTGGCAGCTTGGCAGTTCAAATCCCAGATTCCCCACAGCAAAGTGAGCTCCTGCTGATAACCCCACCTCCTGTCAACCTAGCAGTTCGAAAGCATGTAAATGCAAGTAGATAAATAGGTACTGCCTTAAAAAGCGGGAAGTTAAAACAGTATTTCCTTGCAGCCATCCTGGCCACGTGGCCATGGACTTCCACAACACGGGCTTTTTTACCTGAATACAGAGATGAGCACTGCCTTAGAGTCGGACACGACTAGCACGCATGTACGGGGGGGGGGGCCTTTACCTTTACCTTATACAAAATACTTTATGAAAAGTATTGTCGGCACTATGGAAGAGAACCTCAATAGAAAGAACTGCTCTCTCTCTCTCTCTCTCTCTCTCTCTCTCTCTCTCTCTCTCTCTTTGTGTGTGTGTGTGTGTGTGTGTGTGTGTGTGTGTGTGTGTGTGTGTGTGAGACAGAGACAGAGACAGAGAGAGAGAGAATGCTTTGCAGTTAGGTTTGGGGCTCATAGGAGTTATACATGGATTTTGAACTACAAGGAGGTCCAGCTCAGCTCCCCTACCCCAAGCACTGTTGAAGGGCGAATTAGCCTCCCAATTATTAGACCTTGACCTCTGAATTTGCTACCAAACAAACCTGTTAACAGTGCCTCCATTTGTTTTCGGAGAGAATTCTTATTTTCCAAACGAATCTCATTTCATGGATGGAAAATGTGGGTTTGAGGGAAACTAATCATGGATCTTGGCTTGAGGAAGTACCTTGCGTTGTCATAAGAGAAGACTCTTTGGAGCCTACGGAAGAAGGCTTAGTCTAAATTACCAAAATGGTGTGACGTAACTGTACAAAGCAGTCCAGGTGTTATCACTTTCTTCTTGGTACTCTACTTTGTCATGTCAAGAAGAGGGGTAGCTTTCAGTCTGACAAAAGATAAGGAGGATCCACAATGGATAATAGGAAATTAGCTGCCACATGGGAAGTTTCAGCCTGTTTGATTGCAATTGGGTCTCTTTTTCCCCAGCAAGTCCTAATGCAAATGTGGGACACAGAGCTTCCTTGATCGCTAACACACACTGTGTGTTTGTGGAAAGCTTGCCCTTGATTTGTATTGCCCTCTTGCTCTCCAAAGCACTGTTTACCTCCACTTTTTAAATTACAGCTCTCCAAAGCCCCCAAGCAGCGTGGCCACTAACTATGCTGTCTACAAGAATCTGAGCTCTGTAGTCAAAAAATGTCATGTAGCCCAAAATCACAGTTTCTGTTCTTGTTTCTTCACCGAGAGCTTTAGATAAAACAATTCTGTTTCCAGTGTTTTTCTTCTCTTTCAATGGAAATATGAATCCTTAAAGATACCATCATCAACAGTTCAAGGGTCCTTCATTGCATCACTGAACAAGGCAGTCTTATTCAGACCACAGGCTGCCAGGGCTTCGAGGTTTCCCTACTTGGTTCTTTCCAGGACTGGGGAACTTCCATGGTTGCATTCCTACTTTGGTTGCATTCTAACTTTCATCAGTACCCATACTGGATGGGACAGAAGGGAGTTGGAATCCAGTGATTTCAAAATCAAATGAGGTGCCACAGGCCAGATTCATTTATTTTTTTAAAAAGGTTGAGGATATGTAACCCATGTTGTATAGCAGTGGTTTCCAACCTTGAGTCCCCAAAGATTCTTGGACTAGAACTCCCAATAACAGCCTCCACTGCTAGCCCTGCTGGCCAGGATTTCTCGGGGTTGTGGCCCAAGAATCTCTGAGGAACCCAAGACTGGGAAACAATGTAGTATACCCAGGGATGTTCTGGGCTTCTCTTTTTCACAGCTGTTGTTTCTTCAAGATGCTGGTAGCAAGAAATGGAAATTGGGTGTCTCTCTCATGGCTGATATTGGTTGCTTCATCTCTAAGGCTGTGCTGCATGAATCCTTAATGAAGAGATGTGGATCTATGGCTCACCATGAAGGATCCTTCTGACAGGAAGTCATTTCTAACCTGTTCTTTGTGCCCACTGCCTTTTCTGTAGATAGCACAATGTAATTATGCTGTGGTCTATTATAACTATTTGTTTGCTGAAACCTTCAATTTCCCTTCAGTTACAAGAGATGCAGTCAGGAAGTAGCTATTTAGAACAGCCTGCATCAGAACAATGTACAATTTGATTCTTTAGGCAAGGTGTAGCATTGCTTTTAAAGCTTCCTCACACCTGGACACCATAAAAGTTGAGTTGTTTTTGTTGTTGTTAATGTAGCCTTCAGGACAGGATATTTTAGCCTTTTGCAAAATTATGCTTTAGATACCAAAGGAAAACGCTTAGGGTTTTGGACAAGTAAATCTACTGCAGGCAAGAACAACAGTAAAAGTCCAAGTGGGGAGATTAAATGCAAATATTCTATACACTGCCCAGAGTTCCTTTGGGAAGACAGGTAGTATAGAAACAAACAAACAAATAAATAAATAAATAAATAAATAAATAAATAAATAAATAAATAAAGTAAACTAAGAACATGTAATATGAACAGCCAGTAATTTATCTTCTATAAGCAAGTGAACTGTGCATACATAGATGAAGGGATATTAGAGAGGGGGACAATACTAGAGATGGGGGATGTACTCCCCAAATGGCAGTTCATCACAATTTGTGGTTTGTCATGGTTGACAAACTACAAATTTCCCAGCCCATGGACCCACACACTGACAAATCATTTTGTCATCTGTTGGATTCTATTGGGCAGCCCCTGGCTTTAGCGCGCCACTGCTGCAATTCCTACTACTACTCACCCTCTTTGCTGAGTCCTTGTCCCTGGAGAGGGATGACAGCAGCGTGGGGAAGGGCACTGGAGAAGGCAGGACCCTCTGGGTACTTAGGGAGTAGAGATGGGCACGAAATGAGTGATTTTTCGTTTTTGTTTTCTCGTTTCATTACGTAATGAAACGAAAAATGAATTTTGACTCCAAAATGAAACGAAACGACCCGAAACACGAAAAATTTTGTCGACCGCTTCGTTTTCGTTACGGCAAATACATTGCATTGCGCTAAATGGTAACGAAACAGCAATTTTTCATTTTCGTTTTCGTTTTTTTGTTTTGTTACATAACGAAACAAAAACGAAGTTTTTGCAAAAAACCTCTCGAAAACGAAAACGAACCAAAACGGACCCCTAAACGACCAAACGACAAACGAAACACCTTTTTTTTGAGTTGTGCCCATCTCTATTAGGGAGATTGGGAGGGGGGCTGATGGGGCTCCTTGGTCACCAGTTCCCAGGAGGAGGGGGGAAAGACAGACTTGCAAAGAAAGGTTCTCAACATATGGTCAAGTTTGCTGATGCCTGAATAGACCCCATCGCCTCAGAACTGAAGTTGGAGGGGTTTGCCTTATTCTGCTCACCTTATGCCACCCAGGTGTTTAGTTTAGTTATCAGATTTGCTCTGGAATTACTGTGAATGAGTGAATGGGGAGGGTTTATTCCTATCCTGTTCTTATTTGAAAGAAATCAGATTTCTAAACACAGTGCTAGTTAATTCTGTAATTGTAGTTACCACCAGCAAAATCCCACTATGGTGCTGCTTATGTTTGTCTGTTTGCATTTTCCACCCATTGGTTTTAGCCGGCAAAAGGCAGGAGTGGTCCTGCTCATTTCATTTCTACATGTTTGCAGTCTTTGTCCATTTCTATGCAGGCAAAAACAGACTGGATTTTTTTTTTGCTGCTTATGTTTGTTTGCATTTTCCCCATTGCATTTTTGGCCAGAAAAGGCTGGGGTAGTCTTGCTGGTTTCTTTTGTCCATGTTTGCATTGCACTGCAGGGAGTGTTCGGGTGGTTGGGGGTGTTCCAGCACTGCATGCCTTTAAAGTGCACCTTATAAAGAAAAAAAACCAACCTTTTTGCCTTTTTTTGGACTTCTGGATTGGATTAATTGTTCTGGAGATCCGGAAAAAAAATGTGCATTGTGCATAAGAATTTGTTAATTTTTTTCAAACTATAATCAGACCCCCCAACAGTGTCTGAAGGACAGTGAACTGGCCCCTGGTTTAAAAGGTTTGAGAACCCTTGATCAAAAAGTCACATAATAGGTAATCCATTTTTCAAAACATAAGCCAGAATCTTTCACAGATGATACTGGCAAGGCATCACAAGGAATAGGGAAGTTCTTACACTATCTCAAGCTTTTTGGTGGAAAGAATGGATATATGTGTTTGTGATTTTATATTGTTTCTTCTTTTTCTGAGCATTTTTCCCACTTGCTGGCGGGGTCTACTGTTCTTGTTTTGGCCTTCCACTTGGCACAGTCATGGGCTAGGTCCAGTTGAACCTGGGACAATTGATATATACAGTGGTACTTCTTCTTACAAGCCGCTCTACTTATGAGCAATTCAACTTAAGAGCAGAAAGCCATTGGCGTTTTAACTGCTCCCTTACACAATTTAGGTGTGTTCTGCTCTACTTACATTTTTTATTTTTTTTCAGTTTATTTATTTCTTAGATTTTTTTTTAGATACGGATGCTCTACTTATGAGTTGTTCGACTTATGAGCATGCATTTGGAATGGATTAAACTCATAAGTAGAGGTACCACTGAATGTTACATAATTATCGCCTACCCTATATGATATTTATTTAATATATCATCCTTCCTGTGCACCAGTTTTATCTATTTTTCCCTTGTGTGACTTCAGAACACATTGTCCATGAAGTCCCCAAGTCATTGTCGGGCTATTTGGCAGTTTATTTTACAAATGTATCTATATTTGCATAGCTAAAACAGTCGAGGTTAGTAGAAAACAATGACTCCAGATTTCATTTAAATGTACAGACACTCCACTATCTGTGCTAGCTTTCAGAAGAAATAATGCTAGCTGAGGTTCTGTTATTCTGATTGATTATGGTTTCCACAATACATATTTAAAATATCACAAACATGGATGGTAATCATCTACTGCTTCATGAGATAATAGTTTCTTGTGTCTATTCTGAACCTACAGTGAATCCTGTATTTAAGTGGCTCAGAGTAAAAGATAATCATGAAACTGTAGCCAATTATCTACCCTACTTAACGCTCAGTCTCTATAATGATACTCATTAACCTCACCTTAATTATTACATGGTGACTCTGCAGATGTAATAACGCTAGGTGCATTATCTCATTCCATACACAAACATCTCCCCAACAATATTTTAAAAGGTTATTTTTTTAAAAAAAAATGGCCCAGATTGTCCACTTGTACACTATATTTAATTTAATTTCTTTAAAACATTTAAAATATTTGAATAAATGTTTACAGTCGCAAGATCTCAGGGTGGGTTCCAAAGCTGGATGACAGAACTGAATGGAACGATTTAAAAACATAACATCTTTAATTATAATTTTAAAATTAAACAGTTTTAAAACCCATGAAGTTAAAACATTAGGACATTGAAACTATTGTACTTTAATGGTTATTTTCACTTTGAGAGTCAAAATCCTTACCCCCACACAGACACTAAAGGTGTGGAGCAATACAATGCCATTGTTTGGAGCCCAACATCTTTCCTTGGAAAAGTCCTGGATGTTGGGAAAGATCAAAGGCAAAATTAAAAGGGGACAGCAGAGAATGAGATGGTTGGATGGTGTTATTGATGCAACCAACATGGATTTGACCAAACTCCGGGAGGCAGTGGAAGACGGAAGGGCCTGGCATGCTCTGGTCCATGGGGTCATGAAGAGTTGGACACGTCTGAATGACTGAACAACAAATTGTACAGTTGCTCCTTAAATAGGTCATAAAATTGAAAACCCATTTAGGGAAATCATAATTTGGACCTGACCTGATCCCTTCCTTTTTTAAATATACTAGTATAGACTGAAAATAGTAAAGCCTTGGGTAAGTGGTTCAGAAGAAAGGAATGTTGAACCACATCTGAGTAATCTCTCACTCTACAAAACCCAATGAGTCAGAATTAGGCTGGAAAGCTTCCATTGATTTTGGGCAATGAATCTTTAGTCTTCTCATTCCAAATCAGCAAATGCCCTCACCCTTTTTGCTGTTGGTCTTTGCTCTTTATTCACAAGCTATTGCTCTTTATTCACAAGTTTTCATGTTTTTAATTGGTCAAAGTGCAAAGGAATCACATAGGGTCAAGCATATGGTATGCTCTAGCCTTGCTGAGAAATCAATAGGGCAATGTCACAATTCACTTGACAATAGGGGGGGGGGATGTCATTTTTAAAAGTCAGCTCACCACCTACTGACCTCCGCAAAAAATCCAAATGTTTGAAAAGAAACATCAGAAGTGATAATCTGAAATCAGAAAACCGTTCATTTCTGATATTTATTTGAAAGTATATTTAAAGAGATGGAGAAAGTTACTATGAACCTCTGAATCCCATAGCAAAATCCTGCTATTGTGTAACTTATTGAAAAAAATAACATTTTCTCATTTGTGCATTTTCATATCACTCTTCGTTTTAAAACAATCCCAAACCTATAGCTAAAAACAATGAATTCATAATAAAACAATTCAAATTATCACTGATTTAATAAGAACAATTTATTATGGTTCATAATAAGGGACCTCAGCAATATCAGCAGTCAAGAAAATAATCAGGAAAATGTCCATTCAAATATAGGCAATCAGGTTGTTTGGGGGTTTTCTTTTTGAAAGCTGCCTATGGAATTCACCCCCCTTTTTACTGCATCCCCAAAACAATTATCCTAATATCTGCCTATCAATGGCCTGCAAACTCAAGGACTGGGAAGTCCAAACTTTGAGACTTCCAAAGGAGAAGAGGGAGGGTGCACAGCACAAATGGGAAAACAGCACTAGAAGCTGTATCCCTTGAAATGATGAAAAAGCAGAGGAGCTGACCAGGTTTCTAGATCACAATGGGATGGTATATAAAAAGAACACTTTGCTTTTGCTTTACTTGTTATGGGTGGTCCTGGTGAATCAGTGGAAGTCCTAATCAGCAAATATCAAAGTCATAGCTCTTCCTCAAGAGCATATCCTGATAAAAGGAGGTTTTGTTCTTGCAGGCAGGTACTCTGTTTTCTGGAGATCATTTTTGCCATTGATGACCCAAGTATTTTTCTGCCTGAGGACAAGATGGCTGTTCCCTCTCTCTTTCATGTGTAGAAGCCATCCAGACTGGCAACTGAATCTTACTTTCATACAGGCAATTAGACCAGGCAATCTTCTATGTGTGAAGATTCTCAATTGTCAAGATAAGGTTACAGTAACCCTCCGCCCTTTGCGGTTCATATACTATGGTCCCAGTAAATCACAGGACCACAGTATATGAAACAAAGGACCTTTGGGGTAAGGTGGATGGGCCTGTTTCAGGCCTCCTGTATTTACTCCAGGCCTGGTGCTATCCTGAATGGGCCTTCAACGGGCTTCTGGGGTCTGTTGGAGGCCCCAAAAGTGCTTTCCGGCAAACTGGAAGTGACTTCCGGATCACTGGAAAGCACTTTTGAGGCCTCCAACAGGCTCCAGAAGCCCGTTGGAGGCCCATTCAGGGCAGCACCAGTCCTCAGGTAAGTGTAGGCCCCATATAGGCCCTCCAACCCCACCCGTCCCAGCATCTGCATATCGCAGATTTTCAGTTATTGCGGGTCTGGTTGGGTCCCTAACCCCCATTATAGGCAGATGATTACTGTATTTGGAAGTTGAGACAAGGTAACTGGTCTTCTTTTCTTTTTAGGTTGATTTTTTGCTACTGATCCAAGCAGCTGCTTCTTCCTCAGACAGAAGGAACTACTTGGATGAATAGTGAAATGTTTCAACCTAATAATAAAAAGAAGTCCAGTTGTCATGACTCAACTTCTGGTTTCTGGTGAGCTGCAACAGCCAGTTGGCAAATTGGTGCTTATAGAGCACCTATTTGAAGAGCCTTGTGGCACAGTGGTTGAACTGCAGTACTACAGCTATAACTGTGCTCATGATAACCTGGGGTTCAATCCCAGGTAGCCAGCTCATGGTTGACTCAGCCTTCTGTCCTTCCGAGGTTGGTAAAATGAGCACCCAGCTAACAGGGGAGGGGGTGCAGGCAGGCAATGTGTAGCCTGCATAAATAAATTTTAAACCACCCAGAGAATGTTTAAGCACAATGGGATGGTATATAAACAGAACACTTTGCTTTTGCTTTGCTTGTTATGGGTGGTCCTGATGAGTTAGTGGAAGTCCTAATCCAGCAAATATTGAAGTCATATCTCTTCTTCAAGAGCAGATCCTGAGAAAAGGGGGTGTTTGTTCTTGCAGGCAGGTACTCTGTTTTCTGGAGTTCATTTTTGCTATTGATGACCCAATATATTTTTCTGCCTGAGGACAAGATGGCTCTTCTCTCTCTCTTTCTTGTGTAGAAGCAACTGAATCTTACTTTCATACAGGCAATTAGACCATTTATTCCAGCACTCTTGAGACCAGCAGTCTATCTTAGGATGTCTCAGTTCTACTAAACCTCCCCTCATTACTCACTATTGTTTCCAGACGCATTGTACCAAAGTAGCAGCTGCCTTACTGTGCCCAATGGTATGACCAGCAGCTTTGTTTTTGAGATCCAGAAAGTGTTGCAGGACATGTGTATGTGCCTATATCATATGGGAAGCATTGGAAATAGAGCGGACAGGTTTAAGTCCTTGAATTAAGGAAACCAACATTTGGGTCCATTATAGCTGCCGTTTCCCAGTTACCACTAGAGGAATCTAATTCCTTGTTCCAGGATGAATGGAGCAGCTGAGGAAGCTCCCCATTTCCCTACTGAAAAAGTCATGCTACAGCTCACATCCTCAACATGTCTAGATTAGTGTATTTAATGGTTTTGTCAGTTCCACAATCCCTGTGAGTTTCCATGGCTGGGCAAGATTTGAACTCATGACCCCTGATTTCTAGTACATCATTCTACCCTATACACCACACTGGGGACCATATAATCCAGACCTCATTTAATAATTTTGCAGAACAAACCCTGAAAATATTTCTTTGGTCTGTTTCTTTGGCCCATCCCACCCACCCAAAAAACCAAAAACCCTCACTGCCCTGATCCATTCTCTACTGCAGTGTTGGTGAACCTATGCCATGGGTGCCATAGGTGGCCCTCGGAGCCCTTTCTGTGGGCACCCAACACCGCCCCTTCACAGCCACCTGTATTCAGGTTAAATTGCTGTATTGGCACTTTGTGAATAATAGCGGGTTTTGAATAGCTGTTTGGGCACTTGATCTCTAAAAGGCTCGCCATCACTGCCCTAGTGTAAAGGTGAAAAGAAAAGAGACTATGCAATTCACATGCTTTTCTTGAACACCTTGTCCATCTTAGATTCTCTGTGCATCCCATGTAAACAATCTACAGGCTATGACTCATGCATGGATCATCTCCATCATGTGTGCTGGCACAACGCAGCACTGCAAACAGTGCATTGGGATCAGTTGTTCAGGGAGAGTAGCTCTATTGAGGTCAGAGCTTGGCAAAATTGTTAGGCTACTGCTTTCAGATGTCTGCAGTAGCGATGCTGGAAGGAGAATTGCGGGAGTCTTAAAAGTAACTTTGCCAAGCTGCGATGAATGCCATGATGGCTCCAGATCCCCACAATCCTCTGGGTCCAGAGGCAGTGTGCTTCTAGAGACCAGATGCCAGAGACAACCAGTGGTGCTGTCTTTCATGGTCTGCTGGTAAGCTTCCCAACAGCCTCCAACTGCCTGCTGTTGGAAAGAGAAGAGCAGAAAACATGGGTGCCAATGATAATGGCTGAACAAGTAACACATTTTAAGGAAACACACACACACACACACACACAAACACAGAAACACCACTCTGAATAGGAATTGGGGAAATGGCAGGATGCGATTTTGAGGACTGGCATTGGGAAGCACAAGACAGAGATGGGGGGGGGGGGACAACAGACCACGACAAGGGGTGTCCCTTTTGCATTTTTTGGACTCTCGCTCCCAGAATTAACCCAGAACCATCCCAGGAAGGGTAGAAGCCCATAAGGCTTCAGACCAGTTCTTCCTACCTCCATGCTGCTACTAAAGAGATGCTTTTGAGAGCCTTTAAAAACAGGGGTATTGTGGCAGTTGCAATGCTACCTGGGACTTGCAATAGTTTATGGGAAGGGGTCAGTCCATGCGAGACACCATCTATAGAACTGAAGAGGCATCAAGCTACTCCTCCATCTGAGTCTGAGGTTGCATTGTAACTCCTACAAGGCAATTCCCTTGAATTTCAGAGAAACTCGAAAGCCTATTTTGAGAGTGTCATGGAGGTAGACAATACCATAAAGAGAAGAAATTTGCAATACTTCGGTCTCATAATGCACAATAACAAATACCATCGGCTACAGGTGATCCTTCAAGCAAAAATAGATGGGAAGTGTGGCCTAGGGTGTAGAAGGACATTCTGGCTTAAGAATTTAAGCCAATGGTTCACAGGGAGCACAGCGTCTCTATTTAAAATAGCCTTAGATAAAAAACAGACCATGCTACTGATCGCCAACATTCTGCAAGGACATGATGCATAAAGAAGACGGAGGTAAACTGTACTGCTCTGAAGCCTGCTGTTTCCCAGAATTACCATATTTTTCCATCCATAAGATGACCCCATGTATAAAATAACCCCCAATTTTCCAGCCCGAAATAACAGTTTCTCTACTGTGTGTTTCTCTCATTGGCTTACTCTCGTGTAAAAGACGGCCCTAATTTTTTAGTCTAACAGTTTTAGTAAAAAAAAATAGTCTTATACATGGAAAAATGCTGTGTGCCTGGGGGATTCTAAGCATGTTTTGGAAGTGGCAGTCCCCAGAACATCAACACGATTTTCTTGCTGCTAGCTGCCCGGGAATAGTATTTCCAAGCACAGAAAATGGCACTTACCATTTTTCCAGGGGGCACCCCCTTTGAAGTTTAATAACTTGGCCCCCCAAATCTCAAATCTCACCAAATTTGGACTGCTTAAAGCGGAGAGTCGAAGGAAGATACGCACCAAATTTTGTGCCTCTTGGACCCCGGGGGGTGGGGGTGGGGTGTAATAGAGAAATGAATTGGTTCGTTACCGTTTCATAACGTAAAAATTGTTTTTAAAAAATAGTTACTAATGAAACAAAACAAAGCGGGGCGACAAAATGAAACGAAACGAAATGCAATATTTCTGTTTCGTGCCCATCCCTAATCAACAGCCTAATTCCTAACGACAACTATCAGAATTCTGTAACCAACATGGCTATCAGTCATGCTGATGAGAGAATTCTGGGTGTTGTAATCCAAACAAGTAATATTTTTTTTTTATCTGTGATACAAGTCGGGCTCTTGCTGTTCTCCTTAAATTAAAGAAATGTGATTTCCTGTTGTCTTCCGTAATCCATGCATTACACCCCACTTTGAGATTTGCCTTGAGTTCCACATTCTACGTTCTATAAAGAAATTAATGATTGAAATTAAGAATACTGAGGCTCTACTGCATATTAAATATGAGCCTAGGGTTTCTTTTTAAAAATGTGTTGTTTCTCTAGACAGCAGTTTTTCAGCAACTGAGTATTTAAGGTTCAGAGGTAAGTTTGGTACTGTTGTTGCTGTAAAGTGATAAGGTTTTGCATAAGCAATAATCAGACAATGCATTACTGAAATTACTGACTTACACCTACAATATAAAGTCATTTTCACTAATGTATTTAAAATGAAATAACACTTTGGGCTAATTGGTATTGTCTCAATTTTCTTTGAAAACTGCAGTAAATCAAATGCTAAAGTAACAGCATAGAATTGCTTTCAATGTCACTTCAAAGGTGACCACCATAGGTTAAGCATGGTCTGTAATTGCAGTTTTTTTGGACAAAGTGTGTAAACACATTTACCTGCCAGAAAGCCCTACTGAGCTTAGTGGGGTTCATTTCCATGTAAGTGGCTGAAAATGTCCCTCTTCAACCATGACTCATGATTTCTTAGTTGTATGTATGTAAGGATTAGTGAAATCTGTCACTGGCTTTTGGGGTCAAATAACTCTGGAGGAACTTGGTGACCCATCACAGGACAGGGAACAAGCTCTCCCCCTGCTGGCTCATCTTCTTTTTAATTGTTCCTGTGTTTGATTGGTGTAAACCGCCCAGAGTTCCATTGGAAGACGGGTGATATAAAAATATAAAAATAAAATAAATAAACAAATAAATCACACAGTGCTCATGGATCCAAAGATTCACACTACCTCCTGAGATCAACTTGTTAACTTTGCACAAAGAGCTTCTAGAAGGATGCATGTTATAAAGCAACAAAAATCAGAAGGACTGCCATGAAACAGATTAGCATATTTTATTTATGTCAAGCTTTTGTGGACTGGACTGCACTTCATGAGATACATGAAGTGTGTCATTTTTAGTGTGTGTGTGTGTGTGTGTGTGTGTGTGTGTGTGTGTGTGTGCGCGTGTGTGTGTGCGTGCACGCCCATGCGCGTGTGTGCATGCGTGCACTGTGTGTCTATGCGTGTGTGCCTGTGCGTAAAAATAAACCAGAAACAGAAAGAAAAAAAATGCTTCCCTGTGAAAAATTAATTAATCTGATTAGAGGGAACAGAAACCATTGCCTTTATTCATTTTCCACATGATAGAATCAAACTTCTTAATAACTTGTATTTTAGAGGTTTCATGCTGGAATCTCACATTCTTTTCTTGGAGAGTGACAACTTACAGATCATTCGTTGATTAGCCTCATACAGAATGATTCTCTTATCAGTTTTTGCAGCTTGCCATTTATAGGGTTGAATCCATGGTTGTTTAACCCAGAGGGCCAATCTAGTTTGTAGACTATGGGGTTTCCCCATTTGCACTCTGGGGGGGGGCCCATAAGCATGGGTAGCTTGTAGACTGGGATGAGAGTACATTATCCCCCCCCCCAAATTTCAAGTGAAGTAGCTTGCATTCCCCGTTCCAACCTGCCCTCCCCCACAAGCTTCATCTACTATTGTTTCTGATCACAGATTAACAATAGTAATCATGTGCCATCAAGACAGTTTTAACTGACCCTTTTTGGGTTTTCAAGGTAGGGAATACTCAGAGGTGGTTTGCCATTCCCTTCTGCTAGAGTGCCCTGGGACTGTTTCGTTTGTCGACAGGCTGGCTCAGCTCACAAGAGGCTCAGTAGGAAATCAAATTCTCAACCTCACACTCTACAGCCAGATACTTAATCCACTGAGCTATCTAGCCATTTGTGATCATAGAATAGATTAGTGCTTTGTGAACCCAGAACCTGTTCCATTGAGTTTTATTCCAAAGTAGACGTACCTAGAACTGGATTCCTGGCATGAAATCTGATGCAAACACTTTGCAGGCCTGAAAGCCATACCATCTGCCCCTGCCCATATTGCTTCCGTCCTGTTTAACCCGGCTTAAGACCTATCATTCTTGCCTTTCACTTCACTACCAGCTGGAAATTACAACCCCCTGCCCAACTTGGAAGTCGCCTCCTCAGGGTATTTGTACACGACCCCTAAACTCCACGGCAAATGGCTGCCAGCTCCGGAGCTTACAATTGTTTCCCCACCAGCTCCGGAGTTTGCAGGAAATTAAGTGCGACCACGCCCACCTAAGCGCGTCCCAGCGCACTTTTCTTGTACCTGCTCTTGGAGGGTGAAAATCCCCAGATCCAGATGTAATCTGGTCAGTGCCGGGCTCTCCTTGCTTCTGTTTTTTGTGTGTTTTTGTTTGTTTGTTTGTTTGTTTTTGCCTCGCACCCCTTTAAGAGAAGGAATCAGGACGACGACGGGGCTTCGACCGGCAGACGGAAGTGAGCCTGCATTTTTTCCTCTCTTTTTTCTCCCTCCCCTCACGCAGACAGGAGCAAGGAAGTGTGGAGGGGTGGGGACGCAGGAAGAGCAACGAACCCCCAAGATGTCTGGTCCAAATTTAAGTGGCCAGCGGATCTTAGGGGTCATGTGAAAAGGCCCTCAGTTTTTTAAAAAATCCCTGATTCATCCCTTATTTTAGTAAATCTAGCTCTGTGTGGCTAATACAAGGGGTCAGGAAAACACATAATGGCATGATAGCTGTTGTGAGTTTTTTGGGCTGTTTGGCCATGTTCTGAAAGTTTTTCTTCCTGACAGTTCACTGGACTCTGTGGCCAGCATCTTCAGAGGGTAAGAAGCTCAGAGAACTCGGAGTTCTCTCTGTGCTCTGGGGTACAGAAGGAGTAAGACTATGGGGTTTCAAAGTTTTGGGAAAGGGGAAACTTGTCCTATGCAGGAGAATAGGTGTTAGTCATTGTATTGTAATCAAAGGATTAAGAAGTTTCACAGCAATCAGGGGTGGGGGTGATCCTTTTCTGTAGTTGATGCCATGCTTACTTGTGTCTAGCAGTTCCACCTTTTTTTTATATTAAATTTTCATCTTACTGGAAACAGCCATAGAAAATTAGTTACTTGAGGCCAAGGCCAAACCTGTCGCAGGGCGATGAAGGAGATTTAGATCTGGTGGTTCCAAAGCTGGTGGATGCAGCTTCATTCCTTCCTACCCTCCAAAAAACATCCATTTGGAGCCACTGTTATGTGCTGTCAAATCACTTCCATGGTGACCTGATATTCCAGGGAGGGACCTCCAAGACATCTTGCCCTCAACAACCCTCCTTAGCTCTTGTAAACTCAACCCTGTGGCCTTCTTTATGGAGTCAATCCATCTCATCTTTCCCCTTTTCCCGCTGCCCGCAGCTTTTGCCAGCATGATTGTCTCTTCTGGCAACCCAAAGTAGGACAGCCTCAGTTTCATCATTTTTGCCTCCCGAGAGAGAGGCTTGGTTCATTCTATAACCCGCTTGTTCATCTTTCTGGCAGTCCAGGTACCTGCAAAGCTCTCCTGCAGCACCCTATTTCCAATGAATCAATTCTTTTCCCATCAGCTTTCTCTACTGTCCAGCTTTCACGCCCATGCATGATGATTGTGAATACAAGAGTATGGGTGATCTAGGTCTTGGTCTCCAATGACACTTTACACAATGATCTTTTCTAATGCCTTCATTGCTGCCCTTCTGAGTCTCAGTCTTCTTCTGATTTCTTGACTGCAGCCTCCCTTGGGATTGACGCTTGAACCAAGTACTGTATACAGAATCTTGAGCAATTTCATCATCATTGTTCCTTGTCAACCTTAAAGTTGTGTAGTTCTTCTGTGGTCATTATTTTTGTCTTAATGTTCAACTCCTGTCTGGTTTTTGCATTTCATTCATTCAGTTTCATTCAGCAGTCATTTCAAGTCATTGCTGTTTTTGTCACAGTAAGATGGTGTTATCAACATTTCTTACATTACTGATGCTTCTTCCGCCAATTTCACTCTTCCTTCCTCTGAGTTCAGTCCAGCTTTCTGTGTGTTCTGCATGCCAATTGAATAAATTTGGATATAAATTACCTCCTTGTCTGACACGTTTGCCTATAGGATACCATTCTTACCCCCTCCCCCAACTTCTGTCTTCACAGTCGCTTCTTCTCACTGCTATTACTGACACACCTCAACAAAATGTATATATATTTTTAAAAAACACCCAATGTTTATGCTACTGTTTGTTGGATTCATTTACAATACACTATTCATTTCTCACAAGAATAATCTCCCAATGTATTCATACCCACAGTCCCACTTTAACAAAGTGATTTATCATGTCTTCTGAACATAGATCATTAAGATGATCATGTGCATTTACAGATCTAGCAAGGCGGCTGCAGAAAATTCATTTCATGATGACATTTTGGTCTCTGTTTTCTGAGGCACTGTTTTGCCGTGATTTAGTGCTGCTGTTCATCACTTATAAGAAAGTGTCACGTTTGATGTTCTTATTTATTTCCCTTTCATTGCTGATTGGTATAATTTATATGAATGCTTTAAACCCCCTGCTGTGCCTTGGCTACTTAAAATGCACATCTAATTATAAACCTTTCTTCCTTAGTGTTTATAGGGAAAGAAAAGACCTCTTTCTCTCCTTTTTTTTCTTTCAAGGTTGCCATGTTTTTTTACTTACTCCTGCCCTTCTGTCTGCAAAAGCAGATTGATTTGTCAGTGTTGGGGGTGTGTGCTCATATTTATGTCCAAAGCAATGAACATTTTGCTTGCTGGTTTGTATTGATCAATCTCTGTTTCTAAGCACTGGAGCAAGCAAGACTATTTTTCTATTTCATTGGCAATAGAATATGAATGTTGAGTCACATCTCTCCTAATTCAACTTCCCTGAGGGTGAGGATTTGTGCCAAGTGCTGTGGCCTTTTTATTTATTTATTTATTTATTTATTTATTTATTTATTTAGCTAAGTGCCACATTAAGAGAGTCAAAGAACTGGAACAATTTCCATGCAGGACAAACCATTTCAAATTGCCACTCTGAGTTACTGGTACTAATCCAGACCCGAACAACACGAAACTCAATGAGATGAATGCAGCCCACCAAGTAGGCATTGTGTTCCTCTAGAATGGTTGATCAGTCCCTTTGCCTGAGGAGAGAAGGCCCAATCTCAGAGAGAGAGAAAGAAAACATGATGTTTTATTGGACTTGGAAAGTTGCTGCTAGAAGGTTGTTTTTCTCAGCTTTCACGTTTGACAACAGCATGGCCTCCAAATTGGGCTCGCTCATTCGCAGGGTCCCAGGAGGTTTCATCAATTGTTCAGTCAATTGATTTGAAATGTAGTGTTGGAGGAGAGTTTTGTAGACACCGTGGAGTACCAAAAAGTCAAATAAGGGTACTGCCGACTCAATCAAGCCTGAAACTCAAATGAATAAAGAGAGGCTCTCGTAGTTTGGGCATGCCATGAGATGAAAAGGTTCCTGGGAGAAGACAAAAAGGTTGGGAGAACCTGATAATAATAGAAAAAGAAGGAAATCTGAGATGAGATGAATCGACTCCATATAGGGAGTGCACAGCCCTTGTTTGTTTGTTTGTTTGTTTGTTTTCTCTGATTTGTGGGTTCTCTTTTTCATGTTTTCCTGTCTGACAGTTTTGGTCCACATGGATTTCTCTTTTCATTTACATTGAAACGGATGCCTCTTACACTGTCGTGAAGCTATGGGTGCTGAAGCAATGCAGAAACTTCATGGCCAAAAGGGAAAACATTTGACTTCCAGAGAGCATCCCCAGTTGTGTAACCCAGATGTGGCAACAAGCTAATATTTAGAAGGTCTTGTGTCCATATTTTCTCCTGTCAAAAATGCAGTCTCCTAGACAAGGTTTCCATGGTTAAATCAAGCAGTCAAGGGTCGTTGTTCATGGCATGGAGTGCATTAGTTTTCCCTCAGAGAGGGTGAAAATGTTTTCCTTTGCAAACATTGGCTTTCTGTCAGAGAACTCAGTAACATATGGACTCGGAGGAGGTGAGTGTAAAGCAGTCTGTTAACAATGCCCTAGATTTGGTATGCAAGAGAGGTCATTTACACTGTCCACAAATTGCTCTGAACTAAATAAAAATAGGGAGGGGGAAGACCAAATACTATGTGCTCAAGTGTAAATCTAGTTAGACAATCTATTAACAAGGCACTGTTTTGAATTCTTCAGAAGTCTTCAGCAGCCTTGATGGTACAAAGCTTGGGACAGAGGAAAGTATTCAAAACATTGTGACCCAGATGTGGGGCCCTTAATTCTTGAAGACAGACTGCCAATAAAGTAAGGCATAGCTTGCAGACCCGACATCAGGCATGTCCAAACTTTGGCCCTCCAGATGTTTTGGACCACAGCTCCCACAGCCCTTTGCCATTGGCAATCTAAGCTTAGAATTCTGGGAGTTGTGGTCCAAAACATCAGGACGGCCACAGTTTGGACGTGCCTGCCCTACATTAAACAAAGATCTCAGGGTTTCCACTTATACCAGAGGTCTCCAACCTTGGGTCTCCAGATTTTCTTGGACTATAACTCTCCAAACTCCTTGTTATAGGAGTTATATTCCAAAAACATCTGGGGACCCACTATGGCAGACAATGACTGACATTCAACAGTAAGTCACAATCACAGTGGCTGGAACTTACAGAATAATTGACTCACCAAATAAATCCCCATGGATCCAGTGACCTCCTTATTACTGCATTTCAGAGAGTGCTTTACTGTTTCTCCTCTTTCCTTGTAGATATGGTTGTATTGCCCTGGGCTGGAAAAACTGGAAGCAACACCCAATCTTTTAAGTGACAAAAGAAGTATTGAGCATAAATTTACATATCACAATAGACTAAAAGCCAAAATGATTTATTTATTTATTTATTTATTTATTTATTTATTTATTTATTTATTAATCTTATATCCCGCCCATCTTCGCACTGGGAACTCTGGGAGGCTTACAACAAGAAAAACAGGTAATAAAAACACAAACAGAAAAGCAAGACCAAGCATAGTTAATGCGGGGGGGGGGGCAAGATGGCGGCAAGACCCATGCATAGTAAAGCGGGGGGGGACCTAACTAACTGAAAAGGTCGCCAAACGCCTCCCTGAAGAGGTGGGTCTTCAAGGCCTTCTTGAAGGTGGGCAGGGACTCTGTCAGGCGCAGCTCACTGGGGAGATGATTCCAAAGCATGGGGCCCACCACAGAGAAGGTGCGGTCTTGCGTACGCGATTTCTGCACCTCTCTGGGTGTGGCCACCCTCGGTGAGCGTGCCTGCGCTAGTCTCGTGGGTCTGGACCCGGTTGACCTTTGAGAGATACGCTCCGCCACGTACTCTGGTCCCAGGCCATGGAGGGCTTTGAAAGCAAAACCAGGACCTTGAACCTGATCCGGAGAACAACGGGGAGCCAATGCAAGCGAGCCAGGACTGGGGTGATGTGCTCGTATCTACGGGCACCCACCACCAGCCTGGCTGCCGCATTTTGCACCCGCTGTAACCTCCGGACCAGGGTCAAGGGCAACCCCACGTAGAGGGCACTGCAGTAGTCAATCCTCGAGATCACCAGGGCCTGCATTACTGTCCTCAGGGAGGACTCATCGAGGTACTGGCAGATCTGGGCGATCCTGCGGAGGTGGATAAAAGTGGCCCTGGAAGCAGCCATCACCTGGGCCTCCAGGGAGAGGGCTGAGTCCAGGACCACACCCAGATTCCTGGCCCTGTCCGTAGGCTGGAGGGAAACACCCCCCAGCTTAGGGAGGGAGGCATAGACATGACTGGCTTAGATCACCTTAGAAAAGATTTTTAAAAGCTTAAAAAGTTCCTTCAGTGAGAGAACTATATAAGTGGACAAATCCCGTTCATCCAATTGGTCTACTCTAGTTATTGTGAACATGTAGAATTGGCATTTGTCTTCATTCATCTCATCATTTTACACGGTTGTGTGACTGCAATATAAATTCTAGCTTTTCACAATGTCTTCTTATTTGATTTTGAAGCTGTCTCTGATTCATTATGTATCCATAAACCACAATTTTAAAAAAAAAAGATGAAGAATATGGCAGCTTGAACTGGGTTAATGGTTTTCACACTTGTGGATAATATTTTTATGTTCCATGCATTAAAAATAATATACCAGTAAATTCCATGTCAAATGTTCAGCAGAACTATAAGGAGAAGTTCAGTTTGGTATGGCATGCTGTCCATTTAACTATTTTAAAGACCCTTTCTTTTTAAAGCCCTGGTTAGTACTTGGATGGGAGACCACCAGGGAATACCAGATGCTGTGGGCACCTGGAGTAGGAACTGGCAAACCATTCCAGTATTCCTGCCAAGAAAACTCCATGGACATGGGGTCACAAAGAGTCGGTCATGACTGTAACGACGCAACACACACATACTTCTGCTGCTGCCTTCAAGTTTTTACCTGCATTTTCAAATATAAATATATATTGGAAACTTCATCCTTCCTGTACTGGTGTAAAAAGTGTTCATTGGTCATGCATCAACCCTGCTTCCATCCAATAGCTATCCTCCTCCCAACATTATCTCTGCCCCCACTCTGTGAGATGGGACAAGGTAAGAGAGAATGACCAGCAGAAGTGCCCTCAGGTGGCAGATTTTAAGTTGTCACAACAATCTGTTAGCTATTTAGTTTGTCATCTCATTTTGGTGACAGAAAGGCACTTCTGGGATTTTCTGCTCTAGGAAAAATAACTTTGGTTGATTTTAAGACCTAAGTGTAGGTACTATGTACTCTAGCGCACTCTCTTCCTCTGGTGTTGTGAGGATCTGCCTCTTTATTTTTGGACAGTTAAATGTACTGGGATGAAATAAACACATACATAGTACACATGACAAATCATGACTGCCAGTTTGCTTTCAGGGACACTTGTAGGCTTGATCAATTCCACACATTCCAATTACACTGAATCTGTGTGCATTTAGTCACCCTGCTTGGTTCCATTACTGGACTAGAAATTTCGTTTAATAAATCTGAGATTTGTGGGAAGTATAGATTAAACCTGCAAAAAAAACCAACAAAAAAAACCAAACAAAAAACAAAACAAAAAAACCCACCCAGAAAAGGTGGGAGAGGGAGAGAGAACACAAGCTTGTTGCTAGATACGGCTGGGAAAGAAATGTGCTGAAATTTCTCAGTAGATTCATTTTCATCTTTGTAACAAATGAAAACCTTACCATTTAATGGTAGCCAGGATTCTCATGTTATCTTCCATGTTCCATGTGACAAAATGGCAGAGTCATAGAATCAAAAATCTGAAATGACCCTAGTGGTCATCCAATCTGCCTCCCAATGTGTGCAAGAAACATCTAACAGCTAAAACATTCCCCTAATAAGCACATGTTGCTTCCTAAATCAATTATTTATAGGGTTTGTTTGTAGCCTTTCCATTGACACTGATGACTCCCCCACTCTGGACATGTTCCAGTTTGTTGATATCCTTCATAAATTGTTGGAGTCCAAGTGAGGTTTGCCCAACGAAGAATGGAGTAATACCATTTATTGGCATGAATCTTCTTCTTCTTCTTCTTCTTCTTCTTCTTCTTCTTCTTCTTCTTC
>JAHTLZ010000129.1:99510328-99552127 GCA_023846285.1 Phrynocephalus versicolor
TTCTTCTTCTTCTTCTTCTTCTTCTTCTTCTTCTTCTTCTTCTTCTTTACATACTGCCCCATAGTACTTGAAGCACTCTCTGAGCAGTTGACACCATAATTCTCCAAGGAAAACTTTGTCCACCAGCAAGCTGAGTACTCATTTTGCCAACCTCGGAAAGCTAGAAGGCTGAGTCCATCTTGAGCTGGCTACCTGAACTTTTGGGGATCAAACTCAGGTCATGAGTAGAGGCTTGGCTAGAGTGCCGAAGTTTAACCGCCATGCCACGGGACTCATTAGATGCTATCTTTGATGTTTTAGCTTAATGAACATGCTTCAAGATGCAGCCATGATTGATATATTTTAAGTACTGTTCTTTGTTATAGTCCTAAATATCTTTTATTTGGTAAAATGTGAGGATCATATTTCTGGTGCATATAATTTTATGCCACATGATATGCAAAAACCAGAGGATTACTCCCTAATGTTTTAGTGAATAATGTGCTTATTATTTCTGTCGGCAGTAAAAAGAGTGCCTCATTCCTTCAAATGTACTCGTTCACATCATAAAAGCCATTGTCATTCCATCTTGTTAATAGAATAATAGTTCTGTATAATATTTGGGATATTATTCTGTGGTTCATATTGGAGACAACAGCATGAGAAGACTGGCGCGTTTACAGCCTCAAATAATGGCTGGTTTTAGGTGAGAAACATTTATTGTGACTTTAAAATGGAAAGAATATGAACATCGCTTTTCATATTTATTTCAAAATGGAATTTCAAAGGACATGCTCCAGCTGCATGACCAGAAAAAGTTGGCTGCTTGCACCATGGCAACCCAATATTTGTGAAGAGCAACCAACCATGGAAGCCAAGGTCAGAGGTCAATCATTTACTGCTCATTCCTTCCAATGCCATGCTTAGGGCTATCCTCCCATTCAGCTCCAGGCAGTTTCTTTCTTTTTATGTTGGAAAGAATAGATAGGAGGTCTGCATTAGATAACAGGGTTATTCTATGCACAGACTGTGAATCAATAAAGATAGGGAAGAGAATCTCTTGGGGGGGGTATGGATGTGAATATCTTTCTCTCATTCTCTACTGAGAACATCTATTTTTAAAACTAGACTATGGGTGATACCTTCATAGGCTGCTAGTAGAAAAATAAAATAAAAAGTTGCTGAGCTTTTGAGAGCACAAGCACTCGATTTTCAAACCAGGTATAAAAGTCCAAACATGGCAAGGGATGTAATTTGCCAGGAGAGAGTTCTTAAAAGTTCACATGGCAAGATGGATGCCAGGCTTCTTCTTGGAAGGCACAGAGCAGCATGGTCCGATGGAGGTGGACTTAACAGGCAGATTCAAACAAAGAGCTGTATGGTATGGGCACCTCCCTCTTGCTTACAACTATCATCTCTCTCTATTGGCTCTAACAAAGCACAGAGCTCTTGATTGGCCAGAGACGGGTTAGAAGCAGGAGGTTAATGCAAAAACACATGCTCTCCACTAGGGGATGGGGAAGAAAGTTTCTTGGGGGGGGGGGGAGAGAATTTTTGAAAAACGTCCCACTAGGTAGATCCAATTAAGAGCCAATTGAGGAGAAATGATATCACAGTACCTAGTGTTAATGTCCTGTTGCTGTAGATCAGGCCTGCCCAACAGGTAGAACGGGGGCTACCAGTAGCCCATGAAGGGTTCAAAAGTAGCCGGCCAGCCATCAATAAAAATGTGATGGGATAAGTTCTCCACCCCGTGCCCCAAGGACCACTACTGCCCCAGTAAAGCTCTGGATCTGCCAGCCCACTGTCTCAGCCGAGCAGGGCAGTTCAAGTGCCATGGCACAGTCCCATGCTCTCCCTACCAGCCAGATGATCGGCGTGCCACTGTCTCGTGACCATTGAGTTGTTGGTGCAGAGCAGAGGAAGGGGAGTGGAGGGGACAGTGAGGGGCGGGATCATGGGCATGCCCACCTCCTTTGCATGGTAACATCTCCCTCTTCTCCACCCCTGGATAATTCCTTCCTCCCACCCTTCCATCCATCCTCCTCCTCCTCCTCCCACCCCCACAGCTGCCTCACAGAGATTGTGACCTGCCACTCCTCCTGCTCCCCTTCTGAGCCATTCCTTCCTCCTTGCGCCACCATGGTAATGTGATTGCCCCGCTGCTGGCTTGGCCCATCCCAGCTGCACAGAGAACATGGCAGAAGTCAGTGAGAGCTATGGGCGGCAGCAGCAGTGGCAGCGAGGGGGCTGGAAAGGTGGAGGGGGAAAACAGGAGGAGAAGTAGAGTCAAGTCAGGTGCCAGGCGGGTTGGGAGGGAAAGTGCACCTTTTAAAAAAAGTCTTCCAGCAGCCTGGGTATGTGGAAGGGGTGATCTGCGCAAGCACCTCCCTTGCACCCGTCCACACTGGCTCGAGCGGGTGTAAGGGAAGCATGTACATGGTCAGCCTTATCATAGGAATGCATTGAAATCTGTTCCCTCCAGAAAGGATTAATTGATTTTCAATGTGTTCCTATGGGAAACCGCTGCTCTACTTACAAATATTTTTACTTATGACCATATGCTCAGATCAGATAAATTCATAAGTAGGGGTTTTAGTGTAGTAGCCCTCAGGCACTTTAATCTGGAAAAAGTAGACCTCGGCCTGTTCAAAATTGGACAGCCCTGCTGTAGATGTTTCTTTCGCCTTCTTCATGTTGGAAGTGGCTCCTTCATGGTATCTTGTTCCACTGCAGTAAAAAGAGGTTTGGAGCTGCGCAGCCATTAAAACAAAACAAAATCAAAACTAGACTATGGGTGATACCTTTGTAGGCTGCTAGTAGAAAAAAAACTGCTTTGAAAAAGAGGGCCTTTGCTCTCGAAAGCTCACCAACTTTTTATATTTTTTCTATTAGCAGTTTATGAAGGTATCACCCATAGTCTAGTTTTGATTTTGTTTGTTTTAATGGCTGCGCAGCTCCAAACCTCTATTGTTAAATAAACCCAATCTGCAGCCTGATACAGCTTACCAATGCTAGTGGGTTTTCTCCCATTGGGAAATTTCATGACCCACACACTTCTGAGAAATCCCATGAGATTTTCTAATCTCATGGAGTCATGGGATTTCTCAGAGGTGTGTGGGGTCATTTTTCTCTCCTGGAGCAAGCACTAAGCAGTACACACACACAATTATTACAATTTCTGTGCCACGGGGCATCTTTCCTGTGCAAAATTCCCTAGTAAGGAAATTGAGCTGCAAAGAATTTGGCCATTTCTTTTACAAAATAACAGGCCAAAAGCAACAACACACACAAACAAAAAACACACCAGCAGTTTGCTTTCATGGAAGCCAGGTTAATGTCTGGGATTGCAAAAGGCAGTCTCAGCAAGAAAACTTGGCAGGGCAAGGCTCAAGAAATTTGTTACATACTATTCACTTGTGTAGGAGCAAACCTGGGAGACCTGGAGTGGTGTAGTGGGCAGAATAAGGGAAGCAGAACTCAAGAGGCCTGGTTCTGAATCGTCACTCAGCCATGGAAACCGACTTAGGTGTGTGGAGTTAATATAGCTATTGGTTATATATCTGTGGGATTGTTGTACTAGCACTGAAGAGCAAGACACTGACTGGGACAAAATGGGTTCAAGGCCAGGATCCGCTTGGCTTCAACCACTTTGTGCCACATAATGTAGCATGAGTACAGTAGTTTGAATTCTTCCCCATTCATTTGCACAAGGAGGTATTCTGGAAGAGATCTTGCTGAATGCTTTTGGACCAGCAATGCTTAAGTACGCCATGTATCCTGTGTTATCACAGGATGGTCCTCTTTGACTGGTACGGAACTATGTTATTGCCTGTTTGCCAGAGGGACTGGATACATTCCAATTTGCCTATAAAAAGAAGAGATCAACAGAGGATACTGTGGTGTGTGCTCTTCATGCTGATTTTGAACATCTGGAGCAGAGGGGGACTATGCTAGATTGCTGTTTGTGGATTTTAGCTTGGCTTTTAACACCATTCTTCCACGACGTTTGATTTCTAAACTGGAAGGTCTAGGGCTTCCACCATCACTTTGCGGATGGATTTTGGATTTTCTGTCAGAACGTTCTCTGGGGGTCCAGTTGGGCCCTTACACCTCTAATACTCTTAGCACCACCATTGGAACACCACAGGGATGTGTGCTTAGCCCACTCCTTTATATTCTTTACACGTTTGATTGTGTCTCTGCCTATCCTAGCAATAGGATCATTAAGTTTGCAGATGACACAACTGTGATTGGGCTCACCTCTGGCAAGGAGAGTGAGATGGCTTACAGAGGTGAAGTGGAGAGGTTGACCAAGTGGTGCAGAATTAATAACTTGCACCTAAACATAAAGAAAACAAAGGAGCTTGTGGTGGATTTTAGGAGATATTCAACCACTGGTGATTGATGGGACTGGTGTGGAGAGGGTTACAGGTTTTAGATTGTTGCGCATTGAGTTACAGGAGGATCTGTCCTGGAGTGTCAACACAAGGGGGCGGAGACTATTTTACTTGAGAACTTTAAGGAAAAACCATCTTCCACAAAAGCTGCTGCTGGCCTTCTATCATTGTGCAATCGAGAGTGTGCTTACTTAACAGGTTATGTGTGTGGTATGGAAGCTGTACCTATCGGGATAGGACAATGTTGCACAGAATCATAAGAATTGCAGAGAGCATTGTGGGCTGTTCACTCCCCACCCTAGAACAAATTTATACTACCAGGTGCTACTGTAAAGCATTAGATATATTAAGAGATCCATCACATCCTGGTCATCACCTCTTCGAGTTGCTGCCATCGGGACGGAGATATAGAGTAATGAGGGTGAGAAAAAAATGTCTCAAAAATAGCTTCTTTTTTAGAGCAATATGGGCCTTAAATGGCAATTCTGGACTTTGAAGTCAGCTTATTTTATATGTCATATTTTATGTGTCGTAGCTGTTTTTAAATCTATGTGGAATGTTTTATATGAGTTGAATATAGCAATCGTGGAATTTCGTTGTTCCTGCAAGGGGGCAATGACAATAAAGATTCCTATTCCAGTGAGCTCTGTGACCCAACAGTGTCCAACAGAATCCTGGCTCAAATAGCCTGGGTGTTCCTTTGCAGGGCTTGAAATAATTGGTCCATTCAAGCCAGTATGGTCCTCTTTGACTGGTAACAAGTCTCTGGGTTTTTTAGGCAAAAATTATTTTCTAGCACTGCCTGGAGTTCCCTGTTTTTCTTTTGTGGTCCCCCATCTAAGTATTAATCAGGTCCAATTGTGCTTAGCAGCAAAATCAGTTTTAAAAAGATATATTCATCCTGTTGATACAAACCCATTGGTCCTTTATCTTTTGAAACCCTCTCTTTCAATACCACTTTCAATACACTTCTTCATCTGTCGTGACGGTGCTGCAGAAACCCAGCCACCAGCTTCCCCTCTTCCAAGCCACAATTGTGGGTAGACATGGGCACGACTCGGCGAAATTATCGTTTCCATTTTCGGTTGTTGTTTCCGTTACGTAACGGAAATGATAACGATAATTAAGCCGTCAGAACTCGAACTCGAACCGAAAAAAGAAAAATTTGGTCGGGTTTATCGTTGTCGTTCATGGCATCACGGTGATCGCACAATGCCATTGCCAAGCAGCACAAAAAAAAGTTTTAAAAAGTAAAAAAAAAAACCCAACTCCCGGCCAAAAAAGCAGGCGAAAATATGCCTGCCTGAGGACGCCTACCTGAGGGGTGGCTTCTTGGGGGGGGTCCCCTGCCTCCCCCCCTCTCCTGTCGTGGGCTGCTTGCACCAGGCTGGGGGGGTCATCCTCGTCGTCTCCATGCCATGCGGTGGCGGGGGATCCAAAATGGCGACTGCAATATTTATTTTTAAATTGTGGTCCAAAAACCCACCAAAGCACAACAGAAACATGTGAAAATTAGGTATTTTAAATGCCTGAATTTTTATAGTAGCAGCAGTGGGTTTTTTTTATAGCAGTAAAAGGTCGCACTGGTTTTATTTTATTTTATTTTATTTTTTATTTTTTTAGACCTGCCCATATGGGCTGGGCATGGGATGGGACCATGCAAATTTTTTGAACCATTCCACCAATGGCATGGCCAGGTTTTGACTGACACTTCTGGATGTTGCCCACCCACCCGCGCCGCCGCCCATCTCCGGCCCGCACTGCTGCCCACCCACTCACCTGTCCGCGCTTCCCCCCTGCCACTGTCGCCGCCCGCCCATGGCCCCCCACCACCGCTGCCCGCCCGCATCTCCCCCCGCACCCCGCCCGCCCGCTCGCCCACCCGTGCCTCCCCCCTGCCGCTGCCGCTGACCGCCCATGCCCCCCCGCCACTGCCGCCCGCCCGCACCTCCCCCCGCCGCCCACCCCCCACACCGCCCAGGGCACAAAAACACCTAGTGCCGGCCCTGATTGCGGGACGCCCCTATGCTCTTCGCGCTAAATCGTGTTGGAAACGACAAATGACACACGGAAACGACAAATTTTTGGAAAATTTCATGACAAATGGAAACAACCCGAAACGGACCCGTTCCGACAAACGACAACTCAAAACGTCATTTTTTCTGGTCGTGCCCATCTAATTGTGGGGCATACACATGGAAGACTTAGACCCCACTCAATGCAAAACAGTGGCCACAAGTGTCATATCAACAAAGTGGTCTGGGAATACAGCAGGAACAAGGGCTGGCAAGCAGTCCACAAGAACTAATATCCTGTCCACAAGAACCACATCCAAGACTATTTCTGTCCCAGTCCTGGGCTTGGACCCAAACTAGAAAGGATTCAAGCAAACCACTAGATCCAAGATAGTTGGGCATTGTGCTGCCACCATTTGCCCCAAGACTTTACTTAAATCCTTTAGGAGCATGGTGAGCAGGAAAACTGGAAATAAATGATATGCATGTGATAAACCAATGACTATTTCAAGATGTGTGGTGCCATTCAGTTGTAACCCCAGTCTGAATATAGGGATTCTTAGCAATGCTTTATACCAGTGGTTCTCCACCTGTGGGTCCCCAGATGCTCCTGGACTGCAAGTCCCAGAAAACCTGACCAGCTCAGCTAGTGATGAAGATTTCTGGGAGTTGCAGACACTTTCTTTCATGGCCAGAAAAAAACGTCTATTGCATGCTTCCCTTAAAGTCCTGACTTTTATACTCTGTGTTAAAGTCTACACCCAAGGCTAATCGATAACATGGCATTAAAATCCACATGTAGATCAGCCTCTCTAATTCTGAAAATACCACCAGTCTTTAAATGATATACTCTTTGGTTTGTTGCTTTTTTCCAGCCTCTCCTCCTCCACCCCCTCTTGCTTAGTGTCAGCTTGTAAAGGGCACAGGGCAAGCATTCAGGAGGAGCAGCCAGGTCTTTCATAAGGAGGTCATCCACAACATGTCTCCATATGCTGGTTCTGAATTTAGAACGCTTAACGTGATCACCGCAGTGCGGTAGGGGTGTGGGGAAGGAGAACTTTTGTAGGTTTGAACTGAATGTTCCTGCCACCAGATCAGAGTGTCAGTGGGACATTTGGCCTGTGAGTACAGTAATTGGTAATTTTGAGAAAGGCAGGATCTCTGTGGAGGATATGAAATAAATAGAACAATGTTCTTACCTGCTGGCTTATTTTGTAATGCCAATTGGCTCTGCTCAAAAAGCAGGAACATTTAAAACTGAGAAAAGGGCAAAGGTTGTTTTTTAAAAAAAAACAAAAACCTTCACTTGGCCTTTTAATTCCAGAGGCATAATATTCCCCTCATTTAACTTCTTCTGATCTAAAATGGCACTGGGGATAGTTTGCCATTTTATTTTAAGACTGGATTTTCACAGCCTGTACAATCATCTGGTAAAGGGAGCAGGGAAAGAAGATGACCCAACACGAGACAGACTGTCTCAGTAAAGGAAGGCATGTATTCAGTTTGCAAGACCTGAGGGAGGCCTTTCATGTCAAGACTTTCTGGAGGCCACCTGGTCATAGGGGCACTTAAACTGGAAACAGCTTTAAAAAAATCAAAGAACCAGCAGGTAAGGCTTTACTTAGATTAAACTGAAGGAAGTGCAACAGAAGCCTCGTGGCGCAGTGGTTAAATGCCTGTACTTCAGCTAAAACCGTGCTCACGACCTGGGGTTCAATCCCAGGTAGCAGGCTCATGGTTGACTCAGCCTTCCATCATTCCGAGGTTGGTAAAATGTGTGCCCAGCTTGCTGGGGGAGGGGGGAGACAATGTGTAGCCTGCATAGTGTAATTGAAAACTGTAAACCGCCCAGAGACTACTTGAGTTGGTATATAAGCAGAACACTTTAGAAGTTCTGGATCTGACCATAGTCCATTCAGTTACCCATATATTTCAGCAGAGGATCAGATGCCTTTGGGTGCTCATTAGTCGAATTTACAAAGGCAGCACTGTCCTTGAACCATGCCTCCCACGCTCTCCGTTGGGTACCTCAGCAACACTCTCCTCTTATATTGGTACGTGCCAGTAAGCAGAGCAGTACTATAAAATTTCATACAGGAAATGCATCTGGGGGACCATCCGCTTGGTTTTAGCCCTGAGAAGGCACCAGCCCTGAAACAAAGCAGAATCTCATTAGCTGCGGTTGGCTTGAACAGTGCCAGGCACCATTGGCGCCCATCTGGTAGTACCAGCCTTGGATGATGAAGGCAAAGGACATGAATGTGATGACTTCGGAACCCCTCTGTTGATTATTCCTATCATCCTGTCACCATATCCAAAGGTTAACTGCCTTAAAACATGAAGAAGGTCTTGTTCAGTTATCATAGTTCATAGCTGTTGGTATATCTCACCTTCATGCAAAAGCCTAATTTCTTTTCTAAAGATAGCATAAGTTATTTTTAGGTTAAGGGCAGGATCTGTTCTCAGCCGTCCCAAAATGCAGGACACATAAGAATGGGCTCAAATTACAGGAAGCCAGATTTTGGTTGAATATTGGGGTGGGGAAGTCTTAGCAGAGCAGTGTGACCATAGGCAGCGGTAAGCCCTCCAATGTTGGAGGTACTCAAGAGAAAATTAGGGAACCATCTGTTAGACATACCCATATTTTTCCATCTATAAGATGCCCCCATGTATAAGACAAATCCCACTTTTCCAACGCTAAATTACAGTTTTCCTACCATGCGGTTCTCTCGTCGGCTTACTTCCATGTACAGTGGTACCTCTACTTGCAAGTTTAATCCATTCCGAATGCATGCTTATAAGTCGAACAACTCGTAAGTAGAGCAGCCGTACCTAAAAAATTAAAAAGAAATTGAAAAAATTTAAAAAAATTATAAGCAGAGCAGGCCGCATCTAAAATTTGTAAGGCAGCCGTTAAAATGCCAATGGTTTTCCTCTTTTAAGTCAAATTGCTTGTAAGCAGAACCTCTCGTAAGTAGAGGCACCACTGTATAAGACACCCTTCAATTTTTAGTCAAACAGTTTTAGACAAAATATATTCTTATACATGAAAAACCACCGTACAGTATTTTGAATTCCTGCATTAGTGGGGGCTGGATTTGATGGCCTTTTGAGCCCCTTCCAACTCCATGTTTCTATGATACCAGGATCCCACCGTTGCCGAACACTTTCTGTGGTCGAGAAAGTATTATGGAAATGGAAAGAATATTCGCCAACTGCTCAGCAGTCATAATTCCACATGCCTCCATCTCGTACTTCACTGCCAGAGTGAGGAGCTGAAAATGTTGATAAGACTTCAACTTCCCTCAGCTTTCTCTAGCATAAGGAACGCTGAGGAATGCTGGGAACTGAATGCCCACAGTATCTGGAAAGCCGCATTCCCCATCCCCACCCCCACCCCTTCTTTGTTACAAGGAAAAAATGGTACCACTTGGTCCTACTTTGGTCACAGTTCACCTTTTAATATTGGGGATGTTTAATTGATGAACCGGTTGAAGACGGACACCCTAATTGCTTCTCCGCAATTTTCCCTGATGGCTGCCGACATGCAGATGAAAGGCAAGAACCTTCACTATTTCTTTTAAAGACCCAGGAGAAGTTTATTGATGTGTTTTCTTTCTTGCTTGCTAGAGAGGGAGTGAAGGCAACAGGGGTCCTTGTTGGTAGTTTAATGTGATGGTCTATAATCCATTGTTTATGAGCTGTGGGGAACTCCAAAGTGGTTTATCTGGTTTTTTCTCTCTCTCATTTGGCAGCTACTATCACAAAGACACACTGGGTCCGTTTAAAAAACGGAGGCTTAGACTTATATTAAAAACATACATTAAAAGATTGAAATGACATTTAAAATTGCCACCTTTGGGAAGCTGCATCCACCACTGGTTTCTTATGCAAGCCACGTCTGGTTTGTGGAAATAGTTCCCGTGGTACCCGTAGGTACGTGATTCCCATTTTGTTCTTGAGAGATTGAGAGGGAGCTCCATCAGCCCCTCCTGTTTGTCAGGACATTCATCTTCAGAGATCAAGGGCAAGGATAGAGAACTGGTCCTTTTGTTTGTTCTTATCAGGCCATTGCACAATGTACATTTATAATGCAGAGCACGAGTAAAGTGGATAGAGGGACACTCTTCTTCCTCTAGCAAAATTCCTGAACTAGGGGACATACACTCAAATTGAGGGCTGGGAGAGTGAGAACAGACAAAAGAAAATATTTTTTTCACCCAGTGCGTTGTTAGTCTGTGGAATTCCTTGCCACAGGATGTGGTGATGCCGTCTGGCCTGGATGCCTTCAAAAGGGGATTGGGCAGATTCCTGGAGGAAAAGTCCATCACAGGTTACAAACCATGATGGAGATGTGTAATCTCCAGACTTAAAACTGGGGTACTTCAAGGCCAGATGCAGGGGAGTGCTATCAGGAGACAGATATCTAGACTTGTGCACTCCCAGAGCCATTTGGCGGGGCCACTGTGAGATACAGAAAGTTGGACTGGATGGGCCTTTGGCCTGATCCAGCAGGGCTCTTCTTATGCTCTTATGGTCTTATGGTCTTATTTATGAAATACAGGTAAACAAAAGCAAATGAACAGGTTGGGAATTACTTACATTGGTGGCCCTAAAAGGACTGTTCAGTCATTTTGCTCTTCCTCATGGTTGCATTCTGATGTTTCTGGAACGTGAAGGATTGGTTGTTTAGTGGCTGTTGCCCAGAAGATGCCCGAGTGTAGTCGCAGTGATTTCTCCTCCTCAAGGAGGCTTCCTCCATGTCCCCTGTGGGAAACAGTGATTAAAATTCAGAGGACAGGGCCCTCACTCCCACCATAGAAAGACTTGCTTGACACTATGGCTATAGCCAGATGAACTGACCCAAGGGATCTGTATGTGCCCTAGAGAGCTTGGACACCTGCTTCCCTATTGTGGCAAGAGTCCAGCAAAGAAAGGTCTGGCATGTGGCTCTTTCAAGTCACACAGGCCTCAGAGGCCTTCCTTTGAAAGATCCTCAGAGTCAGACATTGAGGCCAGAGCCTCTCTCGGTTTACCCTCCCCACAGTGCTGGATTCCATTCGAAAGAAAGCATTGCCAGACACTGCATGAGGCCAGAGCTGCTGTCCAGAGAGGATGGCAGTAGCTGGAAGAGAACAAATTAATTTGCATGCGCCTTGTCCTCCTGTGGAGACATCAGGATCAGTTGGGGTGCCTGCATCCAAAGAGCTCTTTGCACCAAAGGGCTGGCGTCTCACTGAATGCAATAGAAAGAAGAAGATGGTGACACTGGAAACAGGTAGGACTGTGAAGATTGCATAAAGGGGAGCTCCCAAGTTAAGATCCAGCATCCATTTTCAATGACGGCTAAACATGCAAAGATTAGATATCAACCCCATACCAGTAAGGAAGGGATGGAAGAAGTGTAAGTGTGATCCCTCCTGATTCTAAGCCCACATAAGCTCGTGTTCACAAATCAGAACTCATCTGAGGTTTTTAGTGGCTTGGGAGGAATAATAGAGTATAGCATTTGCTAGTTTGGCGAACCACTCCCTTATTTGCTGTAAAAAGCTTGTAACTTTTGACTCTGAGCATCTAAGCATCTGAGCTTGTTTGGCGTGTGCATGCGCGTGCACACGCACGCGCGCGCACACACACACACACACCTATTTCTACTAGTAGAAATGGGCATGAATGGCTTTATGCTAGTCATTGTGAGTCATGGATGGAGCACCACAGGTGCCACATGTTCCTTCTCTTCCCCCAACCGATTCCCCCACTCACTAACCAGTGTGTGCTGCTTGTCTCCTCCTTTTTGTGTCACCATCCAATTGCTGCAGGAGTTCACATGCTTCAAAAATGGCAACAATTTTGGACAAATAATTTTAAGCTAACATTGGCTACTTCATATAAAGAAAACTTTTTCAAAACGTTTTATAGATGGTATATCACACCAGTAAAACTGGGCAAAATGGGCCCGGTTCTGGAAATCAGAAAATCCCCCAAATGATGAGATAATTATTAAAAAAAATTAGAATGTGCAGAAATAGATAAATTAACTAAAAGACTAAAGGGACAAGAAGAATCAAAATTTTATCTTAGCCGGGACCTCTTTTATAACTTGTGGGAGGCTAAAGCATTGTAGTATAAGATAAAAAAGTGTGGGGGAAGGATGAATAGATAGTATAATGTCAATGACAGAGAGTCACCAAACGAGATATGTTATATTGTAGAAAAAAATGTATATGTGTACTATTTTTACTTTTTATTTTTTCTTTCTTTTTTTCATTCTTATTTTTCTTATGTATATCTTTTTTTAACTAAAAAAATAAACCTAAAAAAGGTGGGGGGAGTTCACAAGCTTCCCTCCTCCGTCTTCTCCGGCAGCAGCCACCTATTCAAAACCAGCACTGCAGGAGTCCCTGGACCATCTCTTCAACTAAGTGCCTGGCTGCTGGAGGAGACGAGAGGTGAGGGAAGGGAACATGCAATGCCGGTGATGCCAAGATAATGACTTGTGACAACCTGGCACAAAGTGACTTGTGACCATCTCTACCCACTGGCTTTCTTTTGAGACAAATACAATTCTTCCTCTGAGATCTTCATTCACGTGTTCCCTCATTGTACCTGCAGGGAATGCTCCTACAACATTTTAAAAGGCTTTTGCTTCATTCTTTCCTAGCCTGGCACCGGTGCTGTACATGTCACATCAGTGGAATTCCTGCTAACCAAGATTATAGCTCTCTGGGAAAGCTACTTGTGCCAAATGTATCCCGGTATAAACATTCTGGTAACCTTTCACAGAACCGCAACTGGCAGTGGGGAACCATGTCTGGTGGCAAACAATTCCTTTTTAAATGTTTCTGCCGTTTAAACAACAAACAACGTGCAGATATATTTTCCCTCCATTTTTCACAGTGAGAAACCCTTCTCTCTCTCAACAACCATTACCGCTTCAACAAAAGCCATTTTTCATCGTACATCCTCCTCTGTATTTATTGCACATTTAGGGAACAGATTTGAAATTCCTCTTGGTAGCTGTTGATGCAGTCTATCACAATATATGGCAAGGCACAAAGGTAGAAAACGATTGAATTTGACCTATCATTTATTCTTATTCCCCTTTTCTCGTGACCTCTGTGGCATATCTGTGAGGATATGCCTCACTTAAGGCCGTTATGGTGAGACATTTTGGAAATGGGAGGCAGGCAAGGAATCCACTCTCATAGATTTAGGCAGCCTCAGCTTGGTGATACACTTGGATGAGGAATGTTTATTACAAACAAGAGTGCAACAAGGGGTGGTATTTTCCTTATCAAGGTCTCCACAACTTGTGCAAACTAGCATGTTCAAAACCAGAAGCAAAAGTACACACACACAGCAAACATGGGCTGCTTTCACACTCAAATTGAGGGCTAGGAGAGTAAGAACAGACAAAAGAAAATATTTTTTCACCCAGTGCATTGTTAGTCTGTGGAACTCCCAGCCACAGAATGTGGTGATGGCATCTGGCCTGGATGCCTTCAAAAGTGGATTAGACAGATTCCTGGAGAAAAAGTCCATCACTGGTTACAAACCATTATGGAGATGTGTAATCTCCAGACTTAAAACTGGGGTACTTCAAGGCCAGATGCAAGGGAGTGGTATCAGGAGACAGATATCTAGACTTGTGCACTCCCAGAGCCATTTGGAGGGGCCACTGTGAGATACAGGAAGCTGGACTAGATGGGCCCTTGTCCTGATCCAGTATGGATCTTCTTCTTTTGTTCTTATGTTCTTAACACGGAAAATCTGCACCAAAACCCTTTTCATCCCCATTATGGTATCTTTGCTTCAGTTCTCATTCATGGGATCAGAATGGTTGCGGATTTTCAAAATGTGACCAAGGGAACATCCAATCTACAACGTCAACCACATGACCGCTCTGGGGAGTGATCCAGGTCAAAGTTTACTGTGGATTCATTTTAGTGGTCATGTGAAAGGAGCCACAGAGTTGTTGCACACTGTTAAATTGCCTCTTATGGCAAGCCAATGAATGAGTCACCTTCAAAATGTTATTGTAGAGTTTTGAATTTCAAGTTTAGCTACACAGTAGAAGTATAAAGATTTGTAACTGGAATACTTACAAAATCCCCAGAGTCCACCCCTTTCTGATTAACTGGCAGTTAAACTGACTCTGTAGACTTTAGTAGGAAAAAGAACAAAAACATTTTAGCTGCAATTTACTTGAAATTACATGCGTGTCTACACCACTTTCTTGACTGCGCTCATGCTTAGCAACCAATTGAACAGATAAACAGCAAAAACGCCAACCTAGAAAGGGGAAGAATACACTCAACAGAGAGGTGGAGCTCTTTTTGAATTCAAAGCCTGGAAGGAACGGTTCATTGCAGCTGGATAGATATACAGACATCCAAACCCAGAAACATTTATCTCAATCACAAAAACTACAGATAGTATGTGAAGCTGTGAATAAAACTCCAATGAATGTCCTGTCCTTAGCAGGCCAGCTCAACTCCTGTAAATTCAAGACTGTGGCTTCTTTTGTGGAAGCCATCTATCAAATATTTAATCTTCCTCTTTTCCCGCCATCATCAACTACCCTCAAAACAGAGTAATGGCTTATTAGTATGTGGATGTTGAGTCATGGCAACTGGACTTCTTTGTCTTGAGAAATACTGTAGAAACATTTCGCTGCTCATCCAAACTGCTTCATCAGCTGTTTGGATGAGTAATGAAACGTTTCTACCTCTCAAGAAAAAGAAGTCCAGTTGCCATGACTCAGCTTCCACCTAAACTCACCTGGATGACTGGGAATCTTCACAGACATATAGCTGATTAGTACAAATATCACCTTTTATGCTTCTAGTAAGTACATGCAACAAAACTGCAGCCATTCTCATTTTGGACACACTGTGCTACTTGTGTTCAAGTGTTGCTTGTATTAACATGTTATTTAGGGGCAACTTACTTAATTTATACCAGCACCCCATTATTCTTTTCTCCTATCAAGAATATCACAAGACACCATGCTGTCTTATGGACAAGGAGAATGATTTCGCGGTTTCTTATGAGGAAGGAAGAATTTGTATCAGGAGGACTCATGGTTGCTGATATCTGGTTCACACACACCCATCTTACTGTAGCAAGTTTCCTGAACCAACTCATGGAGTTGGGCATGATGGATAGAGAGAAAATGGAAATCTGAAATTGTTTTGCTCCACTTATTATTTTTCAGGCATACATGCAGATTCCTTCCTTCCTTCCTTCCTTCCTTCCTTGAAATCAATGTTTTTTATACTCTGGGAGAACCAAAATTGCTAGGTCCCTAGGAGTTTCTGTACCCAACTTTAAAACCTTTGCTGCTACAGTATCCTAAATGGATTTACTTAAACAATATTTATTATTTATTTATTGTTTATTTCATTTATTGAATTTCTATCCCGCCCATCTTCCCTAGGGAACTCTGGGCGGCTTACAAAGGGCTGAACCAATCAGCTATCACAATGTAAATACACAGTACAACACAGAACAAATGCAACAAAGACCATAACAATTGAGTAGACAGTAAATCCAACAGTACTTAAGTAATAAAACTGTAAGCCATTTCCTTTTTGCCTCATTACCGATCTTTAGAGTGATCAATTATGCCTCTTTAATATTCATGAGCTCAGAACTAGACCATTGTACTCTACAAGCTTATCAGACTACACTAGCCTTGGACTGATATGGAAGTGGCTAGGAAGCCACACACCATTTTGATTGGCCACCCACCATTTTGATTGATATAATGGTCCTATGGAAGGCTGTGGCAAGATCAAAATGGCCGGTAATTTTCCAGGCTCAGCCTTTGGTCCAAGAGGGCAGCGGACGATAAAGCTGTAGGAATACTATTCTCCCAGGAGACTCCTTAATATGGCATCAGCTAAAGTGGGAAGTGACCATAACATTAAATGTAGCTGTCATAACACTAATAGGCATCTCTTCCTGGATGTAATTCGTTATGCTTCCTCTGAAGATGAGTACATCTATTAGCTTTAGTGCAACAATCATCCCTCTAGTTACTGGAAAAATACCATCTGGAATAGATCTTACTAGCTTTAAGTCTCATGGCATCAATAATTTTGCTTAGTAGATAATATTAGTCGCAAGGACTTTCATCAGTAGGGCAAATCTATTCCCCATTCCATAAGTCTCCCAGAGATTAGGAGAGGATATGATTCTCCTCGGTGTTCCCCGCCCCACCCCATTTCATTTTAATTGTAGTCAGTGCCTCTGGCCCTTATGTTAGATTAAAATGAGATGCGGATGCAATACCTCTTTGTGTGGCTTTAAAATTGTTTCATCCTCCTAGGGTTTGAGTTTGGCCAGGATTGTTAATGATTGGACATTTCAGAGGTCAATAATTCATAGGGTCACCTTGAGTTGGAAATGTGTTTATGGTGTATAAAACAGCCACTGTAGCTTTCAGAAAGATGGAAAGGGCCAGTAGAAAAGGAAAGGCTACAGACAAAGTTTGTCACAGCATAGGTGGTGGTGGCTTAAAATCACAGAATCATAGAATAATTGAGCAGGAAGAGGATTGAAAGACTATTGAGTCCAACCCCCTGCTCAATGCAGGAATGCAAATTAGAAATGGCCCTCCTTTACATGCCCTACAACAGTGATGGCAAACCTATGGCACGGGTGCCAAAGGTGGCACTCGGAGCCCTTTCTGTGGGCACCCAACATTGCCCCTTCATAGACACCTGTATTCAGGTTAAATTACTGTATTGGCACTTTGCAAAAAAATTAGTGGGTTTTGAATTGCAGTTTGGGCACTCGGTCTCTAAAAGGTTCGCCATCACTGCCCTACAAGTTTGTTTGTTGGCTGTGGTTTGGTTTTGATCAGAAAATTAAATGCTGGTTTCTTCACCATTTTGGGGAAGGTATTGCATTTTTCAGACCTTTTCTTCCACCAGTCATGTGATTTCACACTCAGGCTCTTACACAAATTGAAATCTGACTTATCTGAGGTCGCTCTCGCCTCCTGTAAGATGATCGTCTGCTTTGGAAGTTTCTTAATTTCTTCTTGTGTGTGTGTGTTGCGTCATTACAGTCATGATCGACTCCTCATGACCCCATGTCCATGGAGTTTTCTTGGCAGGAATACTGGAGTGGTTTGCCAGTTCCTACTCCAGGTTGCCTACAGCACCTGGTATTCCCTGGTGGTCTCCCATCCAAGTACTAACCAGGGCCGACACTGCGATTAGATGTGCTTAGGGCATCTAGGCAGTCAATTTCTGCTTTTAGGTAAGAGTATATGCTGTCATCATCATCGTAGAACTGTAAGGCTGGAAAGGACTCTATGGAACATCAAGTCTGCCCTCTGTCAAGGATGCACAGTGGGGAATCAAACTTCCAACCTCTGGCTTTGCAAACCAGTGCGTAAACCATTGAACTGGTTTCTTGCAGACTATTTCAAATCCACGATTTGTTGTAAAAGCATTTTAATAGAAACATGATCGGAGTTTGAACCTATAGGTGCACTAATTGGATCAAACTTTTGAGTCTGCCATAACCAAGGAAATAAAAATAGCCTTCACTGCTGCTTTTTGAGGTACTCGTGTGTGTTTCAGACAAGAGGGCAAGATTTAATTACATCCAGTTATCTGCCCATCATCTACTATCATCTGCAGAAGAGGCGGACTCCATGTATATCACAAGTTTGACTCCCTTCCCCCTTTCTTCCTTCTGACCTCAAACTCAAGGGAAGAAATAATCTTCATACCTGAGTAGTTCTTAAGATGTCTGGCTCTCACCCCAACACAGAGCTTTAAATAAATGTCAGACATTTTCAGCAGAATGAGGCATGCCTGGAAACGAGGCAGTATTTGTGGGCAGGAATGTGTTGTGCAAGGAACAGGATGGTTTGAAGAATTATGTTAACTAAGTTACCAAGAAAGGGTCAAATTGAGCGCCGGCTTCTGCTGGTGCTCAATAGCTTAAATCACCTAGATAAGGAGATGGTGACATAAATGATTCCAAACTACAGCAATAATTATAACAGATTGCAAGCAGTACCCCACCAACTGCTACCTAATGGCATAGCCCAGTTCTAACAGCTTTAATTTTCAAAAATTACTTTTGATCTTACACATTTTTTGCGTTCATGTCTCACTTTTTGTCAACAAATAGCCCTCAAAGTGGTTTTATCATCAATGCTGAGAACGTTGTGTACATCCATAAATGAACAAGCTGTTGAGTTAACATTGAAGTCTAACCATTATATTAAAATAAGCATTCACTTGAAAACAAGGGATCACAGAACATTAAACATTTTGTTTTAAGTTCTCTTTAGAAGAACTTTTACCCCATAGATTTTTCACAAGGTGGAGAGATAAGTGATGCCAGAATCAGTCTCTTGTGAGAGGGGGTTCTGAAGCTTGTCTTCCATCACTGTGATGGCTCTGGTCCATCCATGTTATTATGGTAGATCAAGTCACTGATGGCTTTTGGCAAGATCAAGGGTGTGGTTTCAGTGGCATGTGAAATGTTCAAGGAGATATTTACTATTATCAGGACCCTGTGAATTTCCATCATCACACAGAGATTTGAACCCTGGTCTTCCAAGTCCTATTGTCTACTTTTCCACGCTGTTCCTTGTACTCACCCATTCATTTGCACGGGGAGCCACGATGCAGAACAGAACCTTGGTGTCATAAAATCACAGCAAATCAGGCATGTCCAAAGTCAGGCCTGGGGGCCAAATGCAGCCCATTTCCAACTTTCAGGCAGCCTGCAGCCTCTTTTGCCCACTGGCTCAGCTTGTCACTCATCCCTGCTAGCTGGCCCATCCCCATACTGGATGGAGACATCAGCTTGCAGTTTTACGGTTTGCCTGCCCTCCCTGCCTCTGTCCATCTCCCAAGCCACCTGCCTAGCCTACCTGCCCCCGGCTCTGAAGCTGCAGCATCCTCCCTGCCTGCTTGTATGTTATAGAGACTTGGCCAAAGTCCGGCTGGGTGGCCAAATGTGGCTGAATGGTCAGCCCCCACACATTTTAACCTCACCAAATCTGGCCCTCCTTGCAACTAATATTATCTAAAGTTTGGATACCCGTGCAGTAAATGATGACATTCAGCCACTCTTATATGGCACACACTTTTTCACATTTTACTCTTTGACATTAATAACCTGAGATTTCGTGATATTTCCTAGGTCTCAGTTTATCCTGAGTTGCAACATCAAAAGAAAGGTTGGCATTCAGTCACACCTGGGTGCTTCTACACTGGGGTGGGCAGCTACTGAGGTCTTATTTTTTGTCATTCCAAGATTTCTGTTTAACTGCGGCAGGGGGCCACAACTCAACCTAAAAAGCTGATCCTTAAAGAGCATTTGAAGAGACATTTGTGCACATAGCCGGAAGGCCTCTGAAGATGCAGTTGCCAATTTTAAACTTCTTTGCCCCTGATGGAGAGGATCTAGAGATGGTAGCATATCAGAGGACTTTGCAGGCCACAAAATTTCCATGTGCTCTACCCAGTGGAATCGGTATGAAATATGACTCAGTCCATGCTAGATGGAAGCCCCAGTGCGAGGACATTATTGCCGTAATATTTATCATGGATTGTTTACACAAGCCAAACTAAGTTCTCAGATTGGAGTGGGCAGCATACTTCTCACTTTGGAAAACACAAGGTCCCAATGGTAGATGAGGTTGGATGGAAGTAAAGGGAATTTCCTTAGCTACTGAATCCCACCCACTCTCCCTCCCTTGTTTTCTGGCCTCACAGTCATCTCAAGGTAGAGGCCACTGCCAGGGAAAGGGAGTAGGATAAATCAGTGCTCAATAAAATGTTTAATTACTTCTTGCCTCTTGATTCTCATCTGCCTCTTGTTTTAGACTTACGCAGCTGAGCTAGGGTCCCTGCTTTTACCTCATGCGATGTAGTTCTGCTGCAAGCAATTTCCAAAAGAAAGAGAATGGAGCCCTACGTCTATTTGAGCAATTGGTCTCATTGCTGTAGCGTTTCCTCCTGACACAGATTTCTGGCTTTTCAGCGTATTGGTCTTTGCTCTAAAGCTGGGTAATGTTTCCCTCCTGAGATCTCGCTCACTTGCTCTCTTTCTGCAGCACATTAAAGGATGAGCTGTTATCTCCTCTATATTCAGTAATACAGAAATTATTGGATCACTCGGGATGCTATTGTTTATGCCTAAATCCTTCTTCCTGGCTCTCCCGGGGAAGCTGTCCACAGCCTTCCGTGCTCTTGGGAGCTGTTTGATTGAGCTAAGATTGTTCAAGCTATAAGCCGGAAAGCTGAGCGTTAAAGAACGAAGAAGAAGAAGAAGAAGGAAAAAAAGAGTACAGTTCTTCAGGCTTAGCTGGTTCTTGCTGCAGACAGCTTTGTCTTATGCGTGCCTTATCCGTGTCATCGAAATGGGAGCCGTGAGTGACACTGTGAAGCGCTGAAACCTGAGGCGAAGTAGCAGTTGTTACCCCATGGTGGAAGTCAAAGGGCAAAGTATTCCAAACTAGCCAATTTATTTTGTTCCCTGAGGCAAAAATAAAATTTAAAAAATGGAATAAAAATCCCATAAGCTGGTCTCCCCTTTCCCTCCGTGAAATACAGCGATAATGTACTAAATAAACGACCATCGGTTGTTGTTTTGTGATGCTGGAAATCTGCTGGCTGAGGTAACAGGTTATCTACCTAATGGGGTCCAGTCCTTCGAATACGGCATTTACATAGGGAGTAAAGATAGATGAATCCGTGCATTTTATCTTCTTTTTAAAATAAGGTTTAGATATTCAGTTGCAAAGCTTGTGTGTGTGTGTGTGTGTGTGTGTGTGTGTGTGTGTGTGTGTGTGTTTGGTGGTGAAATTCCCCACTTTGCCTCCTTGAAGAAGAGCCAGCCTGGGTGGCCTTGGGCAAGCTTCACAGTCCCAGGATACCCCCCCCCCCGAAAAAAGAGAAGGGAGAATGTGTGGAGTTTCTGTGGCCAAGTGGGGATTCAAAACCTCTTCTCCAGATTCGTAGTCCATCACTCTGCCTACTGTGCCACAGTGGGAATCAATGTGAATGAATAGGCAGCCATAAAAGCTCATATCACTCATTGTTGTATGGGGGGGGATCATGGACTATGTATCTCCTAGATCAGGGATGGCGAACCTTTTTGACACCAAGTGCCCAAATGCGGTGATGGGGACAACGGCGGCAGGGGGGGTCAGGATCGGCGGCAGGCGTGGCAGTGATGGGGGCAGAGGGGGATGTGGGCAGCAAGGGCGGCAGGGGCAGGGTCATTGGCGGCAGGGGGCAGGGATGTCAGTGGTGATGGCAGTGGAGGTGGGGTCGGGGTTGGTTGCGGCAGGGGTGGCAAGGGCGATAGTGATGGTGGCAGCAGCAGGGGGAGCAGGATCGGCGCAGTGGGGGGCAGGGGGGCAGTGAGGTCAGCAAGGGTGACGGGGGCTGCAGGGTCAGGGTCATCGTCGACGGCGGGCAGGGATGGTGGTGGAGGTGGGGACAGCAGAGGTGGGGGTCAGCAGCGGCAATGGGTGGGGTGGCAATGGGGACAGCGGCGGCAGGGTCGGTGTTGGCGACAGGCGGGGTGGGGCAAGGACAGCAAGGGCGGTGGCGGCAGGATCATTGGCGGGGGCTGTGGCAGGGGCAGTGGGGATGGCAGTGGCGGCGGTGGGGGTGGCAGAGGCGGCAGCGGGGGTGGGGTCATCGGTGGCAATGGCAGCGACGGCAGCAGTGGGGTGACAGGGGCAGGGGTGGCAGCGGCGGGTTCAGCGACGTGCGCAGCAGCCACAGAGGCAGGCGCAGGAGAGGCTGGAGTCCCCGGCACCCCGCCCCCAAGCCCCACAGAGCCTGGAGCCCGGCGACTTGGCCTCTTCCCTTCCCTGCTTCTTCTCTACTCCTGTTCCTCTACAAATTCCTCATGGCTGGTCCAGCTGAGGGGGAAGTAGGGGGCAGGGAGCATGTCACACGTCAGGCGAAAGCTGTCCATGTGCCACCTTTGGCACACATGCCATAGGTTCGCCATCCCTGTCCTAGATGTTAGGGATGGGGAGGATGCTACATTGCAGCCACTGTGAAAAGTGACCCTGGCCAGCTAGATTCAGTCACATTATGTTATGGGGTGTGTGCTGGTGCTGTCCCTCTCTGCTACTCCCAGGTAAATCCAGTAAGGGAAGTAAGGAGGCATTGGCCCTCACCCTCTTCTGATCTGGATCTGGCCTCTGGGACCAAAAGACACACAGGAGCAATTGCTAGACAAGGATATTAACATGAACAAGAGAAGGAGGGTTGATTTGTGATGCAAGCTGAAAATCATGGACAAGTAGCCTTAGAGTTCCAAGAGCAAATGCTTAACCTTTCTGCATCGAGTGTCCCAGGAGCTCAATAACAAAGTTTGAGAATAAGAGCCCTTACAGCTACACTAGCAGTGATGGGAATGCCAGATGCAAAAAATCTATTAAGATAGGGCATGATCCAGCAAAGTTAAACATCTTTCATTGATTTCAATGGGAGATTTAAGACAGTCCATTTATGTCTGGCAAGTGAGATAAGAGAGCCTGCCCTTATTTGGACCGTGTGGGATGTTGTGAAAGAGACATGCTGAGGACAGCAATAACAAGCCAAGGTTGAAAACATCTGTTTCATTTTAAAGGACCCTTCTTGCTAGTCTGCAGCCATGGAAAATAAAACACATCATGGAAATTATCTTCTATCTGAATTAGGGGTGTGTGCTACGGGGGCATGGGTGCTTTCTGACCCATTGCTGATCTGACTTCTGAGAAATAAGCACAAATGGCTGAGTGCTACTCAACTTAAGTTGCTGTGGATTCAGCTAGCTACAGCTGCTCTATCTCTTTGATAGAGTTTGGGTCGTTCAGAGCCAGCCTGGGGCAGGAGGGAATCTGTTTGTCATTTTCTGTTTGCTTTCCTTTCTGTTCCTTTGTTTTGCAGGGGAAGGGAGGCTTTAGCTCTGAGGAACCTGCAACCACTGGGACTGTAGCATCAGACCTGTCAAGTGTCCCATTTTGGACGGGACAATACCATTTTCTCGGCCTTTATCTCACCACCATCCCAGAGCATTTATTTTACCAGAAATGTCCTGGGCGGCAGCAGTGGCAGTGACAAGGTGAACTTGCCTGTCGCTCGGGGAAGCGCCTCCCCTAGGTCCATTTAGCCAGGCCAGAGGGTGCAGCCCATGCCAAGGGGGTGGAGAGGGGGTGGGCAGCAGTAGCATATACTGCAGAGGCGGAGCAGCGGGCCAGCAGCCCCCATGGAACCTGAAGGCCCTGATCTATGCTGAGGCATGTTTGTGCTGGGGGTCGGGGATGGATGAAGGAGGCCCTGCATCTGGATTCCCCCACCATAGGTGCCAAGTTTTACCTGGTGCTTGCTCACAGCAGCATATCTCTGGATAGAGGCAGGTAGCCCGGTTGGCTGATGTGCGGGAATGGGTGGTGGTGGGGTGTTGGACTCGGACAGTGGCCAAGCAGTGGTCCTAGCTGGATGCTGGCAGCAGAAGTGGAAGGAAGCAGGAGTGCGTACGTGTACCTCCTGTCCAGGTCAGGGCCAGGTAAAACTTGATACCTATGTGTAGCACATCCCTGTCTTGGATGCACCCCTTGAAGTCAGAGGGGTTTAGTGCATCAAGCAGGACAGGAATACAGTATTTCCAATCAGAGAATTACAAAGAGTTTTACTGTGGAAGTTGAAAAACCTGAAGAAATTGTGTAAGTCTTAATAGTGAGGAAGAATTCCCAGTGTAGTGAAGTGGACAGAGTGACAGACCTTGATCAATCATCAATCCAAAGGGAGAAGGGTGCAATATGGAGAAGGGAGCAAGAAATCAGAAGCCGAGGCTCAGAAGGAGAATAATGAAAGAGTTAGAAGAGATCAACAGGTATACACAATTGGGAGACCAAAGCTGTACTGTTGTGTTCCTGACTGCCATGCATCTGGAAGCAAGGCAATAAAGAAAGCTAAGAGGGAATAAAATGTGTGGTCTTTCACCAAAGAATGCGGTGCTGGACTATTGCTTTCCAGATAGCCTGGACTTCCAGAAAGATATGCCACATGTAACCACATGATGAAGGGGGTTCAAGCGCTGCAAGGGCATATCTGGTGAAATAAAGGAAATTCTGCCTATACACCTTGTTGTCATGTGCTATCAAATCCTATCTGCTTATGGTAACTCTATGAATGAGCAATCTCTGAAATGTGCTGTCCCCTTAGGACAGTTTTCTGGAATATACACGTATATCAGCATGCCACATTTTACAGGTAAATTATCTTCTGCACTTACTTCTAACTGGTAGGTTTGGGAATTCTAGTTAAAAAAAAACACCTAGGTTTGTATGATAAGCCTCAAGTCTGCTGAGACAAGTGCAGTAGACAAGTAGATAAGGATACACAGAAGATAAATAGTCCAGTTTAAATATTAAATTTGGAAAATAATTTCTCTAAGTATTCAGCAGTGGATCGAGCTCAACAGATGGAATTCTAGGAAAAGAAGGCAAATGTTTAGCCATGAACGAAGCAGAGTTTCCCTTAAATAGCAAGTGGGACTGCGGCCGTGTTCATCTATCTTTGGAAGAGCTGGTGAGTGATTTGTGTGTGATGTGTCCCCTGTTCGGTGCTTAGAGATGCAGAAAATACAGTTCCTCCCATTTGTCTAATTAGAAGGTAAAAAACGTGCCCCACTGCTGCATTCTCTAAGCAAGAAGGATCGTCAGACAGGGAAGACATTCTGAGTGTTAAGAGGTGGGCAGAAGCTCAAATGCCTGGGAATGTGGCCATGAAAACAAATGAATAGGATGACCTTCCAAAGTTATTTCTTGGGGCGTGTTTTCTCAGCCTTATTAAAGGAAGTGGCTGCCTTTCTGCCTACCACAGCAGTTTAAAAGTTCAGGTGCTTACCAGCCTGATCCACTAAACATAAACTATGCTTCATTTATTACGCTCTCAATTCAGGTTGGCATTGGCGGCCTCCTGCTGTTGGCCAACATCTGTGCAACTCAAGAACTTTTTTGTTTTTGTTTTTGTTCCCTTTTTACGTGAAAGACGGAGGCCATATTTCATGGGAAAACACACAACATTGTGTTCAAATGCTAAATAATCCTGTTAAAAACTTGGCTGCTCCTGCCCTCCTGAGCGTCCAATGCACTGTGGCGACTAAAAGTGTACTATACCTTTGGAGAACTGGCAATAGAAGAAACAGGAATCACTCCTGTTTCATCTCTCATCACCTATTGGCATGGATAAAGTGGTTCTTGATGGCCAAAGTGACATAAGCTAGTCAGTTCTTCTCAGAATTCATAGAATCATAGAATCGTAGAGCTGGAAGACACCTCAAGGGCCATCTAGTCCAACCCCCTGCCATGCAGGAACCCCCATCACAATATTTCTGACAGATGGCCATCCAGCCTCTGCTTAAAAACCTCCAAAGAAGGAGACTCCACCACCCTCCATGGCAGCATATTCCACTGCCAAACAGCTCTAAATGTCATGAAGTTCTTCCTAATGTTTAAATTGAATCTCTTTTACTGAATTGGGTTAGCAATTCAGGGTATTGTTGAGCAACAACACTTAGAAAAGTTGAAACTGGTTTGAAACACTTCTTAGTTGAAACACTTAGAAAGTAGACAGGTGGAACCTGGTTTGATAGTCCCAAAATTTTGCTTCAAAATTTCATAAACCTTCCCCCCAATCCCTGAATTAGAATTTAAAGTGTTTTTTTTTGGGGGGGGGGGGGTTAGAATTTCCAGCACCACTCTTTCTTTTGGCTGGTTATGAAGTAGAAATAGACTTCATAGGATTCATGGAATCTGTCCATAGGTTTGCTTCCTCATTTGAGATGTGCGTACGTGTATGTATGGGAATATAATGAATGAAATGTTTGTATAGATGTGTGGGTATGTTGACGCCTATTTATGCATGGATCTTCCCCCTTTGGACTTTGAACTCTAGGGAAGGTACTCCTCAACCATTACTTATCCTTAAGGAAATCCAGCCCTATGGTGTACAGTACTATGAAAAGTTCTTTTTGTGGACTACATCTCTCACTGACCACCCTGGCTGGTGCATTTGGAAAGCTGTTGCCAAAAAAGTTGGTTTTGCTAACTCTGGTCCCATTGTACATAGGCATAAGATAGGCATGTCCAAACTTCAGCCCTCCAGATGTTTTGGACCACAGCCCCCACAGTCCTTTCTCATTGGCAATCTAATCTTAGAATTCTGGGAGTTGCGGTCCAAAACATCAGGAGGGCCAAAGTTTGGACATGCCTGGCATAAGATAAGAAAGAGAGATGGCTGGGTGAAGACACAAGAGGCATACATCTACCTGGTTTGCTCAGTTACATGAGCAAACTAGAATGTTGGGAGAATGGAGAATCAATTATATTTTGTACCAAACAACATCCTTTGCATGTATTGTGCCTTTAGTCATAACGAAACAAGCCTCTTTTATCACAAGTGTGGCAAAGGACATTGTGTTGGGTACACAAGATGTGCCCTTTTGGTTTATTTCAACTACAAATCCCAGAACGCCTTTCAGCTTAGACCATATGTTAAGGTCACCAGGAGACGCCTTTATCTCCATCTCACCACATATATCCAATAGGTGCATCTCATAGGAATCCATGAAAGGGCCTTCTCTGTTGCTACTCCCAGACTTTGGAATTCCCTCCCGCTGGAGGCCAGGACTACCCCTTCTCTCCTGTTTTTCCCGAAGCAGGCAAAGACCTTCCTCTTCAAGCAAGCTTTCCCTGAATGATGTGACTTTTAGATGGATTTCCATGCATGATTGCATTGACTGATCTCAGAAGAACACCAGTGTTTCCATGCTACTTTCCATCCCTCATAATGGATTATTTTTCTTTTTCTTTTTCTGCGTTCTTGGTAGCTTTAATGTTATCTTTTAATGTTCTAAGATGCCTCTTCTAATTCCCTATTCTTAACTTCAATATGTTTTGAATGATCTGGGTTGTATATTTTCCCTCATTATTGTAAGCAATCTTGGGTCCTTTTCCAAGGAGAAAGGTGGGGTAAAATATTCAAAATAAATAAAATAATTTCAGGTAAGACACATCTAGGTGTCTGTCTGGCGGGACTTCCCAGAATGGAGAATTCTGGGATTTGTGGATGGGGGAAAGTAGGCTATAACCCTATTGGCTACATATGATGCACAGTACTCATGCCCCACTTAAACAACCACTACACCCAATTTAAGCAGAACTTGCTCAAATGACCAACCTCTAGGGGGCATGGGAGACAATTTCGGTGGTTTCCTTAGCACCCAAATTTTACTTTTTTTTAAAAAAAAAGGCCACTCAATAACATATGGGTTTTTTCCCAGTTTTTTTTTAAAAAAAGAGCCTGTTTAAAATAAAATTAATTACAGTGAGACAATGGCATGAATATATGGCCCTCTAAAATGGGAGGTTGGATGTACAGTGGACCCTTGTATAACAAAGGGTTTGTATAACATAAAATCTGTACAACATAATAAATTCCGGAGATAGGGGAAATTTGCTTAACAGAATCGCCTATGGGGCGAATCTGTACAACATAAAAATGGGATTACTCCATTTTCAATGCATTTCTATGGGAAATTTGTATAAAGGAAAATTTGCTTAACATCATTTCATTTGGAACGGATTAATTCCTTTATATGAGGTACCACTGTATGTAGTAGACCTTGGCTGTCTGAAAGGTGTCCAGCCCATTCGCTGTTTTGGAAAGCAAAAGGAAACACAAACTTAAAACTAGAAGTGGCTGTATTCTTCTCTTCTTGGTTTCGGATGAGCGAGGCTCTTCAGAGCTATCTCCAGGAACTGCCTGAAGACACGTGGGGGAACTGTGTTAAAGAGAAAGCTTTCAGCCATCCATCCCAGGGACTTCCTTGCCCTTCTCCATTGTCAAACTGAAGAGGGAGCATCCTCAAGTCTCCACTTTATGGAGATGTAGAGAGGGACCCTTTCCATGACATTTTTCTACCGTCTCTTTCCCAAGGCAAGGTCAGTTCACAGAAGTTGACAGAGCAGGGAAGCCAGGGGCAGCGAAGGTTACAGATGGCTGGTATCAGCAAACTCATTACGAGGCCGGACAAGCTTCAGAGTGAAACTCTGCACAGCTCCTAATTGGTGTCCCTCTCCCCCGAACTGGGGGGGGGAGGGACTTTCATTTCTCAACCTGTCCAGTGTTGAAATTCAGCACTGTCCTTAATTAAAACTCTCAGAAGGCTACATCCGACAGCACAGAGGTTTCGAACAAATATAGATGATGTCTTCATGTCTCAGATAAACAACAACAACAAATTGCCATGATAAATCTCTGCCAGTATAAGCAATTAAATAATAAATCAGCAACGAAATGCTAAATCCGAAAACCCAGCAGGGGTGTGTGAAATGCATGGCAGTGCTGGATTAATGCATAAAAGGACACTTGCTTGCCTAATGCCTTCTATAAGTGCTGACCAAAAATAAATAAATCCTGAAATCCTTACTCCTTTGTCCTTGGGCTTGCTTCCCATATACAGTGGACCCTTGTATAACAAACGGTTTGTATCACATAAAATCGGTACATCATAAAAAAATTCCAGAGATAGGGGAAATTTGCTTAACATAATCGCCCATGGGGAGAATCCATACAACATAAAAATGGGATTAGTCTGTTTTCAATGCATTCCTATGGGAAATTTGTCTAAAGGAAAATTTGCTTAACATAATTTCATTTGGAACGAATTAATTCCTTTATACAAGGTACCACTGTACTGACTTTCATCTGCTACAATTTAAGGTTTGTTTGCCTTCCATTTGTTGGTATTTCATGCCACTTATTCAAATGTGAGTGCGCGCACGCACACACACCACCACCACCACCACACAAGCACACAAAGATTCTTGAGAAGATTGGAGACTTTCTTCCTTCTTTGTTGATTACTAAAGGGACAAAGATGCTTTTCTTATTTCCCTGGGAGCCAAACTTTGGGAGAAGTAGGGAACATAACATTAGAAATGAGGTCATCATGTGAGTAGATAACACTCCAGAGCATTGCCTGTTTTTAAAAATAAATCAGCAGTGGAATCAAGAAGAAAAGGGAGGTGCAAGATGGAAGATATGGTGGCTAAGAGTGCACAAGGAAACAAAACACCCAGCAGCAAGTTAAAGAAATGGGGGTGGATCACAGATCACATAAGTAGCTGAGATACTCTCTCTCTCTCTCTCTCTCTCTCTCTCTCCAGTTGGACCTCTGTATCCACTGATTCATTATCCACTGATTCAGTCATCCACGGTTGGCAAAGGAACAAATAAATACATAATCCAGCAGCTGCAAGGCAAGCTACTGTCATAAAACAGCAGCTGTAAAGCAAGCTATTGTCACAAAACAGCAGATTTGGGGTTTTTTGGTGTTCTCTCTTATCCGCGGGAAGGGCTGGAACCAATCCCCAATGGATACTGGGGTGCTACTGTCTGTCTGTCTGTCTGTCTGTCTGTCTGTCTATCTATCACGCATTCACTTTTCATTAACTCAGTGTTTGCAAATACAAACTTAAGAAAAATGTTCTCTCTCTCTCTCTCTCTCACACACACACACACACACACACACACACACACAAGCAACTGTGATATAAGCACAGCCCCAAAGAGAATGTAAAATTTGCATAAGCTAGGTTCTTTTTTTTTTACCAGCACCAGAGTAGGCATGGTAAATGTCTCTCTAAAGCCAAATGAGAATAAAGTCCCAAATATACCTGTACTTATTGACCTAGGTAGGAGATCTGCAACAGTTCCAAGGAAGCAGTTTTGAAACCGTAAACCTCCAGGAAAACAGCAAGCCCTGCCTGGGAAGATCACCTGCTCTTTTAAACTACAATCGTCTGAATCACTGCCCCTTCCTAAAATGTCTTCACCCCTTTGGCTGAACCAAATACAGGTCCATAGGGGTCACATCACATGCTCTCCCCCTAAAGTGCTGTCATCCTGATAGTTTCTCAGTAATATCTAGGATGGAATTCTATATGTTGCATGCAACTGCAATCATACAGCAGGAACACCACCATGGGATCAGTATCCACTGATTGGTTTATCCACAGAATGAAAATGTTAAAAATATTAAAGGAAATCCCCAATATATATATTTTTAACAAGGACATTTCCTGAAGAGGCCGAGCGTGCACACACGCACACGCGCGCGCGCACATGCACACACACACGTCCACCTGTGCATGCACCCACCCCACACCCGCAGGGTTCCCCCCCCTCCGGTTTCTGGGTGGGGGCCGGCAGGAAGGATGCAAAAATGACCTTTGTCCCCAGGCGATCCAAATCCTGGCTACGCCTCTGAGCAAAGGGCAGCATCAGATGCACACTCCCTGCATATTGAGTTGCTGTGTGGCGTATATGTGTGTGTACTTTTTATGCAGAGTGCCAAGTGACACTGTCCTGACTGTACAAAATAAGTCCTGATTTCTGCTAATATGTGGGTGTGCAAGCAACTCCACTCATGTGAGTAATCCCTTTGAACTCGAGGGAGCTGTTTGCATGCCTAAATGATTTGCATGATCACTGCTTAAGAGCTGGAATTAGTCCCTGCCATCTGTATTTACAATATTCGGCTAATCCAGCCTTTTAGATGCCACAAATAGACCCCCTTGTCTGTGCACCGTTATTGATCAAGAGAGAGAGATTTGGTTTGACAGTGGTTTGTGGAAAGCCTCTGAGTTGTCCAAGGAGCAGTCACGTTATCAGCTCTTCTAAGACGACATATGGTAATACAGAGTTTAATGCCTGCCGTGGCGTACCCAAGTGGTGTCAGGCCACCCTGCCAGATGATGGCTGGAAGTTTTACTGAGCACAAAAATAAATATCGGAAGTGATTTTCTGCCGCCACTTCTGGATTTCAGGCGCTCTTGTGCTCCTTTGACTGCTTTTGTTACACTTAACAGATTCTTTGCCAAGAAGAGAAGGGAGGGGACCTGGCATTCCATTCAGAGGCCCTCTTTGTTGGCCATAAATTAACCGGATTGTCACGCTGTTTTTGTGTGGCCTCGTCTTGAAGTAATTTTAATTTCAGTGACAAAGTTTATAATGTACATTTGCTTCCAAGCGTGTTATCCTGTTGACTGTACATAATCATGTCTTAAAGCCTTAAGTGTTCACGAGTTCCCTGATGCACACTCTTTGCTTCAAACGTGCCTTTTAAGTGATAGCTAAAGGACTATATAATCTAACAGCTCTGAAATTAAACCTATTAATGCAGCAGCAATGTACTACATTAAAAGGGGGGGGGGAAGCAGTCAGAGATCCTGAAACTTGGCAGTAGGCTTTAAAATACTGTTTAACAGAATATTTTCTTTGTAAATGTCAAGAGACTTGGAAAATCGGGTGGGGTGTTCCATTATTTTGCTGCCATTGTGGAAAACAGTCCTTGTAGTTTGTGCCTTGGACAAGCTGGCCAAAGGTTTCATTTCCGTTACTGCAATATGAGTGAATTGCAGAAAGCCTGGGATCTGCTCTCATAATGCATCGATACCTCACATAGTCCTAAATGCTTGGGAAGCGTTCGACTACTGATTTGTATTACAAAATCCAGCATAGTTAGCTGTGTGATCAATAACAACAACAACAACAACAACAACAACAACAACAACAACAACAACAACAACAACAACAACAACAACATGCTGCTATTTTAATTCTGTTTTAACATAGATTGTGGCTCCAGGAGGCAATTTTATTGTGTTGTATCTATATTTAAATGTTTTTATTGTTTTAAATTGTCCATTGGTATTTTAACATTGTAATTGTTGTAACTGTTTTAATTGCTCATTTTAACTGTAAGCCACCCAGAAATCTTTGGGTAGTGGGCAGTATATGATTTGTATACATACATACATACATACATACATACATACATACATACATACATACATACATACATACATACATACATACATACATACATACATACATACATACATACATAACTGCAGGGTCACTCTGGGCAGTTACCCTTCCCTTTGCCTGGGGGTTCCCTGGGACTGTGGAGGTTGTCCAAGACCACACAGTGTGGCCCTTCTCCCTAGAAGGGCATTGAATTCACAGTAGGGAATTGAACTCCCAACCTCTGATCTGGAAGTTGAGTCATGGCTACTGGACTTCTTTTTTGAGAGATAGAAGCTGTTTGGATGAACAGCGAAACGTTTCTATCTCTCAAAAAAGAAGTCCAGAAGCCATGACTTAACTTCCAGATAAACTCACCTGGATGACTGAGAATCTTCACAGACATATCCCAACCTCTGACTTTGCAGCTAGAGGCCTATCGCACTGAGCTATCTAGAGCAGCCTTATGGCACAGTGGTTCAACTGCAGTACTGCAGTCAAAACTCTCCTCACGGCCCAACATGCAGTGCCAGGTAGCTGGCTCGTGGTTGACTCAGCCTTCCGAGGTCGGTAAAAGGAATACCCACGTTGCTGGGGGGGGGGTGGAATGAGGCAATGTGTATCCAGCATAGTTACTTATAAACAGCTTTAAGTATTCTGAGATGGAATTCAACCAGCATACTTTTCTTTTCTTTGAGATATGCAAAAACAAATTTGAGTGCGTGCCTAGTAATGCTTTTCAGAGAAGCAATGTCTCAAAACTCTCATTTGACTAATCTACAGAAGCAATGGGAAAATTGTATTTGAGAATATTATTTACCTAAGTTATTACTTACACATATCACAAGGCAAGCACCATTTAAAAAAAGAAAAAAACACCCTTAAACCTTATTTAAGGATCTCAGGAGCAATAAGACGTAGCCTCATAAAACTATTTCCACTATATTTAATGGAGCAAAGCTGACATGCTGAAATAGGCTCTTAAGTGTTCTGATTTAAAGGATTTGAATATGTTTGCATTGTTTGATTTCCATTAAACACAGAGTGCGTGACAGCATACAAGACTTGGTTATTTTCAATTGAGTTCCTCTAATAGCCAAGAGCATTAAGGAACTTGCAATAAAGGGCATTTTACAGCACAGCAGCACTATTTTGTACCATGATTGATTATGATAGATTTTCTTTTCTTTCTCATTTTCTCTTTCCTTTTTTACAACTCAAGAAATGAAACCCTTGAAAGGTCATGATGGATGTTAATATGATACTGTTTGTTACATAGCTGGAGAAGGGGTCACCTTAGGGGTATTTTCTAAAGGAGTTGTTAATGTATTACATGGACATCAGAACAGTGTGGTCTTCACCGGGCCATGATAAAGTTGGCCCTGCTTACTAAGGAGCAGAGTTTGGAGAGTTAATTTTAAGAGGAATGACACGGTGACACTATCCATAACCCTACAACAGTGTGCTACTCAGTTATCAGTGCCTGCAGCATATCATCACATCTATTCCTTCTTCTGAAATGAATAATTTCCAACTCAAAGTAACTTCTTAATGGGGGATTCTGCAATGGGGGCAGAATCAACTGGGAGGTTAGAAGGATGTGTAGTAATACTTTGGTTTATGCACATAACCCGTTTCGCAAACATGCTTGTAAACGGAAGCACTTGTTTATCAAAGCAAATGTCCCCATCGGAAATTAAAGAAACTCAGATAATTCATTCTGGGACCCTATGGACCACATACTGTACACACAAAATGCCAAAACTCACAAGTTCACTAGAAGTCCCCGTCCACACCATGGTTTCACTACCTGGCTCCAGAATCTGTTCTGCTTGGGACGAATAACTGGATTTTGCTCTGTGTTTTAATGTGAAAATAATAAAATACAATTTGTAGCCCTATACACACCTGACTAGCTTCCCCATTACTAGAAATGGTTTGAAAAATAAGAAACAATGTTGGAAATAAATTAAATATAAATATAAATATAAAGAAAAATAAAACCCTAATCTGCACTCCTTTGAAAACGTTCCTCTCTGCTCCCTCTGCTTTTGAGGCTTGCCTGAGATGGAACATTCCAGACCATCACCCACAATCCAGCAGAGAGAAAGAGAGAGAGAGAGAGAGAGAGAGAAAGCCACCATTGGCTCACTTGTGGCCATGTGACCTGCTCCAATGCTTGTATTGCGAGACATTGCTCATTGATCAAGGCAAAGTTTAGAAGGAATGTTGGCTTGTATTGCAAAACACGCTTAAACCAAGGTACTTGGAAACCATGTACTGCTGTACAGGGCAACAAGGATGATCAAGAGATTGGAAACCAAGCCCTAGGAATAAAGACTGAAAGAATTGGGCATGTTTTGCCTGAAGTAAAGAAGACTGAGTGGAAATATGATAGAACAGTAGTGTACTTGAAAGGTAGTCATACAGAGGAGGGGAGGGATCTGTTCTCGATCCTCCCAGAGTGTAGGACACATAACAATGGGTTCAAGTTACAGGAAGCCAGATTTTAATGTATATTAGGGAAAACGTCTCAACTGTTCGACCAATAGGACAAGGGAACGAATTTAACATATTTTCCCGTCTATAAGACACCCCGTGTATAAGACAACCCCACTTTTCCAACCCAAAGTTACGGTTTCACAACCACACAGTTCTCTTCTCAGCTTACTTCCGTGTGTAAAATGACCCTCAATTTTTAATCTAATAATTTCAGACAAAAATATAGTCTTATACATGGAAAAACAATGTACCTTGCAGTTAGTGAGCACTCCAACATTCAAGGGGGAACTGTGGGCAACCATCTGTTAGATCTGCTTGATTTGGATTCCTCCATTGACCGAGGGGGTGGACTTTATGGCCTTATTGGATCCCTATACTTCATTATTCTGTGATTCTAGGTGGTTCCATTGCCTGTACTCTTCAATGGGGTCCCAGTTGTTTAAATCAGAAGCAGCTTGTGCAACTGGCACAGCCAATAAGCAGAGAAAATCTTGTAGGGGCGGTGACAGATTTGTCTTTATGGTGACATTATGATTGCCAAGCTAATATAGCCACACTGTTTTGTTCCTGCTGGGATGGCTTCACCCTTGCGCCTAATTAAGGTAGTGCTGCTCTCACTTTCCATTACCCTCATTTGTCCTCACCAAAGTAATCATAGGCATAAATTTGATTAGTTTAATAGCACCACGGCTTCATTGTTTTTATTGGATCTTCTTATCCAAGAGATGGCCCAATTTACGATTGAAATATACAAACAAAATGGACAGAAATGGCCCTCTCGTCCAAATGCTATTGTAGTTTCAGTATATATTCCTCCCATCATTATTATTGTCGCCAAAATTGAAGAGGGAATATATTCATCGTGGCTATAAAAATGCACTAAATGGAAAGAAGAGAAATAAAAAATGAACGTGTCCTTCCTTATGCCAGAAAGAGTTGAATGGTTTTTGGAGGGTAATGTAGGAAATATGAACACATCCTAAGATAAAGGAATCCATGGCAGTGCTGACTGAGATGCCCTTGTCTATGGTTGTACTACCACCTGGTGACAGGTATGGATGGTAATTCACATAAGAATCAAGCTCCTAACTGCGTAAACTCGCAGACAGATTGATTAATTGAAATTCCTGGCAGGCGGACTGAAAGCTTCATTTGTTGCACGGAATTTTTAGAGGAGGAGATGTTGAAGAGAGTGGATGCCACTGCAGAGGAGTGCAGGTGGGGGTGGGCGGGGTAGGGATTTTCTCAGTTGCAATTAAAGCGTTCAAGTTAATCCATCTACATTAGCATCTGCATTTCTCTAATCCTTGACCAAACAGTGTCTCAGTTTGCTTCTGGATCTAAAGCCTCGCAGGCTGTAGTGTGGTTCTTTTAGCATATCAGCTGGTAAGCAAGGCTATGCATATGGTGCTTCTCAGCCTCTGAGTGCTGTCAAAACAGTTAAGAGTTTGGCAGCAAGGCAGAAATTACTTGAATGCAGACCTACTGTGCCTGTGGCTGTGGTGTTCTGGGTGTTGTGACATGACCCATTGAACACATCACTGTCTCATCAGCCTTGTCTAGATGAAGGTCTGTTAGTTGATTACCTTTACATTGTACCTAATCTCCACCGTTTGGCAGCTGTATGTGTGCAGATGCTCCCTTTTGGTCAGCCCTTTGGCAAACAATGGGTGCAGGCCGAGTCGAGCACAATGATTTCAGCTTAGGGGCAGAGGTACAATATCAGTGTATAGAATTTTTTAAAAACTCTTTTTTAAATTTTTTTTCAGGCGTACTGTAAATACTTAATTTTCAAACAACTATTCCCTTAATATTCTACAAACTGAATTGCCCTTTCTCTTTATCCTCCCACCTCCCCCCAGCAAGCAATACTTTCAATTTTCCCTCATATTATACAACAGGCCTGTCCAACAGGTAGACCGTGGGCTGTTGGTAGCCCGCAAAGGGTTCAAAAGTAGCCCGCCAGCCATCAATTTAAAAAGTGAGGGGACAGGTTCTCCACCCCTCCCTCCCCCATCCCAAGGACCACCACTACCCCAGCAAAGTTCTGGGTCTGCCAGCCCACTCTCTCAGCCAAGCGGGGCAGTTCAAGGGCCAGGGCACATTGAAATCTGTTTGCTCCAGAACAGATTAATTGGTTTTCAATGCATTCGTATGGGAAACCATGGTTTTCAATGCATCCCTATGGGAAACCGTTGCTCTGCTTACAAAAGTTTTTACTTATTAGCATGTACTCGGAATGGATAAAATTCATAAGTAGAGGTTTTAGTATAGTAGTCCTCGGGCACTTTGGGCCGGAAAAAGTACACCTTGGCCTGTTCAAAGTTGAACAGCCCTGTTATACAATATCAAAGCAGGGTGGAAAAGATTAGCCCATTTCTCATTCCCAGGTTTCCCTTTTAACCATTCTCAGGCTTTCCTTTTCACCATTCAATCTCAATGTATAGAATTGACTGGTCTGCTCTAGGTACAGAGTGAACACCTGAAAGAGAGGGTTTAAATAGATCTCTTCCAGTATAGTTTCTGGCCCAGTTTGTAGACCAAGTCATCCTTGGTCTACCCCACACACATAGCTAATTGTAGCTAGGTTCTGTTTATTATGTTGCATATTATTGGACACTTCAATCCATATCTTAAAAAAATGCTTCTGCTTCAGGCTGGCACCACCATGGCAGTTACTTCATGTCCGTTTTGTCTCTGTAGTTGTTGCATTTAGGAGTGGTAAAAAAAAAAGTTACTTCACGTCCGTCTCGCAATAACTGAAATTTGTCTCGACCACGCCTCCAGAACAGGTGCTAAGTGTGACAAATCTGAACCTAGCGCTGGGATAGGGTTTTCTCTTGTCCCTCTTCTGTCCCGTTTCTTGTCCTGGTTAAGAGGATGTGAAGTAACAACTGTACTGGTAACCTCATGGGCATTGTTAGCACAGCTTTTGTGTCCATCTAGTGGTTAGTGGGTGAAGCGACATATGTCATTAATTTCCCTATGGGAAAAAACATGCAACTCAAATGTATATAGAAGAAAACATTATCAATGCTGCCGCATTGGCATATGAAAACCAAGATATCAGTAAATCAAAATATCGAAAAAGAAATTTTATTACCCCCCCCCCCCAAAAGGAAAAAGGAAGCTAGACAAATTCAATTTTTGTCATGGTACAAGACCGTGAGGTAACACTTGTCACGAGACAAGTTATCATGATCACGGGAACGCTGAAACAGGGACAAAACCACATGATTGTGACCAACACTGTCACAGTACAAAATTAGTCATGGAACAAAGAAGGATGTGAAGTAACCACCCATTACACAGAGAAAGTCACTTCAAGGACACAAGTCCTAGCTGAACTCTCACCTTCCTTTAGAATTGCTGCAGGCACTCTGCACAGCTGCCTCTCCAGGGCACACCTGTCCCAGCCTGCTGACTTCTCCGTGCCTTGTTTTGAAGGGTCCACTCTGTGCATGGGACATGGGCAGCCTCTTCTTATCTATCTATCTATCTATCTATCTATCTATCTATCTATCTATCTATCTATCTATCTATCTATCTATCTATCTATCTATCTATCTATTCATTCATTCATTCATTCATTCATTCATTCATTCATTCATTCGTTTTAGAGTATTTTACCCCACCTTTCTCCTTGGAAAAAGACACAAGGCGGCTTACAGTAAGGAGGGATAATATACAGTGCAGTACAACTAAGACATGTTCAAGTATTTGAGAACAAGGAATTGAGGGACATCTTACAGCATCAATAGACAACATTACATTAAAGCTAGAAGGTTATAAGTAGCTATAAACACAAAGTCTATGTGAACCCATAGATTCATATAAAATACACATGGTACTCCATCATTCAGGGAAAGCTTGCCTGAAGACAAAGGTCTTTGCCTGTTTCCGGAAGGACAACAGTGTATGCCATAGGGGGCATACACAGCGTGGGTATTGGATGCCCTGTGAGTTGTAGGGCGTGCTGCTTTATTTCTCCTCTCAGGCTGTTGGGAGTGACTTGGGCCAACACTGCCTCTAATTTAAATACACAACAAAATGTATTTAAATGCAGTTGCATCACCAGTTGGTTAATCAAAAGTCATAATGTCTAACATTTTAATGGTAACAATAATAATAAGTTTAATCTTTTATCTGAGTTTAAATGTTATGATGATTACTCATCTAGTATTTCAATATTGTTTTACTTTATTCTTGTCTTATTGTCTTAGAGCTATGGGATTGTGTACCGTATTTTGTTCATCTTTTTGCTATCTTTATAAATTTTTTTTATTTGGTAACTTGTCATAAACTACCCAGTGTGGCCATGGTTGCCAGATGGATGGTATTTTATAAAGTATAATAACTAAATATTTTTTTCTTAATTCTAACCTTTATTTGATGCACATCCATAATTTTAAATTCTGCAATACTTTGATATGAATAAATTAAGAGCATGCATGAACTGGTTGGCAGTCCACTTAATACAGGGTATATTTGTCCATTTAAAGTATCTTTGGCAGCTCTTCAAGAGAGAACAAAGAAGATTTCAGTGATGGAGGGAGTGAGGATAAAACTAGCACCCCTTCAGCAGACCTCTTCTCTGGAAGACAAGCATGTCTTCTGTCTCACCTTGCTTAAACTACTTCCATTCAGCTCAAGCAGAACATCTTTCTTTGTTGCAGATTCATTTATTCATTAACATTGTCATTTCTTGTTTCTGAATGCACACACAGCACATCTTTATCCGGGGGGGGGGGTCCCTTTTCCTCACAAAATGGCAGCCACCTTGAGGCAAACTTTAAATGTCTCTTTGCCACAATGCAGATCTTGGTTAGGTTTCTGCCACCCTGATTTTCCACTTTTCTTAATCTAGTAGATTTTTTAAAAGAGCAGGGTGCTCATCAGAAGCTTTTTATTCACAAGTAGGGGGTGGCAGCATTTTTAAAAAAAATAGTATTGGGAATATGGCATCATTTCTCCTTTCTGCATCAGAAGCATGACTGATGCTACAAGAACTCCTTTAAATTGCTGATCAGAAAATTAACTTAAGATTGTAAAACAATGGCAGCACAAGGTTACACAGTTATTTCATAACCCGCCAATTTATTTTCGTCCCATCTGTGCTGGAAATATGAATGAAAGTCACTGGGCAGATCTCTTCGTATACAGTGTATTTCTTTTATTTTCTATAGGTCAAAAACCACCAGTGATTATTGGAAAGGTAGTTTCAAAGCTTACTTTTGTGAACTATCTCTGTCAGTTCCTCGGTGCAGCTATTAGGAGCTTTAATGGTAGCAATCTGGTTCATAAAACGGAAATTTGGAAAGTGGTCACATTCCCAAGAAGTTCCTAGGGTCTCTAGGGGAGGAGAGGTATGGCTACCATGTAATGGTAGGACCTAGATACCTGAAGAACCGCCTCCTTCCGTATGAACCTACCCGGCAATTAAGATGGATCTAGGGAGCTCTCTTGAAAGAGCCATCCCTCAAGGAGGTGAGAGGGATGGCTTGTAGACATATGGTGTTCTCGGCAGCTGCCCCCAAGCTATGGAATGCCCTCCCAAGTGAGATCTGCCTGGCACCAACACTGATTACATTTCAGCGTCAGGTAAAAACCTTCCTGTTCCAGAAGTTTTTTAATTGATACAATATAGACTGTGGGTCCGCTGATGACAATTTTAGGATAATGATTTTAGTGTAAGGTTTTTATTATTGCTTAATGATTTATTGATATTCTATTTCTAACTATTTTAAATTGTTTTAATTCTTTTGATTGTAAACTGCCCAGAGACCTTTGGATAGTGGACGGCATATGTTGAATAAATAAATAAATAAATAAATAAATAAATAAATAAATAAATAAATAAATAATGGCCTTTTAAATGGTAATGTGATGTAGTATCCATGGAATCCCACCTCTAGAGAGGTTCCAAGAAGGTCCATCTTCATGCCATATCAACACAAGAAAATTTTTCTCTCTCTCTTTTTTAAACCCAGTCCTTTCAATCAACTCCTAGTTTAAATTGGTTTTATCTGCGGTATTTTTGTTGTGGGTTTTGTACACATTCTTGATTTAGTATATGGATTTTAATTTTACCTGCGTTGCAGGCTCACTGAAGAACTTTGTTCTAAGGTGGCTATAAATATCCCAAATCAATACAAAATGCTGCATGTGCATTTTGATTGTGCCTTGTAAATCAGACTGGCAATGTTTGTGATTAACTAAGGGGAGCTGCGCACGTGTAGTTTAAAAGTAACTCAACATCCGGGGGTGGCCGAGGCTGAACACTGTAGCCAAAATGGTATGGTGTCAGCCATATCACTCTATATGCCTCCATGTCTGCTATACAGACTTTGGCACTTTTACACACAAGGAGGCTTCCGTGCAGTTTAGAGTTCTAAACGCAAGATCTAAAAACGCATGGAAACCTATATGTACACAGAACCATGTATGAAGAAGTGGATGTGTCCACGGAAATTATATTAAAATATGAAAATTAGTCTTTAAGGTGCCACATGTTTTGTGTGTTTTGTTTTGTTTTGATTTTCTTTTATTTCTGCCTGCAAGAATCATGTGTGAATCTTTCTCTGAGTTAAGTAGACATCTGGGCCAAAACTTGGGGGGGGGGCATATACAACATCATGTTTGTGACCTTATCTCTGCTCTCTAACATGTTTTGGATTTGTTCTCTCCCAATGTTGTCTAAGGAGCCCACTTATCCTTGTTACTGCTATCATATCTGTAATGTGTGAACCAGGAGCCTGTGGATCTCACAGTGATTTCCTTTACAGCTAGGAATGAAACATGACTACTGTACCACCATTGTGACATGGTTAAGATTTGTGAGTGTACAGGCTGTATTATATCACTCATGTCATTGAGGGAGCTGCAAAGATTCATGAAATATGTTATGCCTTTTGTGAATGAGTTGCTTGGTTCCTCTCCTCTAAATCCACTACTTCTTGAGAATGTGGGAAGGTGCAAGCTTTTATTGAATGAATGAATGAATGAATGAATGAATGAATGAATGAATGAATGAATGAATGA
>JAHTLZ010000129.1:99552137-99562964 GCA_023846285.1 Phrynocephalus versicolor
TGAATGAATGAATGAATGAATGAATGAATGAATGAATGAATGAATGATCCAATATGAAAAGCATAGGAAAATCTCTGAATTTGCATGGTATCACAAGTTTTCTTAATCCTTCGGTCCATCCTGTATTCCAAGCTTACTCATGTTTTCCTTGTAATGTTTTACTCAGATTCGTTCAGACAAGGACAGTGAAATCCATATAAGATACAGCATCACAGGAGTCGGAGCTGACCAACCTCCTATGGAAGTCTTCAACATTGATCCAGTGTCAGGGAGGATGTATGTGACCCGTCCAATGGATAGAGAAGAAAGAGCATCCTACCATGTAAGCATGCAATTTCTCAATACTTTCTCTCTCTCTCCCTCTGTATCTATCTATCTATCTATCTATCTATCTATCAAGTTTTCCCACACAACTAAAATATGAGAATTCAAACATGGAAGTCGAGGATTAGATTAACCAGATTTATGTCACGGACAAGATCCAGAATGAGCAGTAATTCCTTTCAAAACTTTTCATATTGGTATTGAAATAGGATTGACCATTGCTTCTCTAAGATTCATTGTAGATAGATTCATTGTAGATCTTGTGATGGGAAGACATATATGTTTTGGTCTATAACTGTAAATAAACATTTATTATTACAGTATATGTTTATTTGTAGTTTCTGGGTCCTACTTGAAACTTTAATTACCAAATACAGTGGTACCTTGTATAAAGGAATTAATTTGTTCAAGTGAAGTTATGTTAAGCAACTTTTCCTTTATACAATTTTCCCATAGGAATGCATTGAAAACAGAGTAATCCCTTATTGTGACTGTTTTTATGTTATACGGATTCACCCCATAGGCGATTCTGTTAAGCAAATTTCCCCTATCTCTGCAATTTTTTATGTTGTACAGATTTTATATTATACAAACTATTTGTTATACGAGGGTCCTAATCCTAACAGTTAAAATACAGGTTTTTAGGAAAACAGACCAATGGCCCAGGTATGTATTTGTATTTATACCTATCTTCCTCCTCCCCCAATTGGCAGTAGTACTTTAGGGTTTCAGGAAGAAACCTTTCCAGGCCTAGCTAGAAATGCTGTGGATCCAGCCTAGGATCTTCTGAACAACAATCATTTCCCAGTTCCTCCACAGCATATCTCATATATGCTTACAAAACATACCTGCCTCATATCCACTGGATTGTCTCTCTTGAATCCCAGGAAGGCTAGGACACCTTGAGCCAACGCTGCCTGCCCTGCTGGTGTCTCCTGTGGGGCCCCTGAGCAAAATGGTCTCCAAAGTGAAGAGGCTGTCAAGTGTCCCCATATGGAACTGTGCGGGTCATTTTGCCTGACTTCATCCTCTTCAATGTGTTCCACGTTAGGCTCTGATTGCACCAAATCATCTTGGGTTTGGTACACTTTTAGCTATGTTCACACTGCTTGCGGACAAAGGTGGAGGGATAAGGGAAGCATTTTACCTCCTCCTTAGCTGCATGGAAGAGATTTCCACAGAGTTCAAAGGGAGTCCAAAGGAAAGTCATTTTATCTTCCTTGAACAAAAGCAATTATTTTCTCCCGTGATCCTGATAAAAATCCAAAGTGAATAGATAGATAGATAGATAGATAGATAGATAGATAGATAGATAGATAGATAGATAGATAGATGGGGTTTTGTGCTGCTTCCCAGCTGCCAATAATGTTTCAGTGTTGGCAGGTCATTATAGCTGGGGTATAATTGGAGTATAAGGTCTCAGGATAAATGTCTTTGATGGAGTCATTAGGATTCTAGTATTAGAACTTCTCAGTCAAAAAGAAATAACTTTGCCTGCCATAATGATGACTTTATGTGACCCTGGACTATTTAATATCAAGTGTTACTTATTAAGTATCCTAAGCTAAGACAATGGTTTTTCAGGCTTGCTCAGAAATAACCGCCTGTCTCTTGTTACTTTATATTCATGGTGAAGAAAAATAGCAACGAATTTCTTATTCCTGGAGATCCTGGTTCTGCACCAGTCATATTCTTCAATTTCACAGCACTAGTCACAAACTCTTCTATTGCTGATGATGTTTCACAAGAGAGAGAGCACTCTCCCATATTCAGGAATATTTGACACAGTTCACACCAGTAGCAAAGTAGATACAATAGAATCCTTGGGGTGCCCCCATAAGTCTTGTTTTACTTGTGGTGGCTAATTGTGGCTAAACAGTGGGTTGCCAGGGCATATTGTGCAATCAGATGCAGGACCACAGCTGTAACTTGAGATGCAAGTTAGATAAACCTTACATGGACCACCGCTAAGGTTCTAGCTACAGATGGGCACGAAACATGATGGTTAACCTCCCTTCTCCCGAAGACTGGCAGGCCCACTCATCATTGTTGACATACTGCTGCGGACCTCCTTCACTGGCGCTCACCATTCTTGGCATGCTGCCGGGGTCCTCCATCACCGGCAGCACACCAGTCAAGGAAGGAACTTGAGCCTAGTGGTGCAGTGGTTAAATACCTGCACTGCAGCTAAAACTGTGCTCCTGACCTGGGGTTCAAGCCCAGGTAGCAGACTCAAGCTTGACTCAGCCTTCGATCCTTCCAAGGTTGGTGGGCAGGGGGGCAATCTGTAGCCTGCATACTGTATTTAAACTGTAAACCACCCAGAGACTACTTGAAGTGGCATGGGGGGGGCATATAAGCAGAACACACTTTGCTGCCCTTCCCTGCCTCCTCAGCCATTTGTCAGCTGAGAAAATATTATGCCAGCGCAGACTTGCTAACCTGCCCTGTATGTGTTGACTTGTTAGGAAGTCTTATGCCATTCCATAGGGTTTATTTCCCAAAAGTGCTTGATGGGTTCTCTGAGCCAGTGTTTGGTTTCCATCATGGTTAGACTGATGCCTATGCAAAATACACAAACAAGACAAGACTATAGTCACAAACTGGTTCATCCCAGTTCATGTTGTTTGTTAAAGATGGCAGCACAGTTACTGCTGCTTCCCTCCACCACCACCTCTGGCTCAATCAGCTACTCTCCACACCCAGCATGCTAGCTTCCTGCACCCCCTCAACTGATCTTCCAGTCCCAGCAGCAGTTCAGACTGACGAAGCTGTTTGGATGAGCAGCGGAACATTTCAATCTCTCAAGAAAAAGACGTCCAGTTGCCATGACTCAGCTTCCATATAAACTCACCTGGATGACTGAGAATTTTCACAGACAGTTCAGGCTTCTCTTAGCTAATCTCCCACTCTGACAAAAGTGCAAGGCTGTGCTCTTGCGTGACTAGGAGATTAGCCAAGGAGGTGGGAAAAGCAAGTAAACAGGTCCTGGTGAGTAGCTGATCCTCTGAGGAGGCGGGGCAGAGACATGGCAGCACCTGTGCTGCTGCCTTTACGAACTAGGACCAACTGGTTCATTCCCATCTCTGTTCTCGCCTGATGCAGTAGCAAGTGGTACTGTGATATCGTACGGCCCCTTTAAATTAAAATAAATCAAAATAGTGGTGAGCATGAAATTAGGTCAGGTGGGCTTACTCCTGGACAAGCATAAGTACAATCAAAATCACAGACATGCAGCACCAGGTGCAAAAACATATTAATGAGCAGGAAAGACAGAGAATGAAAAGCAGAAGGAAAGGCAGGGAGAGAGAAAAAGCAACAAATTATCATCAAACCATATCTTTTGCAAGTGGTTGTAAGAAGCAGTTGCTTTTGGTAATTACAAGCTATGATTAAAAGGAACATTGGGAAAATGGGTTTCTGAAAGCAGGTGTGGTTCTGAATTTTAACGGTAAGCCAGTGTAAAGTAGCTAATGATGTTTCTCCCCGTTTCCTCCTTTGGCTCTTCGAGTAGCATTTTAAGACTTGACTCCCTTGACCAGTGAAAATAATCCTGGGATTTGTGGAACTTCATCAGTTTCTATCAGAAACCTCATTTTCGGTTGCAGAGTTCTCCCTTCTGAGCTCCAGGCATGCTATCCAGTTAGCATGTTCTCCCAGAAACTCCTTCAACACGCAGACAGACTTTAGTCTTCCCGCTGTTGCCTCTCTATGTCTAATTTCCAAATCAATTAAGATCACAATTAGTGCAGATATTAATCAAGAGTTCTGTTTCATTCCATCCTCCTTTTCCACATACACTTTCCTTTTAACCTAATTGCACTGCTTCGTGATCATAATTATTATACCATTGTTACTTTTCTAATTCTACATGTTCATGTTCATCACCATCTATTTCCCCAATTAACACTAACCTCTCTCTCTCTCTCCGTGTGTGTGTGTGTGTGAGAGAGAGAGAGAGAGAGAGAGAGATGGAGGGAGGGAGGGAGAGAAAGGGAGAGAATGTGGGTGTGAGAGAGTATTCATAATGCAAGGAGAAATAAAGTAATTTTTGAAATAATTTGCTAGGTTTGTAATAGATTTTGCTAAGAAAAATCATGTCTATAAACTCCCCTCTATATTTCTGAGTGAAGAGGGCAGCTATGGGGGTCATCAAGGCAGGACTTTGTGACATGACTCCTTGGCCGCACTCTGTATAAGGGTCAGAGGGTGCCTCAGCTGCTACAGAACTGGCTGAACACATTTTGAAATAAATGATGCAATACATACAATGATTTGAAAAGGGGATCATCACTGAGCCCAGCATCTGAGGTCCAGGTAATCGTGCTTGAAGGCATAAACATATTCCTTCCTCTTACCAGATTATCCCTCAAGGCAACTCATGGTTTCCCCTTCTGTCTCCTATGTTATTTGACATTCATATGAAACCAATGGGGGAAATTATTCAGAGTTTTGGGGTGAGGTGTCAGCAATATGCCGATGACACTCAACTCGACTTCTTGTCACCTACAGTTTCCAAGGAAGCTATTTCGACCTTAGATCAGTGCTTAGCTTCAGTAATGAACTGGATGAGGAAGAACAAACTGAAACTAAACCCAGACAAGACAGAGATGCTTCTGGACTCATCCTTGAGCCTAGATGCCCAGGTCACAGCTGTGGCCTGGAGTGCATTTGCAAAATTAAAACTAGTATGCCAGTTACTCCCGTTTCGTGAGAAACCTGTTCTGGCCACTGTGACATATGTGGGGCTACCGAAGTTTCTCAGGAAACTTCAACAGGTCCAGAATGCAGCAGCCAGATTGCTGAGTGGGGTGGGTTACAGAGATCACATTACACCCCTATTAAAGCAGCTCCACTGGATGCCAGTCACCTACCAGGCACAATTCAAGGTTCTGAACTTAACCTACAATGCACAAAACGTCCTAGGCACAAGCTACCTCAAAGATTGAATATCACAATATGAACTAGCTCGGGTACTAAGGTCATCATGAGAGGCGTTTCTCTCCATCCCGCCACCGTCACAGGTGCATCTCAGAAAAACACATGAAAGGACCTTCTCTGTTGCTGCTCCCAGACTTTGGAACTCCCTCCTGCTGGAGGCCAGGACTGCCCCATATCTGCTGTCTTTCTGGAAGCAGGCAAACACCTTCCTCTTCAGGCAAGCTTTCCCTGAACAATTACTGAGAATCTTCACGAACAAACAGTGATAGACTTAACAACCTACAGTGACAAGAACTGGACAAATGGCCCATAATGAGATTTGCATATATATTCGACCTTCCTGCCATTTACCTGAGCAGCTGCCTTATGTGATTCTTTCATCAGCATATGCTCCACAAAACTCTTTCCTTGGTGCATATTGGCCAAAAGTCCTATTGGCATAAATTTGCATCGCAGAACTCAATGACATTTTTATCCCGTGCTGGTAAAATGTAATTGAAATTAATTGAAAACTTCCTATCTGTATCTTTGAGGCTTTGATGCCTTCGGGAGTCACTGGAGGGGAGGCTTTCAAAGTGAAAAATTACCACTGGATTGCAGCTAGCAGTCCCCTGATCAATCTTGTATTATTCATCATTGGCTTCTGCCAGTATAAATTTACAAAGGGATTTTGCCCAATGAGGGCAAAACTGATTCTGCATCAAAACATCCCAGCCTTCTGAACACCAGAGACTGTAGCAGAGCTGGATGTGTCTTCTGTTTTGGTTTCCTGGTGACATACTGATGGTCAATCATCCCGGAAGGATCACCCCTCTTAGAGGAAGAGCTACCATCTTTGGTCCCAAATCTCTCAATAGAATATATGACAACATGCAAGGGTTTCCTTTTAAATCTTGTGTCCCTTCTTGAAGTATAGGTTGCATAGTACCGAAAAATCATTGGGATCTGTGGATTTTAATTAATTCCATAGACAAGCCGATAGCCTCTGGACTTAATTAAATCCCAAGGCCTCTGGCTTTTAATTAAGAACAACTTTACAGAGTCAGACCAATGGCCAATCGAGACAAATGCCCTCTCTGTAAGTGTGGCCATTTGCTTTCTACCCAGATGAAGTCCACAACCTCATCAGATGCCAATAATAACCAAGCAGTGAATGATTTTCCATTAAAAAGGAAGGAGGAGACAGGGAAGGAATTCCAGCTTCTACACAACAGAAAAAATTGTGCTGCAGTCTTTATGAACAATGCACTATTGGTAAATTATTCCTTGAATTTTTTTTCTTGAATAACCCACCCTGTTTTCGGTGGGGACCATAAGCAGTCACAGACTTCCTGCCAATGAGCTCCCAGTGTAGCATTATTAACTACATGTGGCATAGGACTTGGGGTACAATCATCTCTTGGTCCCAGGCGTGAGTCTCTCTGCATGGCGCGCTCTCTTTCTGTGGATGTCTGTCTCTGTGTGTGCGTGTGTGTGTGTGAGTGTGAGAGCGTCTCACCTAGGACCCAAGGATTTTATTGGTTACAGTAAGCAGCATACGCATACATCACAATAGGGGTGGGGTGAAACATTAACATAGAAGGGGCCACCTGACGTTGGCCACGTAACCTGAATTCCATTGGTGGGGGGTGATGAGGGTCCTCATGTACGCAACCCTTATCTAGGAGGAAATGCTTGCTAGTGGGGAAGAGATGAGAGGAAGGGGTTTGAGCTGGTCATGTAGGCCTCCAGATCTCTCTCCTAATCTCCTGGTGCCAGGCCTTGTTTCTTGTCCCTGCAGTCTCCTGAGTCAGCCAGTTGGCCTTGGCTTGTTCTCGGGTCATCTAGAGGATTGGCTTTTCCACACCGTGGCCTGCCCTTATTGTGACTTCAATCTCTGGACTAGTTTGGCTTGCTCCTAGTGCTCTTGCCAGGGCCTATTGGGGTACATGGCATCCCCACATCCCACATCTTCTATTGTAAGAGCATCCCAGAGGAATCCATGGTAGACAGAAGGAGACAATTCACCACTGAACATGCCAGATATTATGAAAAGTCTAAGGCTGAAAGAGAAACGTGTCTTGCTGCCATGTTCCAGGCAGCAGTGAGGGCAGCCTCTGCAGTAATTCTAATTGATCAGTATTGTCTAATGTGGTCTGAAGCTCAGCTGTGAACTTTCATACCTTTTGGACCAAGGTGACTTTTCCCCATCTTGGCTCCTTCCTTTGGTGTCAAAAGCATTAAAGGCACAGGCATTTAGCTGGAATCCCTTCTGTCCTCGAGTCCATGCTTGGCACACCACTGTTGACAGAAGGGCACAGCAGTTCTAACAATCATGGAGGTTGTGAAGGAGGTCATGTTATCCTAGGACCGTGTTGGCAAACCTATGGCACGGGAGTCAAAGGTAGCACTCGGAGCCCTTTCTGTGGGCACCCGACATTGCCCCTTCACAGTCACTTGTATTGAGGTTAAATTGCCGTATTGGCAGTTTGTGAAAAACTGCCAATCGCAATTTGGGCACTCGGTCTCTAAAAGGTTTGCCATCACTGTCCTAGGACCACACGATGTATGTCCACATTCTTGACAAGGTTAGCCTAGGGCAGGCATGTCCAAACTTTGGCCCTCCTGATATTTTAGGCCACAACTCCCAGAATTCCAAGCCTGTATTTCCAATGGCAAAGGACTGTGGGAGTTCTAGTCCAAAACATCTGAAGGGCTGAAGTTTGGACATGCCTGGCTGGGGTGCAGAAGGCTCCTTGGTCATGAGAGCCTGGCCTTACAGATCAAACAGTCTTAGGTTTTTGTGCCTGGCATCTCTCCCGCAGGGATCACTGGTTCCTCTGCCTCTGGATATGAACTATTACTTACCTGCTTTCTTTACCACCATAACCTCTGTGGATTCAGGGAAGTTCTGCTGGGGATTTCACCCTCAATACATTGTTTTTTACAAATTGTGAGCACGCGAGTGTCCCTGGAGAAGCCTTCTAATGATTAAAAGGGAGGGTGGGATGTGTGTAAAGCCAATGCTCGTTTTCATAACTTATAAATCTTAAAATAGGAAAGAAAATAAATGCATTCTGAGCCTGTGTGTTTGTTGCTTGACTTTTGCCATCTCAGCAATCCCCCAATTGTGTTAGATGAAGTTATTTGATAATGTCAAAGGGCAAAGGTCAGATTGCCCGTGGGGAAAAAGTAATTCGCAGTCGGAATTAAAGTTATTATCTTCAAACTGCAATGAGGATGGTTTCTGTTTTGCTCTATCTCCAGCTTTAAAAAAGTTGCCTCTACTCAGAGATAAAACAGAGAGTAAAGCAGATAATTCATCCTTTCAGATCTGTCTTTCCTCCCCTCCCCTCCCTAGCTAAAGTTTTAATTACATTTGATAGCTCTTGTTAGAAATCTCCAGGATTTAAGTAACTTCCCTACACTGCATGCCTATCTCTGTTTGTCACATGCACCAAGCCAACATACATATTCATTGGCTCTGGTCTGTGCTCAAGTACAAGGCAACTCAGCAAACGAGCATCCTGTAATCTCAATTAAACCCCATTGCCATGTGATATACTCTGACATGCCCTGGATGACACATCTGTTAAATGGCTAATTTGTGTCAAGAGCTAGGCTTGTGTGGGGGAATTTCTCTAAGCGGAGGCCTGGGCACCAACAACTAGCAATGCTGGAGGAATCCAATATCCACAAATTATGCATACTAACCTGATCCAGACTTCCTGAAGTGAATGTGTGAAATAGAATTTACTTAAGCCCTAGCTTCCATCCTTCCTGAATAGTTCAATATAGTTCTTGTGTCAAACAACTCTTTACAGGGCACTGAAATTTAGAAATGCCTACTTTGAGAGAACAATAGATTTGCCTCTGAGTATTCTTTACTTGGCTGCCTAGATGCCCTAAGCACATCCAATCTCCCTTGATTTCGGAAGCTAAGCAGGGTTGGTCCTGGTTAGTACTTGGATGGGAGACCACCAGGGAATACCAGGTGCTGTAGGTGCCTGGAGCAGGAACTGCCAAGCCACTCCACTATTCCTGCCAAGAAAACTCCATGGACATGGGGTCACGAAGGGTCGGTCATGACTGTAATGACACAACACACACGCACACGCACGCACACGCACGCACACGCACATGCACACGCACGCACACATGCACACACACACACACACACACACACACACACACACACATTCTCTGCTTGGGAGACCCTGAATTTACCATAAGTCAGAATTGACTTGACGACACAAGTGATGATGATGATGATGATGATGATGATGATGATGATGATGATGATGATGATGATGAAGAAGAAGATGAAGATTTAAATCTTCAGTTTTCAATATAGAAAGGAAATGGAAAAAGACAAAAGGTGAATATCTGTGGAAGGGCAGAGATTAAGAAAATTGCATTTTGGACTACAATGTGAGGTGGAGATATTTCCTTTGATCTCTGAAAGCAAAAGAACTGGAAACAGACAGTGACCTTACCCTTACAATGAAGAATAATATGTCTCCTAGGCCGCTATCGCACCAGGGGGAAGATCCAGCTATTGTGAAAGTCCGGCTTTTCTTCTTTCTTGGTCACATGACTGAAGTTGTGTGATCTCCGTTTCCACGTACAAGGTTTTTTTTTTTAAAAAAAAAGTGCCGACCAGGGCCAGCAGGCAGTGCTATGAAAAATTAAAACAAAATAAAACAATTTAAAAAGCACTGACAGCCCAATGGCTCAGCACTGGGGTGTGGAGGGGAAATTAAAAAATATATTTTAAAAAAGCGCCGACCAGCCCCAGGACAAGCTGGTTGGCACTAGGGAAAAAATATAAATAAATAAAAAACAGCACTGATAGCCCGAAGGCCAGCTGCTCAGTGCTGGGGGGGGGGGGCAAAAAACAGATCATATGCGAGCTCCCATGGACTTCTGGCTCATATTTTTTTACTGGAGCAAAAAATTCCCAACTTCTCAGGTAGGTCTTGGAAAACTCGCTAAAGAGGGCATAACCATTTTTATATTTAAAATAAAGCCCGCTGGCTCTGGGGACAAGATTTTTGGAAATGCTTTATCTTGAAATTTAATCAGCATTTTAAAGGACATGTGATAGAGCCCCTAGTGTCAAAAGGCTAATTTGCTTTTCCCTGTTAGCAGTTGATAGGGGTGGTTTTATATGCAGAAGGTATACTGAACATGTTTTTTTCTTGTGCTCTTATTTGATATGCAGAAAAAGAAGTCACTCCTCCCAGGGGAATGGCCCCGAAATGAGGGCCCTTGATGTTCCTCTGGTTTAATTCCCAAAAACCCTACATACCACAGCCAATGAGCAGGGTTTCTGGGAGCTGTAGTCCAAAACCATTAGAGCCCTAAACACTGTTTTAAGGTTCTCTAGGCTTGTAGAAATGTTCTTGACGTATAAGTCTCCTTGATTAAGTGAGCTTGCTACTTCTAGTGATAAAAATAGGATTGACCCCATTGCTTTTGGCTGGTTGGTTGGTTGGTTAGTTAGTTAGTTAGTTGGTTAGTTAGTTAGTTAGTTAGTTAGTTAGTTAGTTAGTTAGTTAGTTAGTTAGTTAGTTAGTTAGT
>JAHTLZ010000129.1:99569991-99589698 GCA_023846285.1 Phrynocephalus versicolor
TCTCTCTCTCTCTCTCTCTCTCTCTCTCTCTCTCTCTCTCTCTCTCTGTGTGTGTGTGTGTGTGTGTGTGTGTGTGTTCTTTTCCTGCAATTAGGCCAGATTGGCCTTAAGGCATTCGCCAGCAAACTCCCCCAATAATGGTGGTGTATTCTCTTTTTTCTCCTTTATTTTTTAAAAGTACATCACAGGCAGAAATCAGTATCAGCTATGTCATATGTGCAGAATGTGGTAGAAGGCATGGGGATTCTTTCCCCATTCAGTCTTCAAACACATTCGGGGGGTGGGGGGAGAGGAGAGACTACAGATAGAGTTGTTTAAGTTGTTGTTACAATTGATAAAATGTAATTATATTACATTTGCAGTTATAAAGGTATATTTGCTTATACATGCCGCCACTGGTAAACTCCACTGCAGAAAATCTTATCAAAACTTTCTATAGTACTGACGCTTGTAGATCCTAAGAATGGCTAGTGATTTAAATGAATAAAGATATCATGCTGCTTTCCCAAATAGTAAATCCACATTTAGGGTGAATAATAGGGAAAAAAACTTCTAAACTGTTAGAGCAGCAGGACAATGGAAATACAGTGGACACTCATATAACAAGCAGATTATACAACATAAAATCTGTACAACATAAAAAATTCTGGAGATAGGGGAAATTTGCTTAACAGAATCACCTATGGGGCAAATATGTAACATATAAAATGGTCGCAATTAGGGATTACTCCGTTTCAATGCATTCCTATGGGAAATTTGCATAAAGAAAAATTTGCTGAACAGAATTTCATTTGGAACGAATTAATTCCTTTATACAAGGTACCACTGTAATTATCTCAGCAGGTGATGAGCGCTCCAGTGCTAGAGGCATTCAGGAGAAAATTGGATATCCATCTGTCATATTTGCTTTGATTTTGATTCCTGCCATGAGCAGGGGGTTGGGCTGAATGGCCTTGTAGCTCCTTTCCAACTCAAGTACTGTACTCTGTGGTTCTCTGATTCTTACTGACATGGGATTCCCTCTTTCTGCCTCCCCTTTGTATTTAACAGCTCAGGGCGCACGCAGTTGATATGAATGGAAACAAAGTGGAAAACCCAATTGACCTTTACATCTATGTAATTGATATGAATGACAACAGGCCAGAATTCATAAACCAAGTCTACAATGGCTCCGTTGATGAAGGCTCTAAACCAGGTATGTACTTACAGAAGTATTGCAAATCATTTGGTGATAAAATGCTGTAAAATACCATGTTCTATTTATCCTTGTCATTGTTGCTTATTAGAGATGGGCACAAAACATTTTTTTTGTTTCATTATTGGTTATTCATTTCGTTACGTAACAAAACGAATAACGAACCTAGGGGCAAACTTAACACGAAACAAACCAAACCAAGAAAAATTGGTTCGGTTTGTTAATGGGGGGGGTGGAGATGTCTCCTACCTGGTGCTGGTCCGGAGGTCCTTTTGTGCCAAGCTGCACGGAGGGAGCATGCAACTCGTCGGTGCCATTGAGGGACGCAGCGGGCTCGAGCCTCAGCCCAGCCCCAGGAGGAGAAGTAAGAAGCAGGCCACGTTTAGGTGGCCAGAGCAGTGCGGCTTCAAAGCCGCCCCCCTTGCGCCTCCCTCCTGCGGCCCTTTATCGCGGGGCCAAACAGGAGGGGAGATAAGGAGGCCGCACTTAGGCGCCCCTCAGGGGCCACACAGTGGGTGCTGGGGGAAAAGTGGGTAAAACAAAGAATGAAACAACGAAACAATGAAATGAATTTTTTCGCAAAAAATCACAAAAAACAAAATGAAATGAACCAAACTCCTTGACGAAATGAAACGAAATGAAACACCATTTTTTCAATTAGTGCCCATCTTTATTGCTTATTTCTGTTTCAGCTTGAGGGGGGCTGAAGAACAGGATGAGATGTGAAATTCCCAAGTCCAGGACCGGTTTTTGTTCTTAAATAGACCCTTGGACAGTAATAGGTTATGTTATGCCAGATGTTAAAATGTGATGACTTGGGGTTGGCAGATTGGTGGTGAGCTAGTGTTTCAATAGCCATAAAGCATGATCACTCAATTGGGACCTCTGAATGCAGAATATATAGCAGATGCTGGGATTAAACAAAATGTTGTACAAAATCTGAGATCAGAAATATTAACACTAAAAATAACAAGAGCAAAAATGGTGTATGCCCTTTGTACTACACCGTGAAGATTACTGATAAAAATCCAGCATTAGAAATAGTATCTGTATTGTGCAATATTACCCACACCTGTTTTAACATTGCCAAAAACTATTTGCAAAAATTCTGGATGTTGAACGTAACAAATATCAGGGAACAACATCACATTCCTATTCTCAGAAAGTATAAAAAAGTTGTGAAAAGAGTTATTAAATAAGAATTAAGTTATAGAGAACTCTCCAGTATTACCTTCATGTAGACATGAATTTCAAGGAGAAAACTGATTGTCCTTGAACTATATACATCAATACTCTAGCATCATTTATAAAAATGTTACTTACAGAAGTGGGTGTTGTTAGCTACTGTACTATGCTATTTTTTTCAGTGTAATAATGGGTTCCCATTTTTTCTCAGGTCTCTATATGTTTTTCCTTTATTTACACGTTTATACATTATTAAGTTTTGCCAAGTCCTAGAATTTAATGTGCCTTTCTCTTGGTAGAAAGTACACGTTCCTTTTTCCAGAATGTTGAATATATTCTTCTTGCTACCAGTGTCAAATAAAAAGGGGGCTGTTTATCTTTTAGAATTATGACCTCTGAAGAAAGTACTAGATCTGAAGAAAGATTTTAAAAAGAAACAAAGAAAATAGTGGTTTTAATAGGTCCCCTTGTCATTGCACGAGTTTTAATTGTGTACCTGTCCGGCTTTGAGGTCACATGGGACTTATTCCAGGATGTGTGCCCTTTAGGATGAGTTTTGGAGTTACGGATTCATTGCCTTCCGGTTCAATAAGCATCTAGAGATCCTTTTGAAACAATTTGACTTACATTAACCAGCACATCAACACAATCACCATACACATTTTTAAAAATAAAAAATAAAAACATTTGAAAAGAAAATTCACAATGACAGCAGTTCAAGAATGTTGCAATAAGATCACTCATGCAACCATACAACTTTTTTTAGATCCACAACAAAAAAGAAATGATCTGCTGATACCATAGCAGCAAGGTAAATGATCTGCTAATGGCCATGTATCATGTGACCAGAAATTTTAATTGCAAAATTGAAAGGTAAAAACTGGGAAACTTTTCAATGGTGTCACCATGAACTAATTTAAATGCTATCTATGTAAATGACTACGTAACATTAACACTGGATTAAGCCTGGAGTTTTCACAATATCAGCCAAATTTCAAACTCAGGAGTTACCATGCAAATATATTTTTTTTAAAAGCACCTGGCCAGGACACCCTACTCTTCTCCTCATTTATACGTATTATATTAAAGTTGGTATTACTATTTTTACCCTCTCGTATCTGCACAGTTCAGATTTTCCTCCATTATTTCTGTTGGTGCTGAAGTTTTCTCTCGTTGACACAATAAAAAAGTTACAATTTCAGTGATTATTCATTTTTATTTGTGCAATTCTCCAATGAAATTGAGCACCAGTCTCTGCCGTCCCTCTGAATCTTTTCCCTTTCTCTTTTTATGATAATCTTTATTCTTTTAATTTATGTAATTCTTTGACATGATTAGAGAAATAAATCCCCAAATAAAATGTGATAGCATTTTGAAAACGAAATCCTGCCTTAGATTCCCCATTAACCCACCTCTTATTTAATAATACAAAAAGTTAGCTATTTTGTTCGAGAAATATTAATTATTATCTCTTGTTGTCCTACAATGCTATCCTTGTCTGTTTCCTTTCACCATGTAATAGCTGTATAAAAACTATTTTCATTAAAGTATGACCCTTGTCACAGGATCTCAGGACTCTTTCCATCTCTGTGTCAAGGCCAGCTGTTCAGCCTGTTTATATTGTTCTTTAAAACAGCCATTTTCAGTGGGCGCCATATGACCCCCTGTGTGGCCTTGGCACATATGAAGAGGGGCACAGACTGGAAGCAATTCTTCAAGCGCCACTTTTTAAGGTTCATTCTGCGACTTGCACCATCCTGGTTTGGTCTATATTTCTTTCACGTTGTGTTGATGGCAGTGGCTTTGATAATGGCTGCTTTTTAAAGATCTGGGTGCATGTTTTGACCACCTGCGTTGAGGTAAATCGATTACATGCTCCAATTAGTCCATTAAATCAATTTGCCGCCTAGAAATAAGACAGTTAATTGACTGCAAATGTTATCTGTCAACAGACTTAATAATAATTAATGCCAAGGGTTTTTTATTGTTTTTTTAAAAATGAGAGAGAAGCGTACATTATTGCATGGTGGTAGGAAATCTGCTGTAAAATGTAGATCTCCATAATGTAGTTCTTGAAGGTTCTTCCACTGGATAATTTTTTATTCTGTTCTTATTTATATGGATGACTGATTATGTTAGAAAGCATTTGTCATAATGGTTCCACCATTATGGGGTACCCAAAAAGCTTCAGACGAACCCCATTCTTAACAAGAGGTATCACAATGGAGGTCACTTTTTTCTGCCTAGTGAGGGAGTAGGACAAAATGCCAAGCTGCAGAAGCATTAATAGAATTGTTCTTACCTACATCCTAAGATGCATGTACTACACACTTTCCCTCTTGGCTCATTTGAGGTTCATGTAATACCTGTCTTCGAAGATGGCCTCTGAGGTCTTTAGGGGAAAGACAGTCTGCCTTCACTTGGTCCCACCACTATTACAGACATATTTTCTAACAAGAGAGAGCCATATTGGTGGCTGCTCTCAGATATGTAATACTCTGCCTTACAAGGCTAGATTAACCCCCTTCTTATAGACCTTTTGTCAGCAAATAACAACCTTTCGTTTTAAGTGAGCTTTGACTGTACCAGTTCTAACTAGGTCAGGGATGTCCATAAGAGGATGTGTTGGAGCTTAAGTGCATTCTTTGCAGCATTGGGTAAGTGGGAACCTTACCATGGTTCATTCTTTGCAGCATTGGACTTTCCTTTGTCTTCCAGGCACATCTGCAGCTGAACGTCCTTTCAGCTTTGGCCCAGCCACTTCATTAGCTCTGGAGGTACTTGTACTTTTCCTCCACTCTTCCTTAGCAGCATGTTCAATGCCTTCCGACCGGAGGGGCTCATCTTCCAGCATCATACCTTTTAGCCTTTTGCTACTGTCCATGGAGTTTTCTTGCCAAGGATACTGGAGTGGCTTGCCAGTTCCTACTCCAGGTGGACTACATTCAGTCAGAATTCTCCACTATGACCTATCCGTCTTGGGTGGTCCTGCACGGCATAGCTCATAGCTTCTCTGAGTTACTCAGTCTTTCCTCATAGGGCCTGGTTTCCAGCCCCCTGATCATCCTTGTCACCCCCTTCTGAATTTATTCTAATTTGTCAGCATCTTTCTTGAAATGCAGTATCCAGAACTGGACACAGTACTCAAGGTCAGGTGTCAATTAATGCCTTCAGTATTCTTAAAAATGTTGCAAAGGTTTGAATTGTTGGTTAAATCTCCCTAGTTGCACAGCAGAAGTGAGAGGGATTCACAGAGCAAAATCGCTTCAAGTCCCCTGAGCAGACCTCTCCTTTCTCATTAACTGGCACTTACTGTTTCAGTAATTCATTCTGAGACATTTGTAAGAAGAAAAAACATAAAAGGTTTTATTATTTATAGTTCAACAGATCAACAGCAAACTAGCAAACATGACTGCTTAGAGCAACAGACCTCAACAGATTCTAGAGAAGGAACAACACCAGGCAGAAAAGCAGAGCTCTCTTTGAATTCACAAACAGGAGGAGATGGGGTTTTCGTTTTGGAAGTGCTCAGCTTCTGAAATGAACCATGGGAGCCCAGCTGATGTTCAGAACCAGTGGAATGAAATCAACCTGTCCCTTTGCTTTGCTCTGGGCTTGGGTGTGCACAACTCCAACGAGGAAGAAACCTCTGACGCATCATCTTTCCTTCTCCCTGGCGCTGGCCAATCAGACAGGGAGGTGGGATGGTGCATTTCCCTGCACAGTTCCTTATTGGCCAGTGCCAGGGAGAAGGAATGATGATGCGTCAGAGTATTCTTCCTTGTTGGAGTTTAACCCTGCCTGAGCCCAGTGCAAGGTAAGTGATTGGTTGATTTCATTCTTCCAGTTTCAAATGTCAGCTGGGCTCCCACGGTTCATTTCAGAAGCTGACCACTTCCAAAATGAAAAGCCCCTCTCTAGAGGAAACAGTTGGCTAGTGCCAACTGACAGCCACCCTAGCTTACAAAAATCCCTTCCAGATGAAGCTCCTTAAAAGCACCATGCATGGTCACAAAACCTCCAGCAGAAAAACACCCACGCAAGAATAAGGAGAGGTCTAAGATGTGGCTAAATTATTCTTTTGGAATATAGCTTTCAGAACACTCGGCAAGCCTGGTCTGTGGTTCTGCTGACAGGAATATTCAAAGACGTGACAGGGCTGTGAAAGACTACAGTGTTCACACTGGAAGGATACCCTCCACCAACTGTGTTGGGATCCCACTTTGTTTGAACTAAGCTGTAATTATCTTGAGGCTTCCACAGCATATATCAGACTCCCCACCTCTTATTTGAAAACAGATCAATGCTGAAAATAAGTTAACCAAATGTTCAACTAGCCTTGCTCATTAGGATGACAGATAGACTAAATTGTAGCTTCTGCTGGCCTGAAATCCAGATAAGCCTTTAAGCCATTAAATCAAAATTTGATACCTGTGACTTTAAAAAAACAACCTCATCATTCCTCTGGTTACAGTGATGGCCTTACGGTTGTTCTTTTTTTGTATTGTGCATCCTAAACTCTAATATGGGCATACACAAAAACCATCTCTTCTCTTCGGAAGCAATTAAATTAACCTTTGATGTATTCCCTCAACCCATCTTGATCGGTATTTTCTTAAAAGGTTTACATTGGTATTGAATTTCTCTTCCGTGCCTTGGTTAAATTTCATGGGGACAGAGGCATAAGAGGACTTGATCCTGCACAAACCATAATAATCACAATGTGATGCCTTTGAGAAACAGACAAGGTCAAGCTGTCAGGGGATCTTGGGTGCCTGTGTGACTAGAAATATGGCTGCCAACCAGCTCCATCTTCTGCCATTACACCGCTGTGTCTTTTCATCCAAAGGCATCCGTGCTATTTTACCCACCAATGAAAACAACACATGAAGTCATACAGAGAAAAGAACCCTGTCAGTGCTACGTATAGTTCAGGCACACAGAACTTGGTATTCTATATATGGCAAAGAAATTTACCTTTGCCAAATCAGAGTTACTCATTCCTGCTCTTTGCAGAAGAATTTGCCACAATTTTTCAAATTTCTTGACACTTGTGTTGGAAAGAAATTTACCTGTGGAAGATTAGGAGAGCATCTTTTTTTTTTTAAAAAAAAAAGAGGAGACCCTACACTGCCAGACCTTGCTTTCCTGTTGTTGTTGGGTTTTTAAAGCAAGCAAGCTCTCCAGTCATAGTCTCACTGCCCATTAGGTTCTAGAGAAGGCACCTCCTAAAGAGCAATCAAGCAAAAAGCAAAGCCAAATGTATTGTTCATATACCATCCCATGGTGCTTAAAGCATTCCTTGGACAATTTACAATTTAATCATATGGGCTGCACATTGCAAACACACACACACAAAGAGAGAGAGAGAGAGATGGATGGATATTCATTTTTCTGACCTCGGAAAGATGGAAGGCTGAGTCAAACTTCAGCTAGTACCTGGAATTCAACCCCAGGTCCTGAGCAGAGTTTTGGCGCAGTGCTGCAGTTTAACTTCTGCACCACGAGCCTCGACCGTTGAATTCACCAAAGCGCCAGACTAGATAGATGGGGATTTTTTTATTTTTTTAAAAAAATGAAGGTTCTTCCTTAGAAGAGTAAAAGCCACTGCATTCTGATTTTTGTATGAGGTGCTGCCATGTCCAGAATTCTTGGGAAGGTCTGGGAACTGCAGTCCACAAACAGCGTGTTTCGATAAAAGACACATATGTAAAACAAGGGGGTGGTTGATTTTCACATTTTCCAAAGTGAATGAGCATCAAGGCCAGAGGTCTGATGTCATCTGAGATAACAAAACAATCATGGAATTATGGAACTGAAGACCTGGAATGGAGCCTGAAGGTCATCTGGATTTCTTTGCCGCTGCAGAAAATTGAAACTAAAGCATGTCTAAACTCGATTTCAAAAAACTCCCAAGGAAGGAGAGACTGCTGTCTGATGATATGTTCCACTGTTGAAGCAGGGATCTCCTTTCATGTATCATTTGGTTCCAGAACACTTTGCCTTCTGGATCCACTCTGCTCACCATACAGTAGGACCCCTGTATCCACTGGTGATCAGTTTCAGGCCTTCCTGTGGATTACAATAACTGTGGATAAAAGAGAACACCAATCCTCCTCCAAACTGCTGTTTGTGACAGTTGCTTGCTTTACGACTGCTGTTTTGCGACAGCAGCTTGCTTTACGACTGCTGTTTTGCGACAGCAGCTTGCTTTACAGCTGCTCTTTATAACAGTATTTTGCTTTGTGGCTGCTGAATTATTATTATTTTTTCCTCTACCAACCGTGGATAACTGAATCAGTGGTTAATGAATCACTGGATACAGGAGTCCTACTGTACTCCATATTAACAGAGTAGGCATAGCACAGTTTGGAAGTGACAAATTACAAAATATACTGTACTAAACCTGCAATTGCTTACTTTTTAAGTAATTAAGTTATTGTTAAGTTATATTTCTAGCTTTTAGTCACAATGTTACTTTCCAGTTTAATGAGAAGCATTTTCTTTGCTGATCTGAAACATTATTTTTAACGGCCATGTTAAGGCATTTAAAAATATTTTGACACAAGTTTTGCACCTTCTATATCAATTCTACATGACAAGGAAAAATCCTGTTGTGTTTTGTTTTATATGTAGTATCAGAATCCTTAGTTAAGATGCCACATGTTTGCGTTTTTGTTTTATTTTGTTTTTCTTTGATTTTTGCCTGTAATTGTTGAAAAGACTAACAGGGCTACCCTCTCTGAAACACCACACAAGGGGGAACTTACACATAGGATGTACACGAGTAAACTGCAACACACCAAACTATTGTTGTGAATAAGCAATGGTGATGAGAACAACAATCCAGCTTCTGCTCCATTTCTGTAAAGTTCCTTTGGGGAAATAGTGTTTCAAGTCATTAAACATACTTGGTAGTCGGTGTCATGGGTCCCATAACTTTCTCTGGGCTTCACCAGTTTGTCTTGCCTTTCATTGTATGATTGGAAATTCCTTGTCAATGTGGCTGAGAATGTCCATCAAGAGGACAAGCTATAGTTTATTTCAATGACATAGATTTAGACATGTCTATCTTTTCACATAGTGTTGCTCAGTCATGCTCAGACAAATGCTGCATTGATCAAATTGCAGATTTGAGCTGCATTTTTGACAGTGAAATGAAGCTTTGGAATTTGACACCCGTGTTGTAGAATCAAAACCTGACATTAATAGCTCATAATCTGATTTCACTTTAATTCTGTAAAGCAAAGTAGTGCTATTCTCAAAATCTGTTCTCATTTATGCATGATCATTCCCTCCAACATGGAACAGGCCATATCCATGCTATTTATGGGAATCATAAGGATGATTTTGTTCTTTGGCGGTGGGGCTTACTTTTAGCCTTTTCACACGACCCCTAAGATCCGCTGGCCACTTAAATTCGGACCAGAGATCTTGGGGGTTCGTTGCTCTTCCTGCGTCCCCACCCCTCCGCACTTCCTTGCTCCTGTGTGCGTGAGGGGAGGGAGAAAAAAGGGACAAAAGAATGCAGGCTCACCTCCGTTTGCCGGTCCAAGCCACCCCATCGTCGTCCTGATTCCTTCTCTTAAAGGGGCGGGAGGCAAAAAAAAAAAAACAGAAGCGAGGAGAGCCCAGCACTCACCAGATTACATCCGGACCTGGGGATTTTCACCCACCAAGAGCAGGTACATGAAAAGTGTGCTGGGACGCGCTTAGGTGGGTGTGGTCGCACTTAATTTCCTGCAAACTCCGGAGCTGGTGAGGAAACAATTGTAAGCTCCGGAGCTGGCAGCCATTTGCGGCGGAGTTTAGGGGTCGTGTACAAATACCCTTTGAATCCTCTGAGAGTACTTTATCCCACTGAATGTAAAAACCCTTGTGGAATGAACTCCCTTCTGTTTTAAAAATGCTGAACGATAAATTCTCCCTAACTACTTCTAATGTCATTAACTTAAGGTTAGCAAAATGAAGCCACCAAGGTTCCTTTTTTTAATCATGGATCTTTACTGAGCTGTTGGAACAGAGGCAGAACACGGAGAGATGTGAGACATTTTTAAAAAAAAACAACATACAAACCGAATCAGCAGCCCTCTTCTTTCTGAGTTGTTTTGATTTCATGTACTGCTGCTGGTTGAAAGTGTATCTTAAAAAGCCATGTTGTACTTGCCTCAAATAATGTTCTGCTTCTTTGAACTTTGCCTCTCTGTGAAGAACGTAGTTCCCTTCACCACCACCCCCCCAAAAGGCAAAGCCAGGGCGGAAAAATTCCCACTGGTCCTTCCCCACAGCCTTAATCCCTCTTTCAGCTACAGAAGATATCTTTCAAGAGTAGATAAAGGGCTCCGAATTCCTCCCCAGAGCAATACATGTAAAAGGGACATTTCCATGCTGTGGAAAATGGCTGTCCATATGACAGGGGCTGAGGAGATGTTAGCCATGTGAAATAGATAGGTGACTCCATCTTTGAGCAGAGTAGAAATGGCTTCTTATTCATCCAATTCATGGGCCCTGAAATTGAGTGAGAGCCATTTTAGTGATTTTCTCCATGGGGAAGGAAATGGCCTCAATAATTTCTTGACTTCCAGGTGCAAAATGCTCGGATATTTGAATAGTATAGGTGTTGTTGTTGTCTGCCATTCTCCTCAAATATCTTTGTCCCTTGTCCTTTTAGCTGTTATCATCACAATAGTATGTGTCTCTGTGTCTCTCTCTGTGTGGGAGCTTTCTCAGAAGCAATATATTGTGTCGCGCTACCATGTAATTTGGAAAGCCGTGGTCCAGAATTGATGACTGAAGACTTCCTTCAGGAAAAGACAAAACCGGCTAAAACGGCTTTGTCAAAATGGATCAAAACAGAGGCCTGATTTTTAAAAAATTGTACTGAGGTGGCATTGTTATGGAAATGGTCATAATGCACACCTGAACTTCAAAATTTGCAGATTTCAGGACTATTGAGCACCACAGAGTAAGAGTGGAGAATAATCAGAGAAAAGTCAGTAAGCTACCCTTGCTTATTTGGGCAAGTAAGAAAAAGAAACATTGTAAGCCGAAATCCCATTGGATAAGAATCGGTGTTCATAGAGAATCACAGAAGTTGTCATGGCTAATAGCAGCTAATTGATAAGTTGTCGGACATATTCTAGGTGCACAGTCAGGCATACAGAATGACATGTGACTTTTACCTTGTCAGTTAGTCATGGCAGCTTCTGTGATTCCTCTTGCATATGTATAAACAATGGGATTCTGATTTCAAACATTTTCTCAGGAGAAAGGCAGCCATCTGAGAAATTATTCATCAGTTCTCATCATTGTATTTTGGTCTTTGAATACAGTATGTCCCCCCCCCGCACTCTTTTGTGATCTGTAGGTAATTTACTATATATATTTTTAATCACATTAAAATTTGCCTCTTTCCTCCTTGTTTCCAGTTATTTATGTCCTCCCTCTCTTTTGAAGATGCAGTCAGTGGCTCTCCTGGTGAATCAAAAACAGGCTGGAGAGATTCTGGAAGTTGAGTCATGGCTGGTAATGGGTCTTTCAAGGTGTTTTTGTAATCACCTTTGAGAGTAACTTAGCAGACAAGGAAAGTATTGCTCAGAGACTCTATTAAAGGCAATTTATGGTAAAATAGCAAAAGATGGCTGCCTAGTATTTTAGCAACGCTATGATATATCCCTTTTGTATAAACTGGAAAACAGTTCAGTCTAAATTAAATACAGAGACTGCTGCTATTGTATTATTTTAGTTTAACGATTGTACCCCTGAGTTGGTAAAAATTGGAGCTATAAATCAGTCTATAAAAGTTGTTGTCGTTTATAGTATATTCCATCCGCCTAAAATGTAACCAGGCTTTGTGGTATAGAGAGATGTGTGAAAAACTGACAAGAAGGATTCATCAGTTTGAATATTTCCAGCTGAAATGTTTATTAAGTTATTTGCTGAGGAGCTGAGGTTTAGACTGGGAGTTCCCATGATTTGTTGTACAAAGTAGCATTGCTTTGTGACTCTGCTTCCTCAGGGCCTCCAGTTTGTGCCTGGAGTCAGGTTGCGACGCTAAGTGTGTGGTGTGTAGACAAATGTGGTACTCCACATAGAGTCATAGACCAAGGAATAGATGGTGCATCTGGCTAAAGAAATCTGATCATTCCAACAGCAGTTCCTTGCTCAGCTCCTCAGCACCAGCCAAGTTTCAGTAGAGGCAAGACTGGTAACTACAGTTTGGTGGAAAACCAGGGGAGAAAATCCACCGGTGTTCTTTGGAAATTGATTTGCACTGGTGTCATTATGTGCCAGCAGCGGTTTCAGAATGGTTCTAAAATTAGGGTTTTTTTTATGACTGTGTTCTTCTAGGGATGGTCAGTGGTTGAGGAATTGATCAGAAACTCTCAGGCTCTTCCAGAGAGAGACTGCAACTTCTAGAAAGTCCACTAATCATACTGGCTGAATTGTCTGGCAGTTTGTGGTCCCAAACAGTACTTTTGCTCATCTCTAGGACATTCTGCGAATTGTAATGCAAAAAAAAGGGGGGGGGTTACTGTTCCAAGCTCGGATTGTAGTACTGTATGCATTCTTTTCCATCTAATATGTACATTTGTCCTGGCTGTCATCATGTCAGGTTCTGGCTGCTGGAAACCAGTTATGATTTATTCAACTCTTTGCTCCGCATGCATTTTTCCTTCTTGCATTCCACTGAGAAATTCTGAGTTAGCTGTGAATTAAATTTATATCCCAGCTTTCTTTCCCGAAATGGTGTTGCTTTTTAGTAGTTAGGAAGTAAAGGGTTATAAAAAGTTCTATCTAGGATTCTAGGGCTTTGCAGTATTGTCAGCCAGTACAAAAACATGGATTATTGGACTCAAACAAGGATACTTCTAGTAGATTTTCTCGACTAATTTGCCAGACTGTGTCAGAAAATCCTGAGAGAAGAATAAATGGGGGAATCTGTGCAGGCTTGCTCTTTGTTGACAATGACAGAAGCCTGGCTAAAGGCCTGATTTAACACATTTTTAATTCACTTCTATACAGTGGCAACTTTTGCTATGTTATCTGTCCTGCCGCTGGTTTTATTACAATAGCTGGAGCCCACCAGCATTAGTGACTGGAGGACTGAAGGCAGTTTTATGCTAACACATCTTTAAAGGCTTCATGCAGAAGTTGTCAGGACACCAACATGCCTTTGGGTGTTTTCAGAGGGAACGTTTTTCTTCTCCGCACTACACACTTGATTTAGCAATGCTAGAATGGCTCTCAACCAGAGTGAGGTAGAATCATAGAGTTGGAAGAGACCTCAAGGGCCATCCAGTCCAACCCCCTGCCATGCAGGAACCCCATCACAATATTTCCAACAGATGACCATCCAGCCTCTGCTTAAATACGTCAAAGAAGGGGACTCCACCACCCTCCGTGGCAGCATATTCCACTGCCAAACAGCTCTAACTGTCATGAAGTTCTTCCTAATGTTCAAATGGAATATCTTTTCCTGTAGTTTGAAACCATTGCCCCGAGTCCTAGTCTCTGAAGCCATGGAAAACAAACCTGTTCTCTCTTCAATATGACATCCTTTCAAATATTTAAACATAGCTATCATATCCCCTCTCAGTCTTCTTTTTGAAAGGCTAAACATTCCCAGTTCCCTAAGCTGTTCCTCATAAGACATCTCCTTCAGACCCTCAACCATCCTGGTTGCCCTCCTCTGTACCTGCTTGAGGTTGTCAACATCCTCGGCAGCAGAAGACCTGAGGTAAGGCCACCCACTCACCATCACCTGACCCACTGCTGTGCACCCCTGCTGCCCCCACTAACAACAGGTGTGGAGGGGCAGGGAAGAAAGAGTGAAGAAGAAGAGAACCACTGAAGTAGTTCAGTTTTGTGAGTGGCTCCTGAATCGCTGGGTATTTGCCTGGGACCACAGCTCAATTGCTCAGTGGTTTAGGTGTCTGGTTGGAAGTTTGACTCCCGTGATACCTCCCTCACAGAGGCAGGAAGTGATGATATATAGCAGTGGTGGTGAACCTTCAGCACTCCAGATGTTTTGGACCACAACTCCCAGAATTCCAAGCCTAGAGTACCAATGACAAAGGACTGTGGTGTGGGAGCTGTGGTCCAAAACATTTGGAGTGCCAAAGTTTGGCCACCACTGATATATAGGGTCTTTTTCAGCTATGCAGTTCTAATATCATCATCATTGTCATTAGCATCACCACCACCACCACCACCACCACCACCACCACCACCACCACCACCACCACCACCACCATCATCATCAACAACAACATCATCACATACTCTGAATATGAAGAGGCAGTCATCAGCAATTTAAAACAGATTATTGCAGCCACCAATGACCTCCTCTGATTCTCCTTTTGGCTTCATACAACATATGCACAATATGCCATTTCTTCTGCCCTATCTGGGTGAATCCTGAGGAGGAAAGATGCCATTTTGCACATAAACTATACAAGTCCTGGACTGCTTGGAGGAGGAATTTCCAAGAAATCTCATGAGGTTTCCTGTGAGATTCTCTGGCGGGCTGGGGCAGGATCTCACTCGAAGAAATCCCACTGCAGGGGCAAAAGGGGGATCCCTGCTGCCTCCGTTTCTCACCCAAAGTGGAAGGCTACAAGGTTTTCATCTTCACCACCAATACTTTGCAACCGGTGCCTTTTCTCCCAGCATCTGCTATCCAAGATGATTATCCCTTATGATAAGGCCAGCCATGCCCACAGACTAGAGACTGAACCAATGGTGTCCATGTTGTCTACCACTCAGCACATGCCTAGCAATCAGCCTCCTGTGTTGAAATGTTCTAAAACATGGTAGATGCTTTGGATCAAACCATATGTTACAGAAAAGGTTGTCACTGGAAGCTGATTTCCGCTAGTGTGCTAGAAATGCTGTTCAGGCCCACCTTTATGGTTGGGTAACCATACTTGGAGATGAAGCCTGTGCATACCTCCCAAGGACTAATCAAAGGCAAAGCAAGCTAATTCACAAGTATCAGGAGTTATTACAATCAGCTGCCTCTCTGATGTTAAGTTATCCTCGGTTCTGATGATAAGCTGTACATTACATATTGTTTGATCTTCTGTTTCTTAAATGCCCAGTGGAGAATGGGGGAGAGCAATGGGGTCCATGACTTGAGCGTTAGCTTGCTCAAGAGCAAATCCTTCAGGCATCCGTTTTGCTCTTTTGCTCTGTGCTGTTCCCACCATTTCAATTCATTGGATGAATCACAAGCCAGAATTAAGATACCAGAATAAATATCAACAACCTCAGATACTCAGATGATACTACTCTGACAGCAGAAAGTGAGGCGGAATTAAAGAACCTTTTAATGAGGGTGAAAGAAGAGAGTGGGAAAAAAGGGCCTAAGATCAACATCAAAAAAACTAAGATCATGGCCACCGGTCCCATCACCTCCTGGCAAATAGAAGGGGAAGAAATGGAGGCAATGACAGAGTTTATTTTCTTGGGCTCCTTGATCGCTACAGATGGTGACTGCAGCAATGAAATTAAAAGACGCCTGCTTCTTGGGAGTAAAGTGATGGCAAACCTAGGCAGCATCTTAAAGAGCAGAGACATCACTTTGCCAACAAAGGTCAGGGCCAGGATAGTCAAAGCTATGGTTTTTCCAGTAGTGATGTATGGAAGTGAGAGCTGGACTATAAAGAAAGCTGATCACCACAGAATCGATGCTTTTGAGATGTGGTGCTGGAGGAGACTCTTGAGAGTCTCCTGGACTGCAAGGAGATCAAACCTATCTATATTCCTTTTTTTAAAAAAAAATATTTTATAATAAAAACTATATCTATATTCCTAGATTCCAGGTTGGAGAGATAGCAGGATATCATTTGCAGGGTATCTTAAGCAGGTAAAGACATCTGCTTGGGAATACCCTGAAGCACATGGTGAGCCACTATGTGAGACAGAATGATGGACTGGATGGGCTGTGGCCTGTTCCAGCAAGGCTGGTTCTTATGTTCTTATGTTCTATCCATCCTGAAAGAAATCAACCCTGGATGTTCACTTGAAGGACAGATTTTGAGGCTGAGGCTCCAGTACTTTGGCCACCTCATGCGGAGAGAGGAGTCCTTGGGAAAAGTCCCTGATGCTGGGAAAGATTGAAGGCAAAAGGAAAAGGGGATGGCAGAGAATGAGATGGTTGGACAGTGTCATCAATGCACCCAACATGGATTTGGCCAAACTCCAAGAGGCAGTGGAGGACAGGAGGGCTTGGTGTTCACTGGTCTATGGGTTCATGAAGAGTTGGACATGACTTAACGAATGAACAACAACAACAAAACCTCCACGATCTGCATGCTAAAAAATTTCCACCATTAGTTGTTGGAATTGGGCTGCCCATTCCATTTGATTCTTTTGGAGCATTTCTGACACAAACACCAGAATTACCTTTCTTTTGAAGGAAATGGCACTAAGGAATAAAAGGCTGCTAAGTACTGAGGGCAAGCCTCCAAAGGCGCTGTGTATTGCTGCTGTTATTGCTTAAATGAAGAATGTTGCAATTAAAATCCCTTGCCTTCCCTAACTTCATGCTGCTTCATGAGCTCTTCCCTTCCACAGGACCGTTCTCGTTATTGATGTGCCTTTTAAAAAATTAAATAGCTGGGAGTGCAATCTGCATGCCACAAATTAAATCGGAGAAATCCCATAAAAATAAATATTCTACAGAATGGCAATACTGTGAGGTGGTTTTATTTATTTATTTATCATGCGAGGGCTTTTGTTTTTCTAAAAAAAAAAATAAGTAGATGATTCTATTAGTTCTCCCATTGTTTGTTTATTTATTTAATTTATTTCTCCACTAGCAGAGATCCCCTTGAGAGGCTAAAATGGTGGACTAATGCACAGATGGGTCAAGATACTTGAAAGTCATCTGGAATTCTGGATATTAAGAATTTAAATCTTTTAGCCTCCGCGATTTGAGCAGCAAGCCAATTATGGGCCTGAATTAGTTTTCAAATTAAACTACAATTTAAAGGTTTGTGAAATTAATCCTTTAAGACACAGCCTTGCATTTCTACATAAGCTCACAGAAAGACAGGAGGCTCCAGGTTTACTGCCAACTGCTTCGGATGGTGGCAGGGAGGGGGGTGCCCTCTTACCTGCTTGCGCAGCTAATGAGGAAATTGCTCTACATCCTTGCCAGTTGCGTTCCTGGAAAAAGGACACGCAAGAATGTCACTGAATAAGTTGTTAAAATTATAGGAAGGAAATGAAAATGACAAACATGAAAATTGCAGGGCAGTCAAATGTAAGAGCTGGTATTTTTAAAATTGCTGCTATCCCTGCGAAATTTAACGGTTTCCATTCATTGCACAAACAACAGAGCACCACTGAATGCTGCCTGTAATGCCATTTTGCTGCACACCTTTATTTGTTTAGAGGTTCCCAATCTTGGGTAACCCAGGAGTTTTTGCACTGGAGCTCCAAGAAATCCTCACCAGCACAGCTGGTGGTACCGACTCCTGGGAATTGCAGCCTAAGCATAACACGGGGTCAGTGAAGGTTAGAAACCACTGCTTTTAGATATTTGATTCTTGATTGGTCAGAAGACGAGCTTGTATCGATGAGCTGAAACACGAGATGGCTGCTTCTAAAGAGCCGCAAAGAGGAGATGGGGTAAATTTGGAAGTGGGAGACAATGTGTCTTCAACAGGAAGAAGAGGACAGATAACTATAAAATTATAGATACCATACAGGGATCAAGACACTTTCTAGAAGGTTTATTATTCATTTTAGCTAAAACAATCAAGAATCTTCTTGCATCTTAAAGTCTAACTAATTTATGAGGTAAAACATAGCAGACTAGAGCTCATGCAGTCAGGTGCATAAAGTGTAAATACATATACGTCATTGGTATATGCTGTGATTAAATTGCATCAAAATGCAAAAAAAAAAAAAAAAACCAACCCTGATGCAATCCATTTAAAACTTCAGTGTAAACAAAAGCAGCAATAGTTGATAACTGATGGTGATTGAATACAATAAGATCTGAGAAAGCACCAGCCATTGAATAGGAAACCATTATAGTGGACCCTCGTATAACAAATGGGTTGTATAACATAAAATCTGTACAACCTAAAATATTCTGGAGATAGGGAAACTTTGCTTAAGAGAATCGCCTATTGGGCTAATCCGTACAAACTAAAAATGGTCATGATTAGGAATTACTCTGTTTTCAATGCATTCCTATGGGAAATTTGTATAAAGGAAAATTTGCTTAACAGAATGTTATTTGGAACAAATTAATTCCTTTATACAAGTGACCACTGTATCTCTATTTAGGCCGGTAGGAATTGAATAAAACGTTGCTGTTATTCCCAATTTCAGCTATTTCATAGCAAAGTTTCTCTTTTGCTGAATGGCAGCTTTCATGCCAACAACAAAGTATTCTGGTAGATGGAAATGTTTACCTATCTTGCCATTTCTGATGCTAGAACTGTGCTCATTTATTATTTCATGTAATGACTGGCTGTTTGTCCTCTGAAAGAAAACAGAAGGATGTTATGGGGAAGCGTTAGCATAGATCTTGCAAAATTCTGCATCTCAAAGTGAGCTAGAAATGGATTCCTGAATGTGCCAGCCAGGGCCGGCGCTAGGTCTTTTTGCGCCCTAGGCGGCGGGGGGCACGGGGGGTGGGGGGAGGCAGCGGCGGGGGGAGGCAGCAGCGGCGGTGGCAGGGGGAGGTGTGGGGGCGTGGTTGGGGGGCGCGGGGCAGCGGCGGCAGCAGGGGGAGGCGCGGGGCGCGGGCAGGGGGCTGTGGTGGCGGTAGCAGGGGCAGGTGCAGGGGGCATGGGGGGCAAGGGGGCGGGCCATGGCAGCGGCGGCGGCGGCGGCGGCGGCAGGGGGGAGGTGCAGGGGACGCGGGCAGGGGGCGGCGGCAACGGTGGCAGGGGGAGGCACGCGCGGCGGCGGCAGAGGGGCGGCAGGCAGGGGCGGCAGGGGGAGGTACGGGGCAGGCGCGCGACACCGGGGGTGGCGGCGGTGGGGGGCAGCAGGCTAGCCAGCCGGGGCGGTGGAGGTAGCACCCCCTCTCCATTTTGGCGCCCCTTGTCCATTTTGGTGCCCTAGGCAACTGCCTAGTTCGCCTTAATGGACGCGCCGGCCCTGGTGCCAGCTTTTCCTTCCTTGGAAAGACACCTTGCTTTCTACAGATTGCATTGTTTGGCCATGTTCAAGCTGTAATAAAGAAAATATTCCATGAAGGATGATAAAGACATATTAAGAAGCATGTATGACTTCTTCTTCTTCTTCTTCTTCTTCTTCTTCTTCTTCTTCTTCTTCTTCTTCTTCTTCTTCTTCTTCTT
>JAHTLZ010000129.1:99589708-99607783 GCA_023846285.1 Phrynocephalus versicolor
TTCTTCTTCTTCTTCTTCTTCTTCTTCTTCTTCTTCTTCTTCTTCTTTTTGAGAATTCTTCTCCCAGAATTCTTCTCAGCCCATTCATCCACATCACTTGGATTTCACCTAGAAAATGCACCTTGAAAATATTTTTTTTAAAAAAAGGAACTTTAAAGTATATATTGAATTTTAAAAATAAGCTTGAACATGTGTCTTAAAGTTTTAGAAACAAGCTCTGTTTGGGAGGGAGATTGGTCGTGTAACCTAATCATATGGCCACAGAAATTGCGGAGGCAAAAAAAAGCAGCAAAAAAGAGAGGAATCTGAGTAGAGAGGTTTAAAGGACTGACTTGCCTTGGGCCAAGTGTTAGTAGGGTGTGATGACATTTGTGATAGGTTTCCTTGTTCCAGCACCTGCCTCCTTGACTCGCATTGTCCAGAACTTCCAGGGCTTCTGATTCTGCTAGAAGTACAAGGTGAAAAACCAGGAGTCTCCTCCTGTGTTTAGGGAAGGCAAGTCCTTGGGCATAAAACTTTGTGCTTGTGAAGTTTATCCAAAGCCCCCAGGCTTCCTATTATAAGGAATGAGTATTACACTACAGTTATTTGCCTTCACTTGTAACCAGCTATGATGAATGGGACTTATCTCTGTAAATCACGCTGAACATTCATCACCTCCCACTGTCTCCTTTCCATGCCCACCCCTGCCAAAGAAAACTATGATCGGGAACCCACAGACCTGTTTATTTTTCTTAACCAACCCTTTTCTTTTATGAACAGAAGCAGGCATCGTATTTGTCACTCTCAGCAGGGGTGCTTGTTGCATTATTTTCCAGCCTCTCGTTGGGCTAATTTGTTCTTTTCATCCTCATTAAGGTGTCTCCCTGCTCCTTTCCTGAAGCTAAGGATGCAATGTCTGCAGCAATTAGGAAACAACTTCTTTTCTTAATTAGGTTAGCGACTTGAAAGGTCAAAATATGCCATTGATTATAACAAATAATGGTGAACGAAAATGCCAGAAGCTTCCCATTAGATCTTAATAGAATGCTGTGTCAAAGGGCCACTGCTGTTTTCTGCTTATGCAGATCTTTGTTTGCTGGAGTGGTTGCTCTTTTTGAATCACAGACCATGCGGCTTCTGTTCGTAGGATCTGGTGTTAGGCAGAGCAGTGGAACAGCTGGTCTCCATTATTTATTTAGGGGGAAAATGCCACAGGGGCGATTTGAAAAAAGGAGAGGGGTATAGGAGGGACAGATTCCTCTGCCACCAAAATGGCTCACTGCCATCTTCTACGGTCATCATAGCTGCTCATGCATACAGAGGTTTTTGCCCTAGGGGTGGGCAACTGGGAGACCAGATGTTCCTACTTTGGGGTTCAACCTTGACTAAGGGTTATCCACTGTTGGCCCCTCCCATAGAAGAGCTTCTGTTTTCCATTACTCTGTGTCTGAATCATTTCAGAGATTCAAATTCCATCCTTGTATATTTCATCGGCATAAATTAAGGTTAATTGGAAACTTATAATGTCCCAAAAACCTTGAGCCTGTTTCTCAACATTACTGAATATTTGAACATTAGGAAGAACTTCCTGATGGTTAGAGCTGTGTTGAAAGTGGAATTATGCTGCCATGGAGGGTGGTGGAGTCTCTTTCTTTGGAGGAGGTTTTTAAGCAGAGGCTGCATGGCCATCTGTCGGAAATAGAGATGGGCACGAATAAAAAAATGGTGTTTCGTTTGTTGTTTGTCATTTAGGGGGTCTGTTTCGGTTCGTTTCCGTTTTACGTGAATTTTTGCAAAAAAATGTTTTTTGTTTTCGTTCGTTTTGTTACCGTTTTGTTACCATTTATTTCTTTTTTGTGATTTTTTTAAGCATTTAAAGCAGTTCAATGTATTGCCGTAGCGAAAACAAAACGGACGACAAAATTTCTGCTGTTTCTGTTCATTTCGTTTCATTTTTGGGACAAAATTCGTTTGTCATTTCGTTATGTATCGAAACAAAAAATGAAAACAGAAATGAAAAATTGTTCATCTCATGCCCATCTCTAGTTGGAAATACTGTGATGGGGGTTCCTGCATGGCTAGGGGTTGGACTGGATGGCTCTTGAGGTCTCTTCCAACTATGATTCTAGTCTATGAATAGATGGAAAGGGACAGTATAGTAACATCCATGATTCCATCTCCTGATCAGATCTGGCCAAGGTTCCCTCTAAGGTGCACGAGTGCTCATGACTCTGTCTCCTTCATGCAGTAGTGCTCCTCTTCCTTGGTGCACCCACAGTGAAAGTTTCCAACCACCTTGGTTCTGTTTGCCATGGAACCCCACACAGGGGATGGAGCTTAGTTGCACATGAGAGTGACAGATCCTTGCCCAGTACGGCTGAAAAATTAGTGGGATTATTGGGTTTGACTCAGTTTGGCCAGGGTGATCTGATGCATGAGTAAGAGGGGAGAGCTCCCTTAAAGGTCTTCTGATGCACCATCCTTCACAGAATTTGAGCTCTTGCTGAACATGTGACGCCTTATAGTAATGGAAAGATGGACTTATAGTTCATCATATCTGAAATGCAGAAGGGTGATCTATACATAACTTATGAAACACCTGGCTCAACAATACAAGTGAGAAGAATACCAGAATTCTTTTAGATCATAAATTGATTCTGAGCCAACAGTGTGATATGGCCACAAAAAAGGCAAATACTATTTTAGGCTGCATTAAAAGAAGGATAATTTCCAAATCCCATGAGGTGCTTTCCCTTCTCTATTCAGGACTGGTTAGGTCTCCCTATGAATATTGTGTCCAGTTCTGGAAACCACACTTCAGGAAAGATGCTGACAAAGTACAATTTGTCAAAGCAGGATGTTCAGGGGCCTGGAAACCAAGCCCAATGAGGAAAGACTGAAAGAATTGGACATGATTAGCCTAGAGAAAAGAAGACTGAGGAGTCAAAGATTAGCATGTTTCAAGGATCTGAAGGGTTGTCATACAGAGGAGGGGGTAATAGTAAGGCCGCACCTGAAGCATTCTGTACAATGCTGGTCACCGTATCTCAAAATAGACATAGTGGAACTGGAAAAGGTGCAAAGGAGAGTGACTAAAATGATTACTTGGCTGGGGGACCTCCCTTATGAGGGAAGGCTCAATCAAACATTTGGGTCTCTTTAGTCTGGAAAAAAAGTGCCTGAGGGGGGGACATGATTGAGATGTACACAATAATGCAGGGCATGAGTCAAGTGGATAGAGGGAGGCTCTTCTCCCTCTCACAAAATACCAGAACTAGGGGACATCCACTCAAATTGAGGGCGGGGAGAGTGATAGAGAAAATATATATTTTTTAACCAAGTGTGTTGTTAGTCTGTGGAACTCCCTGCCACAGGATGTGGTGATGGCATCTGGCCTGGATGCCTTCAAAAGAGGATTAGACAGATTCCTGGAGGAAAATCCCATCACAGGTTACAAACCATGATGATGTGTAATCTCCAGGTTTAAAACTGGGGTACTTCAAGGGCCAAATGCAGGGGAGTGGTATCAGGAGACAGATATCTAGTCTCAGACAGATTTGGAGGGGCCACTGTGAGATACAGGAAGCTGGACTAGATGGGCCTTTGGCCCGATCCAGCATGGCTCTTCTTATGTTCTTATGTTCTTAAATGGTGAGCCACTGTGTAAGACAGAATGCTGGACTGGGTGGGGTTTGGCCTCGTCCATCAAGGCTGTTTTTATGTTCTTAAGCACTGGGGGGGGGGATTCAATTCCCAACATCTAGATCCACAGCCAGCTACTTAAAACACTGAGCTATTCAACCAAAAGTATTATCTGCAAAGAAAACCCTGAAAGGGATTCACATAAGTTAGAATTGAATTGCATTATTATTATTATTAAACTTGAAGTGATGCTATATTCTCTTTCCTATTTCTTCTGGAAATAATTTCCCTTTGTGACATTGTGCATTGTCTTTGAAGAACAGAACATGAGTCAGCTCTTTAGGAAGTGTGCTTATTTAGCACATATGTGCACTTTAATGCACGGGTGCATTATTTTTTAGAAGACTGCAGTGTTAGCAAACTCTCCTCAGCAACGGAGAAATATATAAAACTTAAAAGAACTGCCTTGAATTGGATTCTTTTCTGTACGATATTACAATATTAGGTGTTTGGGGGATGAATAGAAAATAGAACCGTGTTTTCTAGATCCTGCAGAGGTTTCTGACTCTTGGTTGTTGAACAAAAGCAACAAGACAAAAGGTTCCCCTTAGGCTGCACAAGTGGAAGAAAGCTTAGTGGAAAACCAGGAGCTGAGCTGTATGATTACACTGTGAATGCAGTTCTGGTACTGATACAAATTCCTGTGTTTGAGATCCTTATTCTTTGATTGTATGGATAAAAGTGTTCTGCTTATATAAAATAAAATATAAAAAGGCTTAAACCTTTATCTTGGCACCCTTTATATTTTTCCCTAGATTCATTGTCCCACCACAAGAAAGGGGTAGGGAAAAAGAAAAAAGGAAAATCAGTCATCAGCAGTAGTGAAGTCTGTATATGTTTTTATAAAGAAACCACAACCATGCTTTAGTTAGTAGGAGAAACTACCTTGGGATGGTATGCCCACTCCAGGGGAATCCTACACACACTTGCAAAGGGAAAAACCAGTAGCTGAGATCCTCTTGTAAGTCACAGCTAGAGGAGGTCCATTGACTCAGTGGCACTTATTGACAAGTTGACTCAACAAATCCCCATGGACTCAATGGACCTTTTTCTAGTTGCAAGCTGCCTAAATGCCCCAAGCACATCCAATCTCCCCTGATTTTGGAAGCTAAGCAGAGTCAGCCCTGGTTAACACTTGGATGCGAGACCACCTGGGAATACCAGGTGCTGTAGGCGCCTGGAGTAGGAACTGGCAAGCCACTCCAGTATTCCTGCCAAGAAAACTCCATGGACAACATGGAGTCACGAAGAGTCTGTCACGACTGTAACGGCACAACACACACACACACACACACACACACACACACACACACACACACACACACACACACACACACACACACACATTCTAGTTGCAACATAATCCTGGGTTTCAGCTGGTAAGTTTCCCCATTGCCACCTCACTCCTAGTTAACGCCTAATTAAAAGTGGTAGCAGGGAGAATGGTAGATGTGGAGGGCTTATGAAAGCTGAAGGGTGTTGCTTGCTGTTTGTCTTTGTCATCTCATTGTCTGTTGAGATTCTCAGTCATCCAGGTGAGGTTAGCTGGAAGTTGAGTCATGGCAACTGGACTTCTTTTCTTGAGATCAAAATGTTTTGCTACTCATCCAAGCAGCTTCGTCAGATTGACGAAGCTGATTGTATGAGTAGTGAAACGCTTCAGTCTCTCAAGAAAAGAAAGTCCAGTTGCCATGACTCAATTTCCAGATCCTCCTCCCCTTCTTTCTTCCTTCCCCATAGCAGTTAAACTTCCAAACATGCTCAATCCAAAGGTATGGGTGTGGCGCACCATTATGAGGCCACTAAAACTTAACCAACAGAAGCTAACTTTTGACCATGTATAGGCCTTCTTCAATCAGTCCAGGGTGGTGCATAAATGTTCCAAAAATACAGCTGGATGTGCAGGCCAGATGCCTTTGATAAAGGAAGTTTCAACATAGGGGCTGCAGAGGAGTAAAGCTGTTGTTGTTTCAAGCTTGTTTTGAAACCTGTTGTTTCAAGCTGTTGACCATTTCAGGGAGGGACCTGTTTAAAATGCCATCTCCTGTGCTCCATGCTGATGGAGGATGGAACCGAACACTGAATGTGTGTGGAAGCCTTCACCAGCCAAAGCACAAGAAGCAAGGCAGGAACCCATCTCAGCTTTTGCTTCTGTGTCCCGCACAACTTGGTGCACTTGTAATAAGTGAGGAAAAGAGGGTGGTGAGAAAGCAACGGACTAGAGAGCTAGTAGTGGGCAAGAGTCGGGCATGAGCTGAGTCAAAATTAGAAGTGGAGTTGGAATTGGGTTGTAATGGCTCTTGGATTTTATTTCTAAACCCCATTGTAGTGTTCACCCTTTTACTGTGTATGTTACTGTACAGGAGGGGGGAAAGGGTTAATGCCTATGCCCAAATATGGAATGTGGAGGCGGAGCCCTAGTGCTTAAAGAGCTCCATCTGAGTGAGAAAGATTCAGTTAGGGAACATCCATCATGAGAGATAGGGAAGGGATAGGCTAGAGATAGGCAAAAAGGAGCTGAGCCGCGTGGCCATCACAAAACATGATTGCAAAAATAGGTTACAACTTACAAGCGATACCTTCATAGGCCACTATTAATCATGGCTAGGTGATGTTGTTTTCAGCCAGGAAAGGTGTGACTTAAGAAGCAGCCTTTTACAATTGCCCTGCTTGCCTCCTACAAGAATCCTTTCCTGGCTGAACACACCATCACCTAGCCATGATTTTAAGAACATCATCTAACTAAGGACTTTAAAAGTAACCTCCTGGTGAAGAACATCTTTCACCACATGTGAACTTCTGGGACCTGCTTTGAAGAGGGATGATGGACTGCACTCAAAAGCTTGCAATGTTCCTTTTTTATTTTTAATAGTGGCCTATGAAGGTATCGCCTGTAACCTATTTTTGCTAGACATAGGGAAGCTGCACACTTTGTTAAGGAACTGAAAAAGAGAGAAGGCAGTCAGGAAACTGTCAAGTTTGAGTGAGGGAAACATATGAGTGTTTGAGGGAACTGCTTTGTGTAACTTTAAAGTAACTGTATACAAGTGAACCTGATTTCAACATCTTCCTGTATTCTATAAACACACATTTTATTTTTACCATGTTACATCTGGTCTGGAACTCAGTAGTTGAACTGGGGAACCTGAATGGTGGTAGCGATACCCGAGACTAAAGGGGTGCAGGTCTATGGTCCGTGAGATGACTGGGGGCCTGTGCTAGAGTGAGGCAGTACTGAGTGGAGTGTGTTACTTCGGCCGCACCCCCAAAAGTCCTGACTAGAGATGGGCACGAAATGAACTTTTAGTTCATTTTGTTATTCTTTATTCATTTCGTTACGTAACAAAACGAATAATGAACCTCAGAGTGGATTTAGAATGAAATGAAACGAACTGAAAAAAATGGTTCGTTTCATTTCGTTTCAATAATGGCGGCGCCGGTGATGTCTCCTACCTGGTGCTGGTCCTTCCTGGAGGTCCAGTGTTCCTGGCTGCAGGGAGGGGGCAACCAGGGGGGAAAAGCCGACCAGACGCACTACAGCTGTAGTGCGGGCCAAGTGGTCAGCAGTGAAAAATAATAAAATGAAATGAAATGAAATAAAAGATCTAGTGTGCGGTCCCTGATATCAACCCGTGAGCACCGGATCTGGCACGCGGGTCGTGGAACCAGCCCGCAGGCCAGCAAAAAAAAAAAAAAAACCTGGTGCAGCGTGCACGCCCAATACTGGCCCGCAAGCACCGGAACCAGCCCGCAGCTGCCAAAAGTTTTTTTTTTTTTTTAAAGCCAACTGGCCTGTGCTACAGCTGTAGCATGGGCCACATGGTGGGCAGTAAAAAAAAATACAATAAAAATAAAATAAAAAATAAAAAAGGAGTGCCGACCCGGCCCCAGGGGTGGCCGGGTTGGCACCCTAAAATAAAGAAAAACTATAAAAAATACCACAAGCGCCAACCTGGCACCAGGGGCCGCGCGGTCGGTGCTTGAAAAACAAAGCAAAAAAAAAAACTGAAAAAAGGCCCTGCCTCAAGGGCCAGGATCGCCTGCTGCCGCTGCTGCCATCACCCAGTAAGGATGATGTGTGAAGATGATGAGGATGATGTAGATGATGAGGATGAGGATGCTGCCAGTCCTGTTTGTGCAGTTGTTGTCAATATCTGTGTTGTTTGAACAAAATAAATTATTTAACCAACCCCTAAACATCGGGCAATAACAGCAATTTGTAAACATAAACTGTATGGTGCAGCACAGTAAAAAAATTAAATATCATTGTTTTATGTCAAGAACACGGCCCTAGTCAAAATAATTTATTTATTGAAATAATTTATTGATTGAAATAAATTATTATTTTTGAATGTTTTTTCCCGCCTGTGTGCTGTCAAATGGATTAAATCATACAAAGAGGGGGGAAATGAATAACAAACAAAACGAACCAATGAAACAAATATTTGGAAAAAAAATTGTAAAAAACAAAATGAACCAAACCAAACCCTAAAATGAACCGAACCAAAACGAATCCACATTTTTTCCGGTTTGTGTCCAGCTCTAGTCCTGACCTCCACACACCCATCCTCATTTCTTAAGCCCTTTTCAATCCTCAGTGCCTTGTCCCTCTCCCTCAAATACCCCTATACATAGCACAGTATTTGCAAAATATCTCATACTCAGAGAAGGAATGGCCAGAAGGGAAACTTGCCATCATTGCAAATTCATTCTATTAACCTTGATGAATGAAGATCTCATGCAATACAGCTGCTGCATACCTACCTCGAACCGTTTTTAATTTTATGTTATTTTATTTTATTTTTATAATGGGGATGATTAAATTAACCTTTGCCTAGTTTAGAAATTACACTGGAAAGGTTAACCAACCCCTAAACATTGGGCACTAACAGCAATTTGTAAACATAAACTGTATGGTGCGGCACAGTAAAAAAAATTAATTATCATTGTTTTATGTTGAGAACACAGCCCTAGTCAAAGCACTATTGAGAAAAGGTTATATACTGCTTGGGGGCATAAAGAGCAAAGTGGAAAGATTTTTTTAGAGGGAGTAGGCTCTTGATAAATGCCCATTACCCCTTGGTTTTAACATGCTTTGAGATTAAGTATTATCAATCTTGTTGCTACCTAGGCTGGCATAATGACCAGTCAAATGAACCTATAAAAATAAAGCATTCCGTGATTGTTCTCTAAACAGTGTGGAACGTCAGAGGCGGTCACCTCCTCTATTGGGCATGCCTCTTGTTTTGGAAAAGATAATTGCTTTGGAAAAAATAATTCTTGGTAATTACCATGAATAAAAGAAATAAGTATGCACTAGATGAAGGAACTTTGGGTAGTTCAAACTGTGGCACCCTAATAATTGCCCAGACTTGTCATGAGGGGTGGGACAGTAAGAACAGACAAAAGAAAATATTTTTTTCACTCAACGTATTGTTAGTCTGTGGAATTCCCTGCCACAGGATGTGGTGATGGCATCTGGCCTGGATGCCTTCAAAAGGGGATTGGACAGATGAGAAGTCCATCACAGGTTACAAACCATGAGGGAGATGTGTAATCTCCAGGGTTAAAACCAGGGTACTTCAAGGGCCAGATGCAGGGGAGTAGTAGCAGGAGACAGAGATCTAGTCTCATGCGCTCCCAGACACATCTGGTGGGGCCACTGTGAAATATAGGAAGCTGGACTAGATGGGCCTTTGACCTGATCCAGCAGGGCTGTTCTTATGCTCTTATGTTCTTATGCTATGTCCTCCCAACTGGGTGATGCCAAAAACCTAACCCCACGCACACTTCTGACTTTATCCAAATTATATTGTTCAAGGAGGAGATGTGACCTTGCCTCTCAGAACTGATTCATGTGTCTTTCTGTTGAATCATGTGCAATTCTTGGCCAGTCCAGGAGTTTGCGCACTGTACCTGTCCCTTCCCTGAATAATTTTGTCAAATGCTGAAACATAATTTCTAAACCAGAAGCACTAACATACATGTTCTTGGAAAAACATTGTGCTTGACCTGGACAAAAGTCTAGCTGTCACCAAGAGCGAGGGCTATAACTAGGGTGGAGCAACTAGAGTGATACCAAAATTTAGAGGACACCAAAATCCAGAGTTAAGTCAACTGGTAAGTGTTAGAAAAATAAATGGCAATTCTTTTCAAACCATATTCACTCTTTTCTTTTCTTTTCTGTGAAGGGTACAACCAGAATATCTAGAGATGACCCCAGAATTATTTTCAATGGAAACAAAGAACCGAAAACAAGAATATAGGAGGTGGAGGCACAATATACCAAACAAGCACATGCGCACGCACGCACACACACACACACGCACACACACACAGAGGCAGAGGGATAAATGCATGCTATATAAAAACAATTTATGGAGAAAACACACCATAGGTAATGGGTAATGCAATGAGTGTACAGTAGAGGTAAAATACAAAGGAACCATTCATGGGTAACATGCTACATTTGCATTAATCTAGATATGGAATGTATACAGAACAGTTTCAGACACAGCTTTATCCCTAGCTGGAGACCAGGCATGTAGGAAACTGCCTACAGCTTATGATTGGATCAGTTTACATCTTGCTGTGACTTTTTCAGAGTGTCAACATACATGCCTTTTCCTAAGTTGATGTGCAGTACTCTCTCTTTCTCTCTGAAACTCTGAAATTACCCTTACTGATCAGTGATAAATGACCCTCTTTGACCAGTGAACATGTATTTTTCTTCCTAAATAGGTTGATTGGTGCTTGCTTCTTGGCATTCCCTGCCCGTGTGAGAACTGCCAGGGCTTTGATCAATGAACTGAAAAGGCTTCTTGGTTGCCTTTAGCAATCTCCCTAAGAACCAGATAACTGCTGTATTTGGCTGAACCAGAGTTAAGACTCACTTCATTTTTTTTTTCATTTTTGGCACCTGCTTTCAATCGCATTCTTTTTGGAAAGGATTCAGCATGACATACACTGTCAGCTTCTACCGTGTTTCCCCGAAAATAAGACAGTGTCGTACTAATTTTTGCTCCCCAAAAATGCGCTAGGTCTTATTTTCAGGGAAACAGGGTAGTAGCACTTTTTATTTTTGCAATCATCTTGCAATACTGGTAAAGTCATTAACTGTCCAAAGTTACTCCAAAGATCTTCTAGGGTTTGGGGGGGGCTTGGGGGAGCTTTGGGGGGGGGTTGAGCTCAACTCTCCCCTGCCAAAGCTTAGAGTCTAGAATTGCGGTCTTCCATCTAATACACCACACTGGCATAGATCAGGAATCTGTGTTGTATTGTTCAAGCCAGGGAGTAAGTCTACTGTACACAGTTATTGCAGTTCAATATATTTAGCTCCTAGACTATCAACAGGGTAGACACATTCTACATTCTATAACTCTCACGTTAACAGGTGGCTGCTGTCGCAAGCTCTCATTTGAAAAGTGAGCACATAACAGTGTTCACATTTTCACCAGCAGGGTTTAATAGAGTAAAAGAGATTCAAGTTGCCTAGAGTAGTCTGCCAATTTTTTTCACTGACTGGCACTTATAGTCTCAATGTCTGACTCTGAGGGATTAATAGTACAAAGGTTTCATTTACTTACAGATCAATAGCAAACTGACGGACATGACTTCCAGAACAGACTTCAACAGACTCAAGAGAGAGAAAAGGACAGAAAGCAGAGAGGTGGGGCTGTTTTTGCATTTAGAGGCAGGGAAATAGTTACAGCTGGACAGACTGACAGTCACCCCAGAAATGAAAAGTCATTGCCTACTAGAGGCATCATGCAATATTGTAAAAACTCCGACAGTGGATTTCATAGGTATGCAATCCTTACAGTAGGTAATGCCTTGGATAACCAGTACTGATAGCTCCACTGGAAATAAAAATGTTCAAAATCACCTTCTATTTTGTTGGAGGCAAATGATAACCTAAGACCAAAGGGGCCATAATTTCATTTTATTTCAGTGTGGGCTGCATGTCATGCTGAAAACATATGAATGAGCTACTCCAGGTGTGGCATCCATCTGCTGTCATACTCATGGGAATCCTTTGCCCGTTCACAAAGAACATTATGATTGATTCCATTATCATTTCTGCTTTTCCCATGAAGGGACGTATGTAATGACGGTGACAGCAAATGATGCCGATGACAGCACCACAGCCAACGGGATGGTGAGATACCGGATCGTGACGCAAACCCCACAGAGCCCCTCACAGAACATGTTCACCATTAACAGTGAGACGGGAGACATCGTGACAGTAGCGGCCGGGCTTGACCGAGAGGTAAGAGGAAGCAAAATGGATGTGCACAGTCCGGTACGATCACCGGCGGCATCGCATGGTCATGCCGCAAGTTCACTTGAAGCAGTTGCGATAAATGCCTGCCTGTATAATGGCTATTTTCTATGACCACCTGAACAAGACCAGCCCTAATCTCCTACAACAGGCATGTCCAAACTTCAGCCCTCTTGATGTTTTGGACCCAAACTCCCAGAATTCCAAGCCTGTATTTCCAACGGCAAAGGACTATGGGAGTTGTGGTCCAAAACATCTGGATGGCCAAAGTTTGGACATGCCTGTCCTACAACTTTCTGTGTAAATGTATTTAAATCATGCTGGTCCTCCAATTAGAGAGCTTTTTAAAAATGTGTTAAGACTAATATGAAATAATCAACTGGCATTACCATTGCCTGCTGATCTCACGTCTCTCTTTTGATAATGAGCATTGTGACAATAAGATGGTTGAAGACACATATCCTTCCCTGCCTCTTCTCATCAGTTTGCAGCATGGACGTGTGGTGATGGCTTTCAGATATTGATTGAAATTAGACTATGGGTGATACCTTCATAGGCTGTTAGTAGAAAAATAAAAAAGTTGCTGAGCTTTCGAGAGCACAAGCCCTCTTTTTCAAAGCAGGTATAAAAGTCCAAACAGGGCAAGGAATGTATTTTGCCAGGAGAGAGTTCATAAACTTGGCAAGATGGATGCCAGGCTTCTTCTTGGAAAGCACAGAGCAGCATGGTCCGATGGAGCTGGACTTTACAGGCTGATTTAAACAAAGAGCTGCATGGTGTGGGCACCTCCCTCTTGATAACAACCAGCACCTCTATTGGCTCTTTGAAGCACAAGGCTCCTGGTTGGTCAGGGATGGGTTAGAAGTAGGAGGTTAATGCAAAAACACATGCTGCCCACTAGGGGTGGGGGGGGAGAGAAAGGTTTTTTTTTGGGGTGGGGGAGAATTTAAAAAATGTCCCACTAGGTAGATCCAATTAAGACCCAAAACAAGGGAAAATGATATCACAGTACCTAGTGTCCATGTCCTGTTGCTGCAGATGTTTCTTTTGCCTTCTTCATGGTGGAGGCGGCTCTTTGGATTGATTGACAAACTCCATTCTGATTGATTGACAAACTCCATTGCCATTGTTGTCATATGGGTGGTGGTGGTTGTTCCTGGCATAAAGGTGCAGAGTCAGAAACATAAGGGAGGAAACTATGCCTCATTTGCTATCTCTGTCCTCTGCTTATTGTTACTTAGTGGGTGCCTTTCGCTAAAAACAACAGCCTGTGCCAGCTGAGCCTCACAGGCCATGCTCTTATGGGTTGCCTTACTGAGAGAGGTGAAAAAGACGTCTACAAAGGAATCACATCTTTTCAGTCATGGCACCATCTGTATGTAATGGTCTCCCAGGTGAGCTCAATCCTGGGTAGCCAGCTCATGGTTGACTCAGCCTTCTGTCCTTCCAAGGTCGGTAAAATGAGTGCCCAACTTGCTGGGGGAGCGGGCAATGTGTAAACTATAAACCACCCAGAGAGTGCTTTAAGGGCTGCGGGGTGGTATATAAGCAGAACACTTTTATGCTTTTACCAGACCCCCTCCTTCTCACCTCTAAGAGGTTGCTCAAGACAAGATTGTTTACAGAAGCTTCTCACCTCTTGAGCCTATGCCACCTTTCTCGCCATTGTCTGCTTTAGCTTTGTTTTTTATTTCTGATTTATTATATTATATTTTGATTATTGGTTATTTTATTATTGATGGCCACTTATTATTATATTATACTATAGTGTCACTATTTCCTTTGATTTCAAACCACCCAGAGAAGTGCCTGGTATTAACCGGATGGTGAACAACTATATGGAATGGAGATGGGCACGAAACGAACAATTTTTCGTTTCCATTTTTGTTTTTTCATTTCGTTACGCAACGAAATGACAAACGAATTTTGCCTCTAAAATGAAACGAAATGAACAGAAACACCAGAAGTTTTGTCGTGCATTTCGTTTCCGTTGCTGCAATATGAGTGAATTGCTTAAAATCCTAAAAAAAACCAAAACATTGAAATAAATGGTAACAAAATGGTAACAAAACGAAACGGACCCTCCAAACGACAAACGACAAACGAAATGCCATTTTTTGATTCGTGCCCATCTCTAATATGGAATGAATGAATGAATGAATGAATGAATGAATGAGGCCATTGAGTCCAAGCCACTGGTCAATGCAGGAATACAAATCAAAGCAGATCTGGCAGATGCTTGACCAATCTTCTGTTGAATGTCTCTAGTGTTGGCATGCTCGCTGCTTCCTGAGGTAATTGTTTCCTTTGTTGTACTGTTCTAACCATTAATTTCGTCCATTAAGAGGTTTTTCATGATATATTCAGCCTAAATCTGGCTTACTGTGTAGCTTGAGCCCTTTGAGCTGATCAAGAACAGATCCTTCCCCTCCTCTGTATGACTACCTTTCATCATATGCAGTCATAATGGGGGGGGGATGAGCTCAGAGGCCTCATCTTTTTAAAAACCATAGTCCTAATGTGCCAAAATTGGATGTGTAATGAGGTGCTAGTAAAACGGTTTTCCATGTAAGGAGTAAAAACAGAATCAAAGCCCCTGAGATTCCAGGAAAGGTGATTTCTCTTCCACCCTCCTTGGTACCCCCAACCCCCAGCATTATGTGAATGCTTCTATCTGTTTCATTTAAACACCTCAGGCTGCTTTTTCTCTCTCTTGGAGGTAGCACCCTGGTTTCCAAGCGGCTTTGACGCATCCTAGCACTGCCTCAGAGCAGAACTCCTTCCACGCTGCCTCAGAGCAGAAGGAAGGTGGCCCACTGGTGCATTCAGATAACTTGAGGGAAACATTGACAGCAAGTCAGTTGCTGCCGGTGGGAAACCTGATGGGCTGTCAGAAAGATTTGGAGGAGAAAATCGGAGGGGTGCCAGGTGGATCTGAAATGGAGTATCTAGGCTCGCCTGAAGCAGCTTTGTCAGCTGCTGTTGACCCCGAGGCAGGAGAATCGGCTCATCACGTCAGGCCAGTTTGAGTAGGTGAAGAATGTTCAGAGGCTGCATGTGGGGGAAAGAGGCAATGGAGCTGGAGAAGAGAGAAAAACTGTAGGAGTTGGCTTGGCCCCCAGGATGGCAGGCCTGTTCTGCGCAGCACTGTGTTTTGCAACACTTGATAGGTAGGAGAGTTGCCACCACCCGCCCCTTGTAATGGTGCCCAAAGAAAAGCTTACAGGGTTGGCTTCTTCATGGGACTAGCCTCAGCCTCAATATCCGGCCTTCCCTCTTCTCACATGGGAACTACCTGGGCAATGACTGTGCCAATGTCAATTGTGATGGGAGTTTTAGATGTGTTCTTCACCTCACTCCAGCTTCTCAACATCTAAAAAATCCTGGGGAACAGCACAAGTTCAGTTTCTTCTGGATGAAAGACCAATGAAGGCTTCCTAATATATTCTATGGACTGCGCAATAGTGGAAACAAGCAGGCAGAGAGCAACCTCATCCCAACCTACCAGAGCCTTGTTTTCCTTTTCACTCCGGGTGGCCACGCACAGAGAGGCCCGAAGGGTTTCCACCCGGAACTGGGCCTTTTCAGTGGTGGCCCCGGAATAAACTGCCAATGGCGATTAAGCTGGTGGATTCACTTTAAAGACCTGCCTCTTCAGGGATTGCTTTGGGGACCTCTGAGCACTTTGCGACTGCAATTTTGTTTTGCCCGTCTTGCTGCTATCTCCAACCATTCTTGCCGGACTTTATCCTCATTATGATTGTTTGCTATGTTATTTCTATTTTATTTGTACTTTTTGATTCCCTCATATTAGTATTATTGTATTTATTCGTTTTGTACTTTTTCCCATTATTTGTATAGTGTTTTGGTATGTTAGGGGTTGTTGATCTGGGCAGTTGCTGTTTTTGTGTAATGTGCTGTACACTGCCCAGAGTTCCCATGGGAAAATCAGGTGGACACTAAGCTTAAATATTTTTTTTTTAAAAAAAGGCATGCTGCTATACTAAATCCACACAGAGGAATTACTCCCTTCCATCAGCTGAGGGACACCCTTCTTTAGCCCTAGCAGGTCTTTCATTCGAACCTCCAGAGATATTTTCAGTAAAGCCAGAAGTTGGGAGTTCAGTTTCCCACTGTTTCTCCTTAAACTAAATAATCCATCAAGTCCCTTTCAGCTCTGCAGTTTTAGGATGCCGATCATTTCCCATTGATGGAACACTTGAGGTTCTAACAGGGGGGCTCAAACTTTTTAAACAGGTGGGGGCGGTTCATTGTCTCTCAGACACTATTGAGGCCTGTACTATAGTTTGAAATAAATATGAATGGGACGGAAAGGAGAAGAGAGTCAGGGCTGCCGCCACTGCCGCCTCTATGGACAGTCTAGGACCTGGGTTATGGGGGGCAGTGAGGTAGACCCAGGCTGCCGAGGCCACCTCCTCCCATCCCTTGCTCACCAGCAGTGAGTGACCCAGGCAGCACGGCAGTGGCGTGCAGAGGGGCTGTGGTGGGCCAAGAGCGTCCACCCACAAGATTGGCAGTGGACGAGGCAGAGGCAAGGTGCAGCACCATGGTAGAGTTCGGCGGGGTAGTGGTGGTGGTCCTGCCAACTGGACAGAGAAGCCTCCATCCAGCCAAATTTCCCCGCCTACTGCACTTCCTTGCCTGTTTGCCTTCTTGCTTCACTGGCTGGCCAGCGACGTGGCTCCCCTGTCGCTAGAGGCAGTTTCGGGGCTTGATCAGAGCAGCGGCTCTTCAGGTGTGTGCAGGGGTGAAGGAGGAGGAGGAGAGGAGGGTGGCCCAAGCAGTAGCAGCAGCTCCTTCTCCCGGTGTCCTTGACATCCAGTGTTATCCTCCCCTCTTCCTTCTCCAATCCACACACACTAGAAGCAGAGGCTAACATTGGGTGTTGAGGACACCGGGAGAAGTAGTTCTTCCAAGGAGTTGCTCCTACTGCTTGGGCCATTCTCCTCCTCTCCTCCCCCCATCCCCCTGCTGCTGCCACCTCCAGAGCCAGCAAACAGTCAAACAGGTAAGGGAGCACAGCAGGCATGGCAATTGGTTTGGCTGGCTGGAGGCTCCTCGGAGCCTTTTCCTTCTCTTCCTCTGCCCCACTGGCTGAGATAGTTGTGCAAAGCAGCCGGCTCCGCCACCTGCCCACCCATTGGCTCCTTCACAGGCAGGCTGGCTGCAGCTTTGTAAGGGGCTGGGCTTGCCTTTCCTTTCCTTGGGTGTTCGCAGTGGGCCCGCACCCGGCCTCCACCACTGAGCCGGGGGAAGGGGCTCTGCACTTGACAGCAGGCTGGATTCAGGACCCAGGTGGGCCTGATCTGGCCCACAGACCATAGTGTGAGGACCCCTGTTCTAGCACATTAACCAATGATCTGCTACCAACACAGAAAGAGGGGCAAGGTAAAAAATCACAATGAAGTCAGCATTCAGCTTTTTAGAATTGTGCTGCTATGCAATCAGCAAATCTGGGCAAAACTCAGCTCAATGAATGAATGAAGCCCCCATTATGACTTCTGTTGCTGTACTGCTGTACGCATCAATGGTTACTGTTCACTAGAGATGGGCACGACTTAGCGAAATTTTTGTTTCCGTTTCCGTTTTTCTTTTTTGTTACGTAACGAAACGAAAAACGAAAAACGGTTCAAAAATGGAACGAAAACGGAAACGAAACGACTAATTTTGAGCCGTTTTTTGTTTTTCGTTACTGGAAAAGCACTTAATGGAGCTAAATGGGAAGAAACGAAAAAATTTCATTTGTTTTTTTTCGTTACGTAACAAAACGAAAACGAAAAATTTTGAAAATTAGCTCACGAAAACGGAAACGAAATGAAACGGACCCCTAGACGAAAACAAAAAGAAAAACGAAAAAATTTTCTGAGTCGTGCCCATCTCTACTGTTCACTGCAGCAGACCCACTGAATCAAGGTGCATAAGAGAAATGTAGATTTACCAAGTTGCCATTAATTAATTCACTGTAAATTTACAGATCTGTTATAGTTCTGACAGATTATTAGACTGGGGTTGTACTTATTGGAGGGGGGGTGAGGGACCAGTGAAAGAAAGAAAGAAAGAAAGAAAGAAAGAAAGAAAGAAAGAAAGAA
>JAHTLZ010000129.1:99611063-99630473 GCA_023846285.1 Phrynocephalus versicolor
TAATAATAATAATAATAATAATAATAATAATAATAATAATAATAATACAGTAGGACCCCCATAGCCACTGATTCAGTTATCCACGGTTGACAGAGGAAAAATAAATAAATTATCCAGCAGCCACAAAGCAAGCTATTGTCACAAACAGCAGCTGTAAAGCAAGCTGTTGTCACAAATATCTGTAAAGCAAGCTGCTGTCACAAACAGCAGTCACAAAGCAAGCTACTGTCAGGGAACAGCAGTTTTGGGGTGGGTGATCAGGCGTTCTCTCTTATCCACGGTTTTCATTATCCATGGGAAGGCCTGGAACCAATCCCCAGCGGATACCGGGGTCCTGCTTTAGTGCAATCAAGCCTTATCACCTGGAAATCCTCCGATTACTGGTGGCCCCTGAGAACTATTGCTGGGCTTGGGGTTCAAGATTGTTATCAGTTATTGAGATCTTCATAGCTTGTGGTTTTTTGTTTTTTGGTTTTTTGTTGGATTGCAGCTACACCGTTCTCTCCGGTAACAGTCTATCCTTTTCAGCAGCTTTGCAAATCTTCCTCTGGCCTATAGCAAAGGCAATCTAGCTCTCTAGAGAGTTTGCATTAAATATTTTATAAAAGAAGACTCTCTGAGCACGTAAAAAAGAGGCGGAGTAGAGGAATGGGGAGTGAAAGGAGAGAATACTGCTGGCAAGCCAATAAATGATGAGACATCTCAAATGTCACTACCGCTTATTTGAGATAATAAGTTTTTCAGCTCTGCTTTCCTTGTCATGGAAACAGTACTGACTTTCCCCGGTCTTCTTGAAAGGAAAGGCTGATGCTTCATTTCGCCTCGGAAAAAAACATATCTCTTAAATCTCTTCTTTGAGAAGCTTCCTCTGTTATAATTCTTCCAAAAATTACAGAGGCGGCGTTGCACATATTGCTTTAAAAATACATGAATCCCAACTCTGTGATTACCATGGTTGGGTTCTCAGAAATCCAAGCCTTCCTAGACTTGGTTCCTCCACCAAGTAAAAGATAAAAAGGACCGCCTGCTGGCAACAGAGCTTATAGCTTATTTATTTATGAATGAACATGAACACATCACGTTTTCTTTCCCTGCCTTCCCTGATAGAGGCAAGCAACAAACCTACATCAAAGTGTCTGCAAATTCCCATTTTATATTTTATTGTGCAGGTTTGATTATGGAGGGGGGGGGGGAAGATATTTTACTCATTTTTATTTTTTATTTTAATGAAAACCTAGAGATTAGTTGGGTGCCATTTTTTTTAATTTTCAAGCTTTGATTTTTCACTAGGTAAATGTCTTTTCCCTCCATAGGAAGCATTTTCTGGATGCTTCAAATATAACTGTGTTTAAAAAACAAAAGTAATTCAAAAAGTAATTCAAAACTTTAAAAGAGATAAAACCATAATAATTTCACCATTAGAAAGAAAGGAAGTATGGAAGTTGAGTCAGTAACTGGACTTGAGAGATCAAAATGTTTCACTGCTCATCCAAGCTGCTTCATCAGTCTGCTTGGATGAGCAGCAAAATATTTTGATATCTCAAGAAAAGAAGTCCGGTTACCATGACTCATCTTCCAGCTAGCCTTACCTGGATGACTGAGAATCTTCACAGACAAGAAAAGAAGTGCAGTTGACTCAACTCCAAATTCTGAGACTGACTTCTCTCCCAGAAATAATTCAAGGCACATAGACTGTTATCTTGACTGGGTCCTTCTACTTCAAATAATTAACAGTTCGGAACTCACATTCATGTTTTAACAAATGTTGTCACTTATCTGTATCCAGATTTGGTTATGACTAGAGATGGGCACGACTTAGCAGAATTCCCGTTTCCGTTTCCGTTCCTCGTTTCCATTACGGAACAGAAAAGGAAACGGGAATTACTCCGCCAGAACTCGAACTCGAACCGACTAAAGAATAATTGGGTCTGATTTGTCGTGGTCGTTCCTGGCATCGCAGCGATCCCGCGATGCCAAGCAGCACAGAAAAAAAGTTTTTAAAAGTTAAAAAAACCCGATTCCCGGCCAAAATGCAGGCAGAAATATGCCTGCCTGAGTGAGGGCACCTACAAGAGGGGTGGTTTCTGGGGGGGGGGTCCCCGGCCTCCCCCCCTCTCCTGTCCTCCTGGGCTGCTCTGGTGGTGGTGGGGGAAATCCTCGTCGTAGTCGCTCGCCGCAAGTTCGAATCGCAACAGCACCGGACTCGCCGCCGGCCGCCGCAATTCAAGCAGAAGCGGCACAGAAAAAAAGTTTCAAACTCCCCCCCCCCATTCCTGGGCCAAAAACAGGCGAAAATATGCCTCCCTGCAGTGCAGTGCAGAGTGTGCACCTACCAGAGGGGTGGTTTCTGGGGGGGGTCCCGGCCTCTCCCCCTCTCCTGTCCTGGGCAGCCAGACTCGAGTCGCACTCGCCACATACCATGCGGTGCGGGCAGGGGATCCAAAATGGGGCGGCGACCGCAATATTTTTTTTGAAATCGTGGTCCAAAAACACACAAGCACCACAGAAACATGCGAAAATTGCTAATGCTATTGCTAAAACTGCCAGAATTTTTACAGTAGCAGTGGGTTTTTCTTGCAACAAAATGTCTCCTCCCCTGTCCTCTCTCCATTGATTTTATTTTATTTTTATTTTTTTTACACCTGCGCAATGATGGGCTGGCCAAGTGGCCATGTGGGAGTGGACCATGCAAATTTTTGGAGCCATCCCACCAATCGCATGGCCACTTGGCCACTGAGACTTCTGGGATGTGCCAAAAAGCCCATTAAACCCTGACCTAGCCCCCTAACCCTAACCCTAATCCTTGATTCCTTACCCATACGCCACAGTACACTGTCCTCTTAGTGGGTCAGAGAGGCACCCAGAGGTGCACCCCACTACCACACCCTAACCTCACCCGTAACTAGCCTAACCCTAGCCCTTGCGCTAACCCATCTTAACCCTAACCCAGATCTACTTGCATTGCACTACACGCAAGTACAATTCCCTTCTTTGTGAGACACAGTGGGTGCGAGAGCCTTAGGCATCACCCTATGGCTCTGGGTTCTGCCAGTCCACTGGTCTCATAGTCTGCAACTGGTATGCATATCCATATGGCTATGCATGCCCTTTTGCAGCAGCAGGTGAGGAGAGGAGACCCCCATGTTGAGGGGTCTCCAGGAGCCTGCTTTCCCTTCCTAGCGGGTGAGGATAGGAGGCACCCATGGGTGCCTGCAGGAGCCCGCTTTCCCTTCATAGCAGGCCAGAGGAGGCACCCACCCCACAGAGGTGCCTCCAGGAGCCCGCTACCCCCTTAAACCAGTTTAATGACAGACGAAAAACGAAAAAATGAAACGACAAATTTTTGCGAAGTTTCACGAAAAACGGAAACGAGCCGACACGGGCCGCCTCCGACACACGACAACTCGAAAACGTCATTTTCCCTAGTCGTGCCCATCTCTAGTTATGACCATGGAAATACGCATAAATATAGAAAACAGGGAGCAAAACTCCTTGTATTTGAAGACCTGGATTATAATTCCCAAAACTCACTCTGAAATAAATAAGGTACTCTTAAAAGTGCAACAGTATTTTACTTTCTGAAATGTAATTCAATCACATCCTCAGAACTACAGTATGTTATCATTCCAGAAGAGGTTATGTTAGTCTGTGGTGGCATAGCAGGCACATAAAAGAAAAAAAAGTAAGAAACTTGATGGTTTAATGTGAGCTTTTGTGGACACGTCTGAAGAAGTGACCTTGCCGGATAAAGCTCACATTAAAATATAGCAGTTAGTTTTTAAGATGCCTCAATGTTTTTGTCCTTTTTATTTTTCTTTCATTTTGGCCTCATATTCTCATAATTAACATAAATGTAATTAAGTTATATTTCAATTTGGTAATAGGAAGTAATTGTATTGTTTTAAATAGTTATTTCAAGCTCTGTCACAAAATTTCTGTCAGGTCATTTTCTTATATAAAATACACTCTTACTCCTTCTTTGTACCAGGTAAAAAAAGAGGGAGAGGCCCTGAATCCTAATTTCCTTCTTCTCCATCTAAACATGGCCCCTTCTTTGAGCAAGCAACTTGTACCATCTGGTGCTGAATTTATTCTGAAAGACCTTGATACGGGACAAGTCATACACAGCGACTTCCTGCAGAGAACAGGTTGTCTGTTGTCAAATAAGAACAAATGGCTCTAATGGAAATGGCACTCACGTTGCCTGAGTGTCCTGCGTAATTAGTTTTTTAAAGTTATTATAATTACATTAGCCCTTGGTGGAAGTGAGGAAATGGGAGAAGGAAATTGCCAATAGGAAACAGTAAACGTAATTGCCCCAAAGACAGGATAAGAATATTCTACTTTTGCTTCAATATTTGGACAAGGCTAGTTAGCTTTTGAATACAGAACTACACCAGATATTCCTAAGGAGAAAGGGTGGGGGAGCACAAGAGTTTGTTGATTTGTTGTGCTGAAATCCCAGTGAAACCGCATTAAATACAGTATGTATTTAGTTCATATGAGGTGTCTGTGAAGATTCTCAGTCATCCATGTTGCGGTTATCTGAAAGTTGAGTAATAAAAAAGAGGATAAGAACATAAGAACATAAGAAGAGCCATGCTGGATCAGGCCAAAGGCCCATCTAGTCCAGCTTCCTGTATCTCACAGTGGCCCCACCAGATGCGTTTGGGAGCGCATGAGACTAGATATCTGTCTCCTGGTACCACTCCCCTGCATCTGGTCCTTGAAGTACCCCGGTTTTAAGCCTGGAGATTCCACATCTCCATCATGGTTTCTAACCTGTGATGGATTTCTCCCCCAGGAATCTGTCCAATCCCCTTTTGAAGACATCCAGGCCAGATGCCATCACCACATCCTGTGGCATACGCATATCAGGCAGAGAAGATATGGTGGTTCAAGAGAGGAGTCAGGGAGTCATTCATGTCTGTATTGAAAATCCCTCTCTCAACAGGGGTGGGGAATTTAGGCACAACCTGTCTCCCACTTATCATGCTGCCCTTACATCAATCCCCAAACAAATTTGAAGCCCTTCACACCTCCACCAGCAAGGTCACTGCTAATGACCCATTGTTGATGAATGTTGGGAAAGGTTCCATAGGTGTGACTTTCACACACCTGAGGCCATTGTCCACCTAACAAGCCTATTCAGGGTCATCGTCCACCTAATCAGCCTATTCAGGCCGCTGTCCACCTAATGAGCCTATTCAGACAGGGTGATGTGAAAGCTAGGTGCACAATAAATTGGAAGCCTTTCACTAACTTTCCCCAGATTGATGAAGCTACTTGGATGAGTAGCAAAATGTTGCGATCTCACAAGGATAGAAGTCCAGTTGCCCTGAACTTGAGAGAATATGGCTTGATGGAGGGCCCGATTAGGCAAGATGTTGTGCCCATTTATTTTTATTCGTAGAAAGAAGGCATACAAAAGTTTGTGGGATGGAAAGGCAGCCCAGTGCAGAAATAGGCGGAATGAACTTTAGAGACTCAAAAATCAGACCCTGGATGAAATCAAATTTGATAGATGCACCGTTCCTACTGACCTACCAGTTTATTTGTTTCTTCCCTGCTGTGCTACTTCCTGGAGATCTGTGAAGTTCAGCATTTATGATACGCAGTGAACTGAGAGCATCTATGGCTGGCACTTACTGCTCTGTGGTAATCCCGATAGCTTTTAACTCCACAGGCCCTTGCAATAAAAATATAGATACACAGGTTTTATATCTTAATATGACTGGATATCATTACTAAAATAATCAAAGTGTTCAAATTATTCTGCTAGGAAATTATCCCCATTTCCGCTAGAGCATTTCCTGTCAAAGGAAACAGGTGATTAGCACTAAGCTGAATTTATCCAGCCATGGAATTAAACCATTGGTTTGAAGTTGACATTATTGCAAGGTGTGTAGAAATGAGCTTGCCTTGTTCTATTTTGATGTCATTATAGGCAGGCACTGCCTTTAATAGCACATTACTGCAAGAATTAATGTCACTTATTAGCAAGAGAAGTTTGTTTTATTCACCTGATTTCATTTGGCCAGAAATGCCTTTTGCACTTGCTGGTGAATGCAGTCTGACGATGTACAGTTACAAACAGTGGGTGTGGTACTGTGAACGAGGATGCACTTATGTATACATGAGAGAAGTACAAAAGCAGCTTTAAAACCAACAGTTAATTCTTCAGTGATTTTGAACCTTCAGCACTCCAGATGGTTTGGACCACAACTCCCAGGATTCCGAGCCTAGATTGTCAGTGACAAAGGACTATGGGAGTTGTGGTCCACAACATAAGAAGAGTCATGCTGGATCAGGCCAAAGGCCCATCTAGTCCAGTTTCCTGTATCTCACAGTGGCCCCACCAAATGCCTCTGGGAGTGCATGAAACTAGATATCTGTCTCCTGATTCCACTCCCCTACATCTGGCCTTTGAAGTACCCTGTTTTTAAGCCTGGAGATGACACATCCCCATTGCGGCTTGTAACCTGTGATGGATTTTTCCTCCAGGAATCTCTCCACCCCCTTTTGAAGGCACCCAGGCCAGATGTCATCACCACATCCTGTGGCAAGGAGTTCCACAGTCTAACAACACACTGGTTAAAGAAGTATTTTCATTTGGAGTGCCGAAGATTCGCCACCACTGGGAGGGATGCCATACTTCTGCTACTCCAGGACGGAGGGCAGATTTCACCTGACAATCAAGAGAAAATGAACAATACTAAAAACTATATGACATACAGGTGTAGGAGACCGTTGTTCAGCTGACCTTCTCAAGCGTGTTTGTTGGAGTTACTTAATCTTGGCTTTTATGCATTAAGGGGATTGGATTAAATATGGCCTGTCACACCAAGGGGAACCCATGTTGCAGAACTTTCTGTCAAGTTGGACTTACCAGTAAATCACACTGGTGACGTGACTTGGATTCAGCTCAGGCTTTTGTTTTTTCAATGACATGGGCTAAACTCACAACTCAGAACTCACCCGCCCACCCCTTATTTCTGGGGTCTAAAGGCTTGTTTTTAATGGGGATTTGGATTTTGAGCTCAGGACTTGCAAACAAAGACTTAGACTGAGATCTGTGAAAGACATGCCAGCATCTGTGGTTTGTTCATTGCCATGTTGTGCTTTGTTCCTGTAGATGTATTTAAGCAACTTCGCATCCAGTCCTGGATGCTGAACTTTGTTTTAAATTGCTCTCACACACAAAAATGATAATAATCCCTCTACCTTGTCTACAGCAGGTTGCTTTTTACATTATTCAATAAATAAAATCCCAGCTGAATAAAGTGGTAGAGGGGGGAAGGGGGATATTAAATATTCAACTGGGAGGCTCACCAGGTTTTAGCATAATCTTAGCAGTTTAAATCTATTTTTCCTCCTGTTCTCCCCAGCAAGCTTAGATTGCGGTGGAAAATACGGAGGCCTTACATTTCCAACTTTGAGAAAAGCACCTGGTTGGCTCAGAATGGCTTAAAATTTTCATTTGGTAAATCACTTTTTCCTCCCAAACAGCACCATTCTCTTTCTAAAGGGATTACTGTATAAAGCTGTACCAGGTCAAGTGAAATAATTAAACACAGGCTGGCTCCGCTAATTAACTTATCCACAGACCATTGTTAGGTATTAGCGTTTTAAAGGCAGCATTAGTGTGAGTTAACTCGTTGCAGCCTAGAGGAGGAAGCCTTCATGTAGGGTGGATGTGCTATTTGCTTGAAACGACAGCTCTGCAATATTAGAAATCCCTTACAGTCCTTGACTGCATAGCACAGAGGCCAGTTACCAAGGGTGTTGGTGTCCCAAGTCTGAGTCCAAGTCCTTGGTTCCAAGTCCAAGTTAGAGTCTTCTGAATCCAGGTCTTGGTACCTAACCCCAAGTCTGAATCCCTATTACTGCAACGCTCTCTACGTGGGGTTGCCCTTGACCCTTGTCCGGAAGCTTCAGCGGGTCCAGAACGCAGCGGCCAGATTGGTGGTTGGTGTGTGTCGCTATGATCGTATCACCCCAGTTCTGGCCCGTCTGCACTGGTTGCCCGTTGTGCTCCGGATAAGGTTCAAGGTCCTGGTTTTGGTTTACAAAACCCTCCACGGCTTGGGACCTGAATACCTGTCGGAGCGTAACTTCCAAAGATCAACTGAGGCCCGGCCCACTAGAATGTCGCAGGCGCTCTCATTCCGAGTGGCCATGCCTAGGGAGGCGCAGAAATCTGTCACCCATAACTGCGCCTTCTCGGTGGCTGGCCCTTCGCTTTGGAATCATCTTCCGAGTGAGTTGCGCCTTGCACAGTCCCTGCCCGCCTTCAAAAAAGCTTTAAAAACATTGCTTTTCAGGGAGGCATTTGGTGACCTGGTTTAGTTGGTGTTTTTTTTTTTCCTGCAGTCTTGCTGATGATTTATCGACTATTCTGTTGAGTTGTTTTTATACCATATTTTATCCCTTATTTTTCATTTTTTAATTTCTTTTCCAGTTGATGTATTGTTTTCTTTGGGCCTGTCTTGCCCCCTTTGTTCACTGCCCGGAGTTCCTTCGGGAAGATGGGCGGTATAAAAATAAATAAATAAATAAATAAATAAATAAATAAATAAATAAATAAATAAATAAAGCTTTTCCCCCTCCCATCACCCAGCTTTCCCCCCTAGAAACAAAGGGATGGTTGGGTGAGTTCTGAGCTGCAAGTTGAGTCATTGGGGGAGGAAAAACCAAGTTCTAAAAGATGAAGCAGAATGCATCTTATGTTAAAAGCAAACTCTGAATCACAGCCAGTTGCGAAGACATAGACATGGGCTAAACACTCCCAATACCAATACTGTTGCCATTGTCAATGGGTACAGAGCATCCAACAGGCTTAGAGGCAGCATGACCGAACTTGTACCCACCACCACTTCAGACCAAGCCCTGCTGAGGTTTCTTTTATCAATTCCATAGCTACCATTGTCTAAATAACACTCATTACTTGTATTCTTCCCGTGGCATTTATGGCAATTGCTGGCCACTTTCACTCATTGTGCTGCTCAGATTACATTCTTCAGCCCCGAATGCTGAAGGCAGGCAGGTGCCCAGAGGGTAAGCCTTTTTCCTCTTCTACTGCCATGAGCAAGCTTTGTTGAGAGGAAATAACAGCCAGATGTTCACAGCAGGGAAGCCATGGGCAGAAGCAAAAATCTTGGCAAGACAATTCATCCTTAAAACTGCACCGGCTCAGTCTAAGCCTATCAAGATGTCTTCTCCTCTGGGTGGAACTTGCCGGAAAACAAGCCTTAAATTGCTACAACAATTCAGCTGTCTCTCAAAATGATTTCAGTGTCACGTACTTCATCTTTCCTGTCGCTTCTGAAATGGCTGCAGGTGGTTTCGGAGAAGAAAAATGGTCTCCTTTCACCGCCACTAACCTCCCATGGACACTGACCTCAGGCAATGTCCTTCCACATGACGTACACACAGATAATCCTAGTGCCTACCTATAAGCAATCAAAGAATAATGGGAAATCAAACATGCTCATGCTAAACTAACATGGGCTGTGGGTTTCTAAGATAAGACATCATCAGTGGCTCCCTTTTTAAAGTGCCGAAATAAGATCCTGGAGCTCTCTGCTCCAATGGCTCATGCAGGTAAGCTGTCAAATGCTAAAGTGCCATGATGTCTGGAAGACCATATCCAATGTTGAGCAACAGATTAGTTTCAAATTGGCCTGGTGAAAACTGAGCAAACAGTGAAGACTGTGGGATGCTTTATATAGAACCTTTGAAAATAGCCATTAATGCATCCGTACAATTTAAATGAGAAAATCATAGCTCATAAAACAGTTAATGAAGAACACAATAGGTATACTCCTAGCATACAGATAATGTAGCAGGTGGCCTATGACATCCAACTACAGAGAGTCACAATTAACTGGAGAAATTCATTGATGCAATAAGGATGTCCGATGTCTCACTGAATGCAGCTCAGCTTTGAACATCCCTCATCACCTTAATTTGCTGCATTATTTTTTATTCATGCAAGATTAATGGTTGGAACTCTTGCCTAAGAACTTGCTTCAGAACTCATCAGTGGCCTATTCTCATATTTGGGCCTCTTAACAACTGCCCCATCTTGCAACCCTATGAACAATTCATGGGCATAATAATCCCAAACCATCGGCAACACACAGGCTGGTATTTCAGCTGCGTAGCTTCCGTTCTAAATTACCAGTAGTTGTTGGCATCTCCACAGAGGGTGATAATGATGGTTTTTACCACTTAATTTATTTCCTGGTGTTTCCTGGTTCTTAGCCTTTAACTTAGAAGACAAACTGGAGTAACAGGAATATTCTAGTCTTCTTGTTGTAGCACTAGCACTGGATGAGAGCTATGCAGCTAGAAGTTCCATACCCTGGACTCCTCACTAGAGATGGACTTTTTGTTTCGGAAGTGGTCAGCTTCTGAAATGAACCATGGGAGCCCAGCCAACATTCGGAACCAGAAGATTGAAATCAACCAATCCCTTACTTTGTGCTGGGCTCATGCGGAGCGCAACTGCAATGAAGAAGCAGCCTCCAAGATGTCATTGTTCCTTCTCCCTGGTGCTGACCAATCAGGGGCTGTGCAGGGAAAACCATCATCCCACCTCCCTGTCTGATTGGTCAGGGAGAAGGAACAGTGACATGTTGGAGGCTTCTTCCTCGTTGGAGTTGCATCCCACGCAAGCTCAGTGCTAGGAAAGGGATTGTTTGTTTTCATTCCTCTGGTTCCAAATGTCAGCTGTGCTCCCGTGGTTTGTTTCGGAAGCTGACCACTTCCAAAATGAAAAGCCCATCTCTACTCCTCACTCATGCTGCCATGAGTGGATATAACCTTGGTTCTATATGCTTCACATCCCAGAAGGTAGCAAACCTGGTTTTGGCAGTTCTCAAGCAACCCTAGGTTTAGGGGCAGCGTTAAGCATTAACAACTGGGGAGTTCTGAGTTGTTGAATTCCCTTTATGTTCTCTGCTTTTAATTGAGTCTCCTCATTTAACCCAACCCTTTCCCCTTGTTCTTAGTGGTTAAACCCTCTTCCTGGTTCCCCACAACCATGGAGTGCAGGCTGGTCAAGTACCTTTAATATTTGTACAAAAGAGATCATTTAAACAGGTGTCACATATCACACAACTCCACCTGCTGAACTTTTCTCTCCCATGCTGTCCTGAAGGGACACCATCTGGCCTTGCTTTTAAACATCTCCTTCCTGATTATAATATCCTGAAATGCCAGGTCTGTCCAAATGATAAAATAATGACTGGAATAGTCCAGTTCAAAAACCTTAATTAATTAATTAATTAATTCAATTTATATGCTACCAATCTACTGTATAAGTAGCTACTCTTGGAAGTGTACAACAAATTAAACATATACTGTACAATAATATGGACATCAGGCTATTCCACACCTAGACAGCAATCCAAGACAGGTGGCAAAACAATTTCAGGAACATACTGCAGTGCTAAATCATTCCTCTCCTCTTTCCTCCAGTGTCCCAGTTAGTAGGAGTGGGGATTCCCTCCTCAAACTTTCCCTAAATTGTTCCAGTTTTTGTAGCTTTTTAAATATACAAAGTGAGGGCACATGTTGTAGTTTCTTTAGCTTGTAGGCAAAAAAATCAAGGAAAATCAAAATAAAGCAAAAGACACAAAACATGTGCACTAGCTGTATTCAGACCGATGAAGCTGTTTGGATGAACAGCAAAACGTTTCTATCTCTCAAAAAAGAAGTCCAGTAGCCATGACTCAACTTCCAGATAAACTCACCTGGATGACTGAGAATCTTCACAGACATGTGGCACCTTAAAGACTAACTTTCATATCTCTATGTAACGTTTCATGGACACATCCACTTCTTCAGACATATAGCAGGAGATGTATGTCTGAAGAAGTGGTCGTGTCCACGAAACATTACATTAAGATATGAACATTAGTCTTTAAGATGCCACATGTTTTGTGTCTTTTGTTTTGTTTTGTTTTTCTTTGATTTTTGCTTGCAATTCTTGGAAAGACTATGACAAGTCTACCCTCTCTGTAGTTTCTTTGGGAGAGCATTCCATAGAGATGGCACCACTGCAGAAAAGCTCGTCTTTTTGATACCAGTTTCTAGGCTTCTCTCACAGACACGAGGTCAGAAGGGCAGTCAAATTTGGTAGAAGTGACCCCCCACCATAACTATTGCCTATTTATGACATCATCATTACTTAAAAGTTAATGTGTATAACACTGCAGTCAGGATCACCTATTTGGCCATGAATGATTCATCCCAAGTAAAATGTTTCTCACCCCCAGGGATACACCCTCTGCCAAGTAAACACACAATTGCCTATCTGTGAGCATTTGTTCTTCAACTTTGTAAAGTATGGTAAAAAACCAGTTTCAGACAGTTTTGTTCACAAACCTGACTTCATAGATTAGAGTAGGAGAAGCACCTGCAGCGTTAATTAGAGAGCTTTGTGGCACAGTGGTTAAATGGCTGTACTAGAACCAAAATTGGCTCACAACCAGGGGTTCAGTCCCAGGTAACCAGCTCAAGGCTCATTCAGCTTTCATTCCTCTGAGGTCAGGAAAATGAGTACCCAGCTCATGGGGAGTGGTGCTGGTGGGGAGCAAAGTGTAGCCTTCATAATTGTCAACCACCCAGAGAGTGTGTTCAGTGCCATGAGGTGGTATATATGCAGCACACGTTGCTTTTAAAAAAATATCATGTAAAGCAAGATAAATGTAGGTTACGAATATAAAGCAAGAACACACAGGGACCCAGGAAGATTGTGGAAAGTGATGTTCCACACATGTGGGGGGAAATTCATTTCTAATTTCTCTTGGCTTCTCAGACTGGGGACTGAAATTTAGAAAACAATTCATTGGGCAATTATTCTTCCTTTCTGAGTGCTTTTTTGTTTCTGTGTAATGAAAACAAGAATTTGGTCTGTATTCATCAATAGGTTTAACTCGGACTTTTTTCTGACCACCTACCCTATAAACAAACATTTTCACCCAATTGGGCACAGCATAATCTCATTCAGAAATGATCTCCATAAAAGACTTCCCATAAATCAAGATCAGTTAGAAAGCCCTGCTCTGGGGTCTCCTTTGTTTTATAACCATTAGTGTCCTCTGATTAGTTGTCCCTATGTTTTTTCAGATCTCTGGTCCCCCAGCCAGCAGTTGTTTTTTGCTCCTGCAGTGGAAATTCTTCCGGCCACCGCAATCAAAGCTGAGACAGATATCATCGATGGATTCAATTGCCCAGCTTTGGACAGCAATATGTTCCCATCCACCTGATGTCCTCTGTGATTCTTTGTCAGGAGAAGAGCCCCCAAGTGAATGCATGACCTGCAGAAGGTCTGCCATTCAAAGGTCTCAGAAAGGAGAGGTTGAGAACAGCTGTCTTCTACTAGGGACCTACTGCCAGCAAGTGTAGCCTGCCCATTAACATATTTTCTTGAGGGTATGGAGAAGGCGCTGCAGTATAAGTATTGTCTCTAGTGGATTTTGTCCTGACTATGATAAGCTTTAGGACAGAAAACAGGAAGTTTTTTCTAGCAGAGGTTGCAAAGGCCTAGTTAATAACATTTAGTGTTGCTGCCTAGACATGGACATTTTGTTTCAGAAGGGGTCCAGTTATGAAACAAAACACGGCAGAACAGCTGCCGTTCAATACCAGGATCCGCCTTCCAGAACAAAATCAACCCGTCTCTTACCTTGTTTTGGATAGCACAGGGCTAAGCAGCCTTGAACACGTCATCTTTTACTCTCCCTGGTGCTGGCCACTCAAGAGCTGTGCAAGGACATGCATCATGTTTTATTTCTGCCTCATGATTATTTAGTGTCTAGAACCTTATAGCTGGAGCTGCTATGATGAGCAGCCTTTTCATCTAGAATGCGTAGCTTTGGGCCTTTTCAGACGACCCCTAAGATCCGCTGGCCACTTAAATTTGGACCAGAGATCTTGGGGGTTCATTGTTCTTTCTGCGTCCCCACCCCTCCGCACTTCCTTGATCCTGTCTGTGTGAGGGGAGGGAGAAAAAAGGGGACAAAAGAATGCAGGCTCACCTCCGTTTGCCAGTCCAAGCCTCCCCAAGCCCTGTCGTCGTCCTGATTCCTTCTCTTAAAGGGGCGGGAGGCAAAAAAAAAAAAAACAGCAGCGAGGAGAGCCTGGCACTCACTCCTTTAAATCCGGATCTGTGATTTTTCACCCTCTAAGAGCAGGTACCTGAAAAGTGCGCTGGGACGCGCTTAGGTGGGCATGGCCGCACTTAATTTTCTGTAAACTCCGGAGCTGGTGGGGAAACCATTTTAAGCTCCGGAGCTGGGAGCCATTTGCGGCGGAGTTTTGGGGTCGTGTACAAATACCTTTTGTTTCTGTTTACTGTATGCATCTATTTTGAGCCCTGTTCCCTACTTTCTGAGCCACTCACCACAATATTATTTTAGAAGATGTAAATAAAAACATGAAATGATAGCATAGTAAAGCCAAGATAAATTACAACATGAAAACACAGTTGAACTCGAAGAAATTTAAAAGCACATCAGTAAAAGCTACCGCAGTTAAAAGCTTCTTCTTCAGCTGTCAGTCAACCACCAAAAAGCCTGCTCGGATTAAAGGGGGGTATGACTTCTATAGGTTTGGTTTTTTGCCAAAGCCTTCGGTTTGGAGTGATTGGTTTAGAGCAGTGGTGGCGAACCTTCGGCACTCCAGATGTTTTGTTCCACAACTTCCACAGTCCTTTGTCATTGGCAATACAGGCTTGGAATTCTGGGAGTTGTGGTCCAAAACATCTGGAGTGCTGGTTTAGAAGGTCTTGCTAACGGTCGGATTACTGTGGGTTGTGACAGTGCTGGCAGTGTGTCCTCAGTGTGATTTTTACAACCCTATTGGTAGCAGGAGAGCAGCCCTATCCAACCCCCTAAATACCCTAGAACAATAATGCTGGAGTTTGCGATGTAGTTTTGTCCAGCAAGACTTTGAGGACATGGCAGTTTTCACTGCCATCACTTGTTTTGCCAAATGTTCCTCCTGGGTGGAGGCTTTGACACAGCTTTGTTCCAAAGGCTTTCTAGAAGAAGCAGTACATTGGGTCCACTGAGAGGCACTCCATTGACCCGCAAGGTAGCCACGATCAACGAGGTTTCAAAAAAGAAAGAAAAAGAAAGGAATTACAGCAGGCATGTCCAAACTTCAGCCCTCCAGATGTTTTGTTCCACAACTCCTACACTCCTTTGCCATTGGAAATACAGGCTTGGAATTCTGGGAGCTGTGGTCCAAAACATCAGGAGGGCCGAAGTTTGGACATGCCTGGATTACAGTCAGTGCCAATAGAAGCATCTTCAAAATATTGACCACACCACAGAAATTGCCTACCATTGCAGTGAGCAATCCCTGGACACAAAAACATTCAAGCCAAATGCTGGCATTCTTTAATTTTCTGTTCTGCGTTGTGTTCTGCCCTTCAGCTGTTGAGTCTTTTCTGCTGCACTTCCCTTGTCTTAACCACATCAAGTGAGGAGATGGAGAAGCTTTGTGTTCCCCATGTCTTTGAAGTCCATGACTAGGGCTGGATAAAGACATAAGGCTGCCCCAGGTAAAGTTTCTTCAACTGCATCCAGATAAAGATGCTGATGGGACTGCCAGAAGAATATTGATGATGAGTCTTCCACCACAACAAAGGTCAAAATGTCACTTTAGAGGATTAAGATAGGCAGGTGGGGATCACATAAAGATCTGTTTACCAGCAGATGGAAGTGGCCACTGTCATTGCTGTCCACCAGAGACAGACAGGCAGAGAGACAGACAGACAGACAGAGAGAGAGAGAGAGAGAAGCTTATTCATAGAGCCAAACAGGGGACCTTGCTTACAGTGCTCACAATGTTGGAGTAAGACTCACAAAATCAGTCTTTAAATCACCTCAGCTCTGACGCTCAGTGGGTGACCTTGGACCTCTCGCTCTCTTAGAGTGACCTACCTCACAGGGCCCTCGTAAGACTGAAATGAGGAGAAGGAGAACTGTCTGCATCACCATGAGCTCCCTGGAGGAAAAAACAAGCTATATAAACAGTAACAAATAAATAATTGGGGAAGCAGTGTACAAATACAATAATTGAAAAGTAAATGCCTGTGCCTAAATATAAAGAAGAAAAGAAAGAAAATAACTAAGACAAAAGGCACAACAGATTGGAGCATGAGGGATGTGAGTGCCATCACAATAATCTCAAGGCTGTTACATATCACTTAGCTTTCCCCATCATCATCCGCTCCTCCCCTTTTCCTCACAACACCAAGCCAGTCCCTACTTAAATGCTCTCTGCTTTTATTGTACCTGCATTCTGATGACAGACGTTGTAACAGCCTGCTTGCATGCTACCACTTATTCTGAAAGCTAAGATTATTACTATTCAGGGGGAGTGCACTGTCATGATCTGAAGTGATATTATTGCAAGCCTACTGCTAGTGCATTATCATCTAACAGGAGGCAATTACCTGATAAATTGTGACATTTTCTGGAGCCTGGCATTGGTTATACTCCAGTGGGAGCCCAGGACACCAGACGTAATCCTGAGTTCAAAAGTTCTTTAAGCACCACTGAAATGTTCTCCAGTGGCTCCCTGGGTTTTATAAATAAGAAAATAAACCAAGCGATTCGAGGTACAGAGATGCTTAGAGATCTTCTGATAATAAGCGGGGTATAAATACAATAAATAAATAAATAAATAAATTGTCTTTCTTCCTTTCCTGCTCCCTCTCTATAACTTGACTTCTCTCTACTGGCCGACGACACTGGAATGAAACTTATAAGAATAATATTTGAGTTTTCTTGATGGTTGTTGTGGAAACAAGTGTAGGGAGAGAAAAGACACTGTGCCTACATCGGCATGTCATTAATCCAATAAATGAAGTGGACATTTTGTTTGTTAGGAGAGTTTTGAAAAAATGTGTGAAGTGATATTGAAATAATGTGCACAATTCTTACATGTGTTCTTTTTTCTGTGTAAAGATGTTTGAAACCGACGGGGGAAACATTGTAGCATGGATCTAGAGATGATGTGGTCTTTTGAGTGGCTAACAGCTCATGGTCTGAGCATTCAAAGAGAATACCTCTTTCTGGGCTTACCCTAACTTGATGTTAAAACCCCTGAACCCTGAATGAGTCACTTTACCGTAACAACATGGGTTACAGTGCATTTTAGCTTAGCTAATAGAGATGGGCACGAATCAAAAAGTTGTGTTTTGTTTGTCGTTTGTCGTTTAGGGGGTCCGTTTCGGTTCGTTTCCGTTTTTCGTGAATTTTTGCAAAAAATTTGTTTTCATTTTCATTTCATTTCGTTACTGTTTTGTTACCATTTATTTCAATTTTTGTGAATTTTTTTTAGCATTTAAAGCAGTTCAATGTATTGCCGTAACGAAAACGAAACGGACGACAAAATTTCTGGTGTTTCAGTTCATTTCATTTCATTTTGGAGAAACGAAAATGAAAATGAAAAATTGTTCATTTCGTGCCCATCTCTATTAGCTAACATCTTAGAGAAATGTGAATGGGTAAGACAATTCCTTCAGAATATTTCGCCATAGAGCTCTATAAAAATGGCCACATACCAGAAGAGGTGAGACAGGGGTAGCAAACCTGGGGTCCCCCCTCCTCCAGATGCTGATGAATTACCCTCTGCATCATTCTCAGCACTGGGCAGACTGGCTGGTGTGGAAGGGAACTGGAGTTCAACATCACTGGGAAGTGGAGGCATATCATTATCCAACTGCTCAATCATCAGGGAAATACACTTTGTAAGTAAACAGAGGCAGTCCCTTCCTTTGTCCCAGTAATAAACTTTGACCTTCAAATCATTTTGGTGCTACAACTGACATCAGGTTTAGCAATGTATTTAGAGCAGATCAATACATTTGGGACAAGGAATGCAGAGATATAAGAACATAAGAACACATATTCTTACTGTTAGATGGATTTGTAATTGGTTGACTGATCGCACCCAAAGGGTGATCATAAATGGCCTCTCTTCAGCTTGGAGAGACGTGGCCATTGGGGTGCCCCAGGGTTCTGTTCTGGGTCCTGTGCTGTTCGATATCTTCATGAATGACTTGGAGGAAGGAATAGAGAATGTACTAATTAAATTTGCAGATGATACCAAATTGGGAGGGATGGCTAATTCCCTAGATAGGATGAAAATCCAAAAGGACCTTGACAGATTAAAGTGCTGGGCCAAAGCTAACGGAATGGATTTCAACAGAGGGAAATGTAGAGTGCTGCATCTAGGCAGAAAAAATGAATTGCATAGATATAGGATTGGGGACACTTGGCTGGCGAACAGTACCTGTGAAAGGGATCTGGGAGTCTTGGTGGAGCACAAATTAAACATGAGTCAGCAGTGTGATGCGGCAGCCAGGAAAGCCAATGCAATTCTTGGTTGCATCAATAGAACCATAGTGTTTAGATCAAGGGATGTGATAGTTCCACTCTATCCTGCTCTGGTCAGACCCCACCTGGAGTACTGTGTCCAGTTTTGTGTGCCTCAATTTAAAAAGGATGTTGACAACCTCGAGCGGTTACAGAGGAGGGTGACCAGGATGGTTGAAGGTCTGGAAGAAATGTCATATGAGGAATGGCTTAGGAAGCTGGGAATGTTTATCCTTTCAAAAAGAAGGCTGAGGGGGATATGATAGCTGTGTTTAAATATTTGAAAGGATGTCATATTGCAAAGTGAACAGTGGAATATGCTGCCACAAAGGGTGGTGGAGTCTCCTTCTTTGGAGGTTTTTAAGCAGAGGTGGGATGACCATCTGTTGGAAATATTGTGATGGGTTCCTGCATGGCAGGGGGTTGGACTAGATGGCTATTGAGGTCTCTTCTAACTCTATGATTCTATGATGCTATAAGAACAGCCTTGCTGGAACAGGCCACAGCCCATCCAGTCCAGCATTCTGTCTCACACAGTGGCTCGCCATTTGCTTCAGGGTATTCCCAAGCAGAGGTCTTCACCTGCTTACGATTCCCTGCAAATGGCGTTGAGAGATATCCTGCGTATCTCTCCAACCCAGAGGTTTTCCTTAGGCATCAATAATGATAAACAAATCTAGCCAATCTGATAGCATTTAAACTACAATTGCCAGGTACTGGATCTCAGCCCTCCTGCTTGTGAAAGATATGTTTTGCCAACAGGCTATAGACCTCCTCCTTGTTTTGGCGGTGAAACATAATTTTGGATGTGGTTTGTTTGAAAGTGTTACATATCACTTCGCTCTCTGCCAGCAGCTCTGTCCTTGTCTGTACCGTCTTATCACAGACTCAAGAAACATGGTGGTATATTTTTTCTGGGTAATAAAATGAAGACAAACTATTTCTGGAGAAAAGACTCTGTGGTGTGTGTGTGTGTGTGTGTGTGTGTGTGTGTGTGTGTGTGTGTGTG
>JAHTLZ010000129.1:99650594-99662476 GCA_023846285.1 Phrynocephalus versicolor
CCCCCCCTCAAACAGGCTGCTGTCCCAGTTAGAATCTTGATGACGTTAATAAACTCTGCGCAGACTTGTCCCTCGGATGACATGAAATAAAGTGGAGGGATCAGGGCCACTTTAAAATCTCCTTTAAAAGGCCATAAAATCCTTGGTTCTCTATATATTCCTGTTGTTTATACCTGTAACATTAAACCAGGCCAATCTCTCTCGCTTACCCATTTTTCCTTGAACATTTTTGTGTGCCTGCCAAGTTATGGATTTGAGGGGGGGAAACAAGTTTTTTTGTTTTTTTTTTAGTCAAGCTGTAAACCCCCTGAAAATAGATATTGCTGACATGCAAACTTGACGATAGATGCACACTTTAGAAAGCAGGGCCTTGTGTCAGCTTTGAAGAATGAGGTGAATTTAGGAGTGAGCATTTCTTTGAGTCCTAACAGCCTGTTTTGTTTTGTTTTGTTTCATATTCTGGTCTAGCTGTTCCCACCTCCACCCCCTGCATTCCCTTATTTTTCTTTTCCGACTCGGGCTTGGAAGTAACAACAACCTCTTCATCTAAACCAACCTCCTAACCAAAAGCAGGGCATCCATAGCCAACATTTGCATCTCATCGTTAAGAGCAAATACAGTTATACCTCAGATAAAGAATGCCTCGGATAACAATTTTTTGGATAACAAATGGAAATTCCCAGGTTTAGGGCTGCCTCAGATAGCGAATGTTCCCTATGGGCTGCCTTGCATAACAAATGTTTCATAATGCCTTGCAAAAAATGTGTACTCTGCATACATTGCAGGATGCATAGTTTATGGAGGGGCGGGAGGAGTTAGAGCATTTTTTTCATGGTGTTTTGGAGCCATTCTGGACATGTTTTGCTGAGGGATTTACCTTTTGAACTTGGTAAGATAGGGAACTAGTGTTTATTAATCTTTGTGCTGCGTTTCTTTGCGTTTTTGGCTGGAAGAGGCCGGGGTAGTCTTGCTGGTTTCATTTCTCCGTGTTTGCAGCCTTTTTTCATTGCTCCGCAGGCAAAAATGGGCTGGATTTTCCTTCCTGCTTACAGTATGTTTGTTTGTTTGCATTTTTCCCCATTGCACTTTGGGTGGGAACAGGCTGGGGTAGTGTTGCTGGTTTCTCTTGTCCACGTTTGCATTGCAGTGTTCCAGCACTGCAAGGCTGTTAAAGTACATTTTATAAATTGGTCTGGAACACACACACACAGCCCCAGCTTTTTTTGCCTTTTTCCGGACCTCCGGAACAGATTAATCGTTTTCCCATTCATTTCAATGGGAAACCACGTTTCGGATAACAAATTTTTCAGATAACAAATTGCCTCTGAGAATGAATTAAATTTTGTTATTCGAGGTACCACTGTGTCTCATAAGACTGCCCGTGCTTTCAGCTGTTAACCTTAGACAGAACCAGGCTGTGGGTTTGGCACCAGCTGAAGCTGCCAGAGATTGTTTCTAAACATGGGCAAGGAGTTTTATTATGCCTGTTCTTAGATGATGACTCAGTACATGTTGAACACTCTTGTGCCTGCAATAACAGGGCAGTGGAGATAGAAAATCCAGGGGCATGTAGACATTTGGACAATGAGACTAGGATCGGGCCCTAGTGAGTCTGAAACTCTCTGGATGACACGCAGTCACTCATCCTGACCTATCTCACCAAGTTGCTATAAAGATAGACTGGAGTAGAGAGTCTTGGGTGTGCCTTGTGTTCCATAGAGGAAAAGAGGAATATAAATATAATGAAATTTGTAATCATAACAGACCGAAAATCTCTTCCCCCCCCCCCGCCTCTATCTATCTAGTTCATAACTTCAAGACCATGAAACCTAGCTTGGCTACTAAGGAAACCTTGAGGCTGTGCATCCGGGGGATATTTTATTTTGTAAAATAGACTACCTTTGTTCATTAGAGGGCAGAAACCCATTAGCAACAAGATGGCAGGTGCCAGTTCCTCAGGAACAAGAGAGAATTTGTTCATGAAAACATTTATTATGGTGACGAGACGAAACATTTATTATGGTCTCACGAGACAAATTTTTGTTCCTGAAACATATTTATTTATTTATTTATTTGTTAGACTTGTATCCCACCCATCTTCCCAAAGGGAACTCTGGGCGGCTAACATACAATTTCCCCACTGCTGGAATGACGCAGGCCTCACTTTTGTTGAAGGTACCTGCTTGGTTTTGAAGCTTCCACTGAATGTGCGTGCAGACACACACACACAGAGTGGTGCCTCGACTTACAATATTAATCTGTTCCTCGTGACACTTCGTATCTTGAAATTTTCATAACTCAAAATCGAATGGGTGCAATGCACCCTGGGAATTGAAATCTTCCGCAAAATGTTTGTACCTTGAGGCATCCCATAAAAAATTTACGTATCTCAAGGGTTTTGTGGAAGACTTCAATTCCCAGGGTACATTGCATCCCGGAAGGATTTCCTTTCATATCTCAAGTTTTTTGCAACTAGGGGCATTTGTAACTCATACAAATCCCATAATACCTTACATACAAGCCAGGGCATCTGGGAATTAAATTTCAAAACATCAGAAGGATTAGACCCATTTTCTGTTTCACACAAAAGTGTGTTTTTATGCAAGTATTCTGAAATCTTGCAGGCCACCACACTTTCTCTCTGAAGGTTCTTTAGGATTTAAAAGTGAACTATCATGTCAGGGATCCACAGTCAAGGTTTGAAAATGCATCAATACGTGGGAAAGATTGATAGATATTTCTTCCTTGTGATCTCCAAGTGGATGTTGACACATCACTGTTCAGCAGCCCTCAGTTTAAGAGCTAAGCCCCTGACTGCAGAACACTATCCAAAATATTACAAACAAAGCTTAATCCATTTTTAAACAACCACAGAATTGTGTTAAAGGATTATTCAGGAGTTAGACTTTTATTATGGTCTCATGGGCAGGATAAGTACCCAAGATAGATCAGAATGTCATAGATTAGTATCTTTTGTAAGCATCACACAAGAAATCATACATTGAAAATTAGATGGATTATTTTATGTTGAATTCACATCCACTTGACATCAATCCCCAACACAGCTGATGGAGGTGCAAAGGGATCATCTCTGATAATGTATTAAAGTATTTTCATATCTGTTGTTTTTCTTCTTATGAGTCACTGTATTCACACAAGTTAAATTTAACCTAGTGTTAACAATGAGATAGAAAGTGTTACATTTTTAATAAAAAAAAAGCAGGATGCATAAAAGAGATATAGTTAGTTTGTGCCTGCTATATGATTGGATGGTAAACCATTATGATTTTTCTGACATTCTGAACTCTTGATTATATGATACCTTTATGCAGAATTCTGAAGAATGCATGGTAACAGATGCATGTCCCATCTGTGGGACAGCAAACCCCAGATCTTCACACTCCTACCTGACTTTTTACATGTTGTATAGCATTCCTACACTTCTGCACCTAGATGGTTACTCTTGGTGCCAGCTGGAAATAGGTGGAGCCATTGTGTTGGGGCTCCATAATCAAGGTTTGAAAATGCATCCATACATGGAAAAGATTGATAGATATTTCTCCCTTGTGTTCTCCAAGTGGATATTTACACATCATTGTTCAGTGGCCCTCAGTTTAAGAGCTAAGGCCCCAGTTGCTTATCGATGGTGACACCATAAATTGGAGGCAGTTTAACAGCACACAGTAATAAGCGCTATCACAAAACCCTCTCCTGTAGCTTCAGGAGTTGGCCATGAAATCACACAGAATGAGGTGTTTCTAATTGGCAACACTAAAGTGGGTGACCAGAATGGGAATAACAAAAGATTCAAAATGCGTCCGAAAGAACCCAGGAGAGAAACCAGAGATAGGCACAAATTCTAAAAAATGGTGATTCATTTCGGTATGTTAAGATTGTCAAACAATGAACCTATGATTTTTTTGTATGCATTGATGAATCGATTTCTCCGTTTGTTTCATTTTTCATTTAAAACCTTAGAAAATTCCACCTAGAGACACCTAGATGCTCCTCTATAAGCCCTGCAAGATTTGTAACGTTTGGGTTTGTGAAGCTCAAGTTATAAACCCCCTAAATAGGGTCCCTGAGAAAAGTGCTCCCTGGGCCTCTATAGAAACACCAACAGTGCAGAGAAGCCTCTCCAAACTAGCTTCTCTACAATCACTACAGGTTTGGTGAAGATTGGATGTCAGGCATCTGATTTATCCACCCACAAAGTGCTCCCCACCCCACCCCAGATAACGTCATTTAGCAACTGGTTTGGAGAAACCCAATCTTCACTGTCTGTGAAGATTCTCAGTCATCCAGGAGAGTTTATCTGGAAGTTGAGTCATGGCTACTGGACTTCTTTTTGAGAGACAGAAATGTTTTGCTGCTCATCCAAACAGCTTCATCGGTCTGAATACAGCTAGTGCAAGTCCTCCATCTTATCGTCAGCTTTGACCTCTTGTCACCCTGGTCTGAATTAGACTCATAAGATGAACAATGGCCTGAATAGGCATTTTAGGGAGACAATAGTATCCATAGCCTCAAGACCTATGAAGCTGTTTGGATGAACAGCAAACCATTTCTATCTCTCAAAAAGAAGTCCAGTAGCCAGGACTCAACTTCCAGATAGCCTTAAGTTGAACAACGGCCTAAGGTGCTGAAACCTATCAAGAATGAACTTCATTGAACTTGATGGAATTGTAGAGGAGAGTCAGAGAGTCTCTAGGTAACCTGGGGGAGAACATTCCTCATGGTGGCTCTTTGGGGCAACATAGCTCACACATCAGAATTCCAATCTTCATCAAATTTGGAGGAGATTTAGAGAAGGAATGGAGGAAGCTTTCCTGCAGTTTTCATGTCTTTAGGTGCCTTGGTAGCCATTTTAGAGCCCGGCAAATCAATGAATCAAAAATTGCAAAAAAAAAAAAAAATCCACCAACGTGTATGTTGGGGGGTATTGATTTGTACAATTACAAATTTATGAATTAGCAATTTTGAATGATTTTTTGCAATTCGTCCTTGAATTCCTGCCCATTTCTAATAGAAATTCTTTTAACATCTCCCCCTTTTTCCAATGGCAATGAAGAAGAGAGATACACTGTATCAGGTTTGCTCAGATAAAGAGTTCTTCCTAGAAAGCTGTTTATATTTTTGGCTTCATTTTCGAGGTCAAGTATGCTCTGGAATATTCATAAGGGCACAAGGTTTAGAAAGGCAGAAAATACAATGAGTACAGAAGCACTGATTCAATGGACTTTTATTTTTATTTTATTTTTTGTAAAATGGGACCCTCAGACTACGGGTTCTTCTCTAACATGGAATGTAAATTATATGATACCAAAGGTGAACAAAGAAAGGGTCTTTCTCAAAAAATACTGTGACAAATTGTAAAGATTCATTACAAGTGTAATTTTATGAATGGCTTCAATAAAATCAGCATAATGTGCAAGCATGAAAAAACTTTTTGCTCAGGCCAGGAGGGACTTCCAGCCCCAAATTCTCGAATATTGGGAGATGCTTCACTGGTGATTTAATTAGAGATAACTGAAAGGGTTTATCTAAAATTGCTATCCATTATGAGTCCAGGCTCAAGATACTGAAATTAAACAGCATTTGATGTCTGATATCTTATAGGCCAGATCTACACACTGAAATAGCATTTGAAGGCTTATATATGATGTGTCCATTAATTTCCTTTTCTTCCCAAAATATTGGGTATTGCACGGAATATCTTTAAGTTCTTAAACACATGTAAAACTGTTACTTTTTTCAACAAATAATTTTCTTTGGCTCCCATGCCTCGTAAAATCACTCCTCTCCTAGAAGACACCATGGGAAGTCAAACTGTGACTCTTCAGGCACTTGCCTAATCAACTGAACTATCCTAATTCCAACATCATGAAATACAAGGGCAGTCAGTTCTGAATAAAATTGTCTATCCTTGTATCACATTATAGGGTTATGAAGCATTTTCTAATTCTCTTCCAGGCCAGGTTTTTTAAAAAAAATTAAAGAACAATAACTGGATGTGCCCAGACACTCAGGTCCATTTATATTATTTTGCTTTGTTTTGTTGTTTCTTTATATGAGTTGGAGGCCTTGTATGCATTGATTTTTGTTTGTTTGTTTGAGAAAAGCATTTTTTTCTGCAGCAGGAAAACACATTGATATCTCATTTTAAAAATCATTTTACCGTGGAGGGCTTTCTATTCATGGTAGGCCAATATATATACTATATTGGTCTGTTCTCCATGGTAAAATGTTTTTAAAGAAAAAACTTGAGATACCATTGTGTTTTCCTGCTCCATAAGCATCCTGGACTAATCCTTGAGCCTAGATGCCCAAGTCACAGCTGTGGCCAGGAGTGGATTTGCAAAATTAAAACTAGTATGCCAGTTACACCCATTTCTTGAGAAACTTGCTCTGGTCACTGTGACACATGCCCTAGTGACCTCCCGGTTGGACTACTGTAATGTGCTCTATGTGGGGTTACCGATGGAAAATCTCAGGAAACTTCAACAGGTCCAGAACGCAGCAGCCAGATTGCTGACTGGGGCGGGTTACAGAGATCACATTACACCCCTACTAAAGCAGTTCCACTGGCTACCAATATCAGCTGTCGGGTGCAATTCAAGGTACTGACCTTAACCTACAAAGCACAAAATGGTCTGGGTCCAAGCTACCTCAACGATCAAATATTGCATTATGAACTGGCTCATGTGCTAAGGTCAGCAGGAGAGGCCTTTCTCTCCATCCCACCACCTTCACAAGAACACATGAAAGGGCCTTCTCTGTTGCTGCTCCCAGACTTTGGAACTCCCTCCCGATGGAGGCCAGGACTGCCCCATCTCTGCTGTCTTTCCAGAAGCAGGCAAAGACCTTCCTCTTCAGGCAAGCTTTCCCTGGATGAGGGACTACCTACTCTGTGACTTTATATGGATTACTGTACATGATTGCATAGACTGATTTCATAAGAACATTAGTATTTTCCCATGTTGTTTTTTGCCCCTCATAATGGATTTTTTTTTCTTTTTGCGTACTCTTGGTAGCTCTAATGTTACCTTTTTGAATGTTTTAAGATGCCTCTTCAAATTCCCTGTTTGTAACTTGAATATGTCTTAAATGTTCTGGACTGTATATTGTCTCTCATTATTGCAAGCCACCTTGGCTCCTTTTCTGAGGAGAAAGGTGGGGTAAAATATAAATAAATAAATAAATAAATAAATAAATAAATAAATAAATAAATAAAGCACACACCTGCACGCACACGCACACACGCACACACACGCGCACGCACACACACACACATACACACACACACACACACACACACATACAAACACACACACATACATTTTGAAGGCAGCCATGATATTGAACTGCTATGCGGGATAGATACACTTTGAGCTGTGACAGAAAAGAATTTTCCTTCACTTACTTTCATTTCACCTTCTCTCTGCATAGAGCCATACCTGCAAATTGCTTGAGAAACACCGATGTCTTGCTCTCCCAGCACAATGTAGCCTTGTGTATAAAGAAATAAATGTTTGAGTTTGTACAAGAATCTCCCATAAATGACCTAGATTTTGTAAAAGGGAGGGATGAGAAGATGGCAAGTCAGTGAAAGGTTGTTCGTGCCTTCCAATGTTCATACTCAGACTTTCTGATTTCTTATCTTGTTTCTATTTTGAGAAGTTTCTATCTCTGAATGTTCTTTGAAGAACAGAGATGCTAAAAGAGCTAAAGTTAGAGGTTGCCGAATGGAGCGTAATAGGATGGAAAAGCACAAAATTCAGAGGTGCCACGAATCTTACGCTTAGGTAACTGGATACAGGATGTCAGTCTATAACAGCGACCCTAAAACAACTTGGGTTGGTAATGCTTTCGAGAATGCTATACAACGTCCCCAAAGCGTATGCTTGAAGACTGTCGTCTTTGCATCAGAAAGATTTCCATAGCCTAGAATGACCTTCTCTTGCCGTTCAACTTGCGGGTTCAGATAAAAGTATGCATAACAGCAACACAAGTTTCCCAGTTACTTTTGATATGGAAGCCACGCCGCCTTTGCAGTGCCCTAGCTGGAGGCAAAACGATGAGACGAGAGCAGCGACGAGCTCTGACAGTCCCAGGTTGTTCCCACTCATAAATCTGCAAACGATAACCTCTGCACCTACTGCCTACTTTGTAGAGGTTGCGCTGCAAACAAGGGAAAAGGGGAAACTTGCCCAGTTTAAATGGAAGGAAGCTGCCACACAGGAAGGCTGCTTTGGTGTCTTGGTTCTTTGATGCCCAGAAAAGAAGGGTGGATTTTCCCCTTCTGTTGAAGATACCGAGTCCCAAAAAAAGTGGGAACAGATTGTAGTGGCTCTTCCACTCTTGACTGTGTGAACTATTTTTTGCATTGCTTACATCTCATTCCATGACAGCCATGATTATAAGAGCAGAGGTAGAGCTACTGGGGCAGCTCTGATCCCCACTTGTTGGGGGAAGGGCGCGTTTGCCCTGCAGCCCCAGGGATTTGGCGCGATAACTTCGCGCCCATCCGGGTCTTTCTGCCCGGGGACGGGAGCCTATAAGAGGGCTTCCGTCCTCCCTCACATCATCCATCGGCCAGATCTTCAGCCCCGCCCTCCCCCCTATGGTAGGAGAATGAGATTAGCTGGTCGCCATGTGGGGCCAGATGGGAATTTTTGGTGGTTACTCTGATTGGCCGCGAGTAGCCACGTGTTTTCGCCCATCCCATTCTCTTCACCACGGGGATGGGCTCCCTTCCCGTTGGTCACTAACTTGGCGGGTAGTGCAGCTGGTAACCACATGCAGGTGAAAGCTCTGATAGCCGCCCTTACAGCGCTTCACAGCCCTCGTAATCAGTCTATCACAATTGGCTATGTCAGCAGACAAATACGTTGTAAAATGACTGGAGGCCTCCCGAGGGCTGTGCTGAGCTTCAGATTTGACTGGGGTTACCTGCCTGAATACTGAGCCTGTTGGCTCTGGGATTTCATCCCTCCTGGTTACCAGCTTGGACTACGGGTCAGGTCCCCTTCAGAGATCCTGACTAACCCAATTCAGAAGTTGTTGAGTTTAAATAAAGTTGTGGCCCATTTTACCCAAACCTGAAGTTGTCTCGCCTCTTTATTCCGGGGATTGGGGGGCAAAAGGAGTACGCAGTACACACAGCCCCTGGGGTCAGTTTGATTCCACTTAACACGGCACCTTACAAGCTACCTATCCCTTCAGACGAATGTGCACACAGTGATTGAATCAGGACTATACAGCGGTACCTTGTATAAAGGAATTCATTCGTTCCAAATGAAATTATTTTAAGCAAATTTTCCTTTATACCAATTTCCCATAGGAATGCATTGAAAATGGAGTAATCCCATTTTTATGTTGTACACATTTGCCCCATAGGTGATTCTGTTAAGGAAATTTCCACTATCTCCGGAATTTTTTATGTTGTACAGATTTTATGTTATACAAACTGTTTGTTATACAAGGCTCCACTGTATGTGCCTTTCTGGGGGCAACCACAGGGTGGAGCAAAGGGCCCAGGGCTCCTCACAAGAAACAGCAGCACCCATCACAGATCCTTCATGTTAAATTCCATGTTATTACTGTAATTAGAAAGCTGCCTAGATGCCCTAAGCCAGGCCTGCCCAAAGTCTGGCCCAGGGGCCAAATCTGGCCTGCCAGGCCATTCTGAGTTGCCCGCGGCTGGCTGGCCCGCCCCTCCCTCCCCCTCCTTCACCCCATGTTTTTTTTAAAAAAAAATCTTCTGCCAAAACTGACACTGCCGGGAAGCTTGAGGGGCTGGGCGGGCGGGCTGGCCGGTGAGCAGAAGCTTGTGTGGCTGGGTTGGCGGGTGAGGGGGCAGGCCGCCACCACCAGCACCGCTGGGAAGCTTGTAGGGGTGGGCAGGCCAGCCAGCCAGCCATTGTGCGGGCTGCTGCCCCTGGCACCACTGGGAACCTTTTGAAGCTAGGGGCGCATGCGCAGGGCGGCGCATAGGCAGGCCACCACCACCAGCATAGCCAGGGACATTGTGAGGTTGGGTGCACGCACGGGGCAGTGATCGGGCGGGCCGCACCACTGGCACTGCAGGGGAATGTGTGGGGGTGGGCAGGCCAGCGGGCCTCCGCCACCGCCAAGGAGCTTTGTGGTGGGCTGGCGGGCGAGCCATCACCACCGCTGGGGAGCTTAGGGGGGTGTAAGGTCTCACAGATCGCCTCTTCCAAGGGCCGACCTGTGGCCACGGCTCCCTGTGCTTCCTTTGGTCCCCACCTTCCTTCCTTCTTCCTCTCTTGGTTTCCACCTTCCTCCCTCCCTCCCTTGGTCCCCGCCTTCCTTCCTGCGGGTGGGGTTGCAAGGGGTCAGTGGGTGGGGCTTATGGTTCAGTGGGTGGGGCTTGCAGTGGGGTGGCAGGGTCGGAGAGCAACCGGCCCCTGACACATTCTCAGCCACCAAATTTGGCCCTCCTTACAAAAAGTTTGGGCACCCCTGCCCTAACCACATCCGATCTCGCTTGATTTCGGAAGCTAAGCAGGGTCAGCCCTGGTTAGTACTTGGATGGGAGACCACCAGGGAATACCAGGTACTGTAGGTGCCTGGAGTAGGAACTGGCAAGCCACTCCAGTACTCCTGCCAGGAAAACTCCATGGACATGGAGTCATGAAGAGTCGGTCACGACTGTAACGACACAACACACACACACACACACTATGGGCATGAAATGAATTTCATTTTTTATTCCCTAACAAAACAAAAAACAAACTGTCCCTTCAAAGAAGACTGAAATGAAATGAAACGAAATGAAAATTTTCGGTTTGTTCCATTTTGTTTCTCATTTTTAAAACCCTGTGTCATTCCCCCTCCCCAATGCGCCCGATCGGGTGGGGAAATGGCATTGGGTTTTTAATTTTTTTTTTTTTTTTTTTTTTTTTTTTTTTTGCTGCTGAGGCCCTGCACACCAGCTGATAGGTGCTTGCTTCGGCCGCAAAAAAAGTTTTGAAAGCCTTTACCATTCGCCTCAAAGCGCCCAATCAGGTGGGGGAAAGCATGGGCTTTTCAAACTTTTTTTTACTCCACGAAGCAAGCGACGATCAGCTGGCACATGGAGCTTACTTAGGAGACTTAAAAAGTTTTAAAAGCCCCCGCTTTCCCCCCAGATACACCCAACTGAGTGGGGGAAAGTGCAGGATTTTTAAACTGTTTTTAGTCTGCTATGCAAGCCCCATAAGCCATTCCCCACAATGTGCCTGATCAGGTCGGGGAAAGCACGGGCTTTTAAAACTTTTTTTTTTTTAGTCCCCAAGCAAGCACCAATCAGCTGATGTGCAGAGCTTGCTTAAGGGACTAAAAAAAAGTTTTAAAAGCCCCCACTTCCCCCCCCCCCAATGCACCCGACTAGGTGAGGGAAAGCGCGGCTTTTACAACTTTTTTTTTTAGTCTCCAAAGATGGGATATAACTGCCTGGAAAATAGTACATGTGAAAGGGATCTGGGAGTCTTGGTGGACCATAAATTGAACATGAGTTAGCAGTGTGACGCGGCGACCAAGAAAGCCAATGCAATTCTTGGTTGCACCAACAGAAGCATTGTGTCTAGATCAAGGGAAATGTTAGTACCACTCTATTCTCCTCTGGTCAGACCCCACCTAGAGTACTGTGTCCAGTTCTGTGCACCTCAATTTGACAACCTCGAACAGGTACAAAAGACGGTGACCAAGATGGTTGAAGGTCTGGAAGAAATGTCATACGAAGAACAGCATAGGGAGCTGGGAATGTTTAGCCTTTCAAAAAGAAGTCTGAGAGGGGATATGATAGCTACGTTTAAATATTTAAAAGTACTCTATTTCATATGGAAGAGGGAACAGGTTTGTTTTCCATGGCTCTGGAG
>JAHTLZ010000129.1:99666959-99692543 GCA_023846285.1 Phrynocephalus versicolor
ACTTACTTACTTACTTACTTACTTACTTACTTACTTACTTACTTACTATCCTATTAGTTCACAGGACTGTTCTGGGTGGTGTACATGTTAAAAAAGGCATAATGGCATGGTCTAACCAATACAAATCAAGCAACAGCAGGTTAAAATAGATTGGGTGTTAAGCTCAGATGGCACAGTGAAACCAAGGAACAATACAGGGTGAGAAAATTCAAAGGAGACTATTCCCAAAGGCTTCTTGGAAGAGATAGGTCTTCAGTAGCTTCTTGAAGTCCAGGAAGGAGGTAGCCAGGTATAGCTCTGTTGGGCGGTGGTTCCAAAGAGTTGCTGCCACCATGAAATAAACTGTACACATGGTCTAGCTACAACTAATGAGGAAGGTCCCACCAGTAAAGACCACTTGTATCCTTCCTAGTTAACAGCTGATTGGGGTGTCATAAGAACATAAGAAGAGCCATGCTGAATAAGGCCAAAGGCACGTCTGGTCCGGCTTCCTGTATCTCACAGTGGCCCCAGCAGATGCGTTTGGGAGTGCATGAGACTAGATATCTGTCTCCTGATACCACTCCCCTGCATCTGGCCCTTGAAATACCCTGGTTTTAAGCCTGGAGATTACACATCTCCATCATGGTTTGTAACCTGTGATGGAGTTTTCCACCAGGAATATGTCCAATCCCCTTTTGAAGGTCCAGCAGCTAGAGGCTTAAAACCAGGGTACGTCAAGGGCCAGATGCAGGGGAGTGGTAGCAGGAGACAGATATCTAGTCTCGTGCGCTCCCATGGACATCTGGTGGGGCCACTGTGAGATACAGGAAGCTGAACTAGATGGGCCTTTGGCCTGATCCAGCATGGCTCTTCTTATGTTCTTATGTTCTTATGAAGGCATCCAGGCCAGATGCCATCACCACATCCTGTGGCAGGATTCAATTCATTATCTTGTTCTCAAGATGCAGTAGACCCATCAAGACTTACTGCTTGAGTGGGAAGTGAACACCTTGTGTGAATCCCTTTGATTCAGTGAGTGTTCTGTAGTTGGGACTAGTAATGGGCTTTAGACTTACATTTTGAGCATCAGCACTGCAGTTCACCTCTTATTTGTGGAAATGGACAGTGGAGCTTGCTTTCTGGTAGAAAGGGAAGTATAAGAAAAAGTGGAGCAGATTCTTTGCAGATTGCTTGGCTCATCCCATGCCAGTTTCCCATGAAACTTCCCTCTGTTGTTTACATGCTCACATTCATTCATACATACACACCAGCATTCCAGATCTGTGTTCCTAGAGGGCAGACTGGGGAAACATAGTACAGGTATCTGCATGGGAAAACAGATGGAAGAATATCAGGAAGAAAAAGTGATTGTCATGAAGAAGGTTAGATCTTAATTCGACCCCATCTCTTTGCTGAAAACTGTTCCCCCCACCCACCCCTCCCATCAGAGGTTTTCTTGGAAGGAAGAAAAGATTCCCAGGGCTTGATTTCACATTGCTGCATTATAATGCATTGCTTGCTCCTTAGAGAATTCTGCATACTGTTACAACATCCTTCCTAATAAACCAGTCTTGGAGGCACAGCCGGCATTCAAGTGCCCCGTGAGGACTGAAAATTCTTGCATGCCGCCCCAGAAGGTATCCACATCACCAACATATCTGTCCCTAAAACATCCAGCTAAATAGATCACACAACTCAACCATTTTTCTAAATTCAGCAACAGAACAGAACGTTTCTGCAAGGTCCAGGAACTGCTTTGCACTCGCTCCGCTGGCTCTTTTCCATAATTCAGACCCGAGGGTATAAACTACTGCTCTTTAGTGAAACTGACCTTTGAAGCAAAACCAGCTCTCCAGTTCTAGTCAGAAATCCATTTCAAGTGGGCACAAAAAAGAGAGGCGATATTAAAAGCTTAGGCCTATGTGTGTTTACTCAGACGTAAGTCTGTATTCCCTGGGACTTCATCATTGGTAAGCACATCTGGGACTGCAGCCTAAAGCATCTGCCTCAGATATGGACACTGCATATCTGTTTTAAATGTGATCAAAGAGGAGCAAAATGGTGCCTCTCACCTTATCCCAATTATTGGGTTGTTGTTTCTCCAGCTACAGAAGAGCTGTAAAGTCGGCTGACAAGGCTGGCCTAAAACATTTTACTATCTGAGGCAAAAGACAAGATAGTCCCCCCTTTCTTCGTTCTGTTTTTAAAAAGCTGATTAGGACAGAAGTTGCATCAGACCTCAGCACTGGAGGTGAACAGCAGAGCAGGTTAAGAAAGGCAAAGAAGGCTTAACGGTACACACAGGAAGCTCAGTGTGATACTGGCCCTAGCGATTGTGTTTTCACTACACTTGGACTAGGTAGACTGAAGAGATCCAGGTGACAGACTGCAACAGTCTGCAATTTCTGGCTTCAATCCAGAGTAAAGCATCTCATTCAGGGGTGTATGGGGGGTGTCTCTGGGCGCAGCAATCTGGGGGCACCTGGAGGGGGAGCAGCAGGAGGAAGCCTCGCACCCTCCCACTGCCCAGCAGTCCTCCTTTCCCGAAGGATTGGCGACAACACCCCCTCTGCCGCCTCTGCCGCCGCTCACACAGCGAAGCAGGCAGTCAGGTAGGAGCATGGCTCTTCCTCTTCCTCTCCTCGGTGGGAGAAGTGTAAGGCACACGCACTGTAACGGAGCCCAGGGGTAGGAGCATCTTTGGCCGAGAAATTCCTGAGTCCCTGTGGGTTCTTTTAAAGAGAAAAATAATCTGAGAGCATCAATTCAATGGAATCACTTTATTCACTCTTCTAAGTTACAAAAAGGAAAAAACAGCTTATAAAAATCAATGAAAAATATAAAAATGCTTATCAGCTACAATCATATAATATTGCCTAAAAATAATAAAATCTAAGATATTCTTACTAACTTAATACTATGAAAATTTCAATGCCTAGGCTAGCTAGGACCTAAATTCTAACTGTCTACATCTTGAAGCCAGATTCTAAAACCAGTCTCTCTCCCAAAGTCTAAGTATAAACTTTCCCAGCTCTGTGCAGTTTCCAGAGGTCACGTGAAACAATTGTCCAACGGTAGCTGATCAATCTTCTGTACAACTGGGCTTGTTTTGACTGGGCAAATGCATGCCTTAGATAAGCGTTGGGAGAAAGCTGAAAATGTACCATTAATATTGAGCCTTAAAAATCACACAATGTCCCATCATGCTAATTTCCTTTCGTGCTATGTTCTATCATCCTAATTCTGTTACACGCACATGCACACACACACACACACACATGCACTTGTGGCTACAAAAACAGCCAATACTAATTTAGGCTGCGTTAAAAGAAGGATGAGTCTTCTAATCGCATCACAGTACTTGTTCCCCTGTCTTGGGCACAGTACCATCTGGAATACTGTGTCCAGGTCTGGACACTGCACTTCACGAATGATGCTGACAAACAGGAACAAATTCAGGGGAGGACCACAGGGAATCAGGGATGATCAGGGGACTGTGGCGAAAGATGGAAAGAAGCGGGCATGTTGAGTCTTGAGAAAAGAAGACTGAGATATGACAGCACTTTTCAAATACTTGAAAGATAAGGGGTAGGATCTGTTCTTGAGCATCCCAGAGTGCAGGATGTATAATAATGGGCTCAAGTTACAGGAAGCCTGGAATTAGGCTGAATATCAAGGAAAACATCCCAACTGTTAGAATAGTACAGCAGAGGAACCAATTACCTGGGGAGGTGGGAAGTGTGCCAACCCAAGAGGCATTAAAGAGGAAGTTAGATAGCCATCTATCAAATATGCTTTAACTTACTGTAGATTCCTACATTGAGCTGGGGAGAGGGGCTGAGCTCAAAGGCCTTGTGGACCCCTTATGACTCTATCATTCTGCGATTCTGCAGTGTAGGAAGCTGCTTTATAGCAAATCAGACTACAGCTTAGTGGCTTGGGTCTTGGGCTGTTGAGCCAGAAGTTGGGAGTTTGATTGTTTAAGGCAGGGGTCCTCAAAGTTTTCAAACAGCGGGCTGGTCCACCACCACCCAGACACCACTGGGGGCCGGATCACAGTCCAAAAGCTGCGGAGGCTGGCTTGCTCACAAAACAGGGGGTAGGTGGGGGGGGGTTGCAATTGGTCCCAGGGGCCGGATTCAGGACCTTGGGGTCAGCATCCCGCCCCGGGGGCCTTAGGTTGAGGACCCCTGGTTTAAGGAGTCACTTATCCCTAGGGCCTCTTCCAGCTTTGCAGTTCCAAGATTCGTCTTGTCTGTTCTGAGTGGCAGCAATTGTCCAAGACTGCAGGTAAGCATCCCATCCCATGTCACCAGGACTTTTTGAGTATTTTAGGATTGAGTGTTTTCCCGTTGCCCCCACTTAACCACTGCAGATTGCGGTCTCCCAACCTACTAGTGTAAGAATCCCTGATATATGGATCCGGAGATATGGTCAGCTTACAAACCCATTGAGTGAGCTTACAAACTTATTGAGTGTGCCCTTATAAACCTGTTCAGTGTGCTGGTGGACCGCTCAATAAAGGTGTCTACCCTATGTGTGGGAGTGATGAAGAAGTCCAATTCCATGCCAGGGATGATCAAAAAGGGGGTTGAAAATAAAACAGCCAACATTATTATGCCATTGTACAAAATGATAGTAAGGCTGCACCTGGAGTGTTGTGTACAATTCTGGTTACCACATCTCAAAAAAGACATAGTGGAACTGGAAAAGGTAAAGAGAGTGAATAAAATGTGACCTCCCTTATGAGGAAAGGCTATAGCATTTGGGGTTCTTTAGTCTGGAAAAATGCACCTGCGGGGGATATGATTGAGAAGTACAAAATAATGCAGGGCATGAGTAAAGTTGATAGAGGGACACTCTTCTCCCTCTCACAAAAATACCAGAACTAGGGGACATCCACTCAAAGTGAGGGTTGGGAGAGGGAGAACAGACAAAATAAAATATTTTTTTTTACCCAGCGTGTTGGCAGTCTGTGGAACTCCCTGCCACAGGATGTGGTGATGGCATCTGGCCTGGATGCCTTCCAAAGGGAACTGTACAGATTCCTGGAGGAAAAGTCCATCACAGGTTACAAACCATGGTGGAGATATGTAATCTCCAGGCTTAAAACTGGGGTACTTCAAGGGCCAGATGCAGGGGAGTGGTATCAAGGAGACAGATATCTAGTCTCATGCGCTCCCAGACATATTCGGTTGTGCCACTGTGAGATACAGGAAGCTGGACTAGATGGACCTTTGGCCTGATCCAGCATGGCTTTTCTTATGTTTTCTTATGTTCTTATGTTCTTTTGCAAAGCTGTAACATTAGCCTTCTGGGAAGCATGTAGCTCAGCAGATCTTTCAATCTGAAACATCTTAGCTTCATTCTTGGGCATCTCTAAGTAGGAAAGATTCCTGTCAGTCATCCTGAAGGCAGCTCCTCCGTTTCCCACCATTTTGCCCAAAGGGGAATAAGACAGCAGAGGTCATGGATGCTTCCTCTTCTGCCTGCATCACATCACCTTTAGACCCGCCCCTGCCCCCAGCACACCACCGTTCTCTTTTTTTGAAGCAGAATTTGTTTCGCTTGCCAGAGAACTCCACAACCATTTTAAAACAATCCTGGGCTGAATTACAAGGGGGAGAAGAAATAGGTTGAACAACGACAACGGAGACTCGTACTTGGAATGGTGCCGGGGGGCGGGAGGGGGGGAGAGAATTCAAGGGCTGAGTTCGGCACTAAAGCACATAAACGCACATCCGATCGTGTTCTTAAATTACCTGCCAATCAAAGTGGCTGGCCCGAGGCGTAATAAGTTTCAGGATATAAATGCAGCCCAGGAGGATGTAGCAGTACCACACTGTAACAACTTCCGTGTTCTACCACAGGAGTGAAGGTTGTTCTGTTCAAGTTAACAGCTGGACTAGAGCAAAGGGAAGCAGTAGTGGTGCTGGCCAGCAAGGGTGGCTGTGGCTCAGTGGAAGTAGGCACACACTTTGGCTGTGCACACTGCCTTAGATGAGACTTCAGAGATAAGAGACCGATAGGTGAGCTGCAGAGTTGCAAACTGAACTTAATGTTGCAAAGTTTTGGATTTCTGGTGGAACTCCTCTAGCTGTGCAGCAGATGTATAAAGATTCACAGAGAACAATAGCTGTAAGAGCCCCAGAGTAGCCCACCCCTTTTCTCATTAACTGGCACTTACAGTCTGAATGTCACTCAGGGACATTAGTAAGAGAAAGAATAAAAGGTTGTGTTACTTGCAGTTTGAGCAGATCAAACAGCAAACTGGGAAATATGACTACTTTCAACAACAGACTTCCAAGAGAGAGCAACCTCTGAGCAGAAAGTGGAGCTCTCATTGAATTCAAAGGCAGGAGAGAACTGTTGGTTAATGTTGCATTAATTGACAATTACCCCAGCATTGAAAGGTCCTTCCCAGGCAAACCTACTTAAGGTAGCATGCAAAGTTGGGGGAAAACCCAACATTGTGATAATATACAGCACTTTGAAAGTTAATTTTAAAAACTAATTATCTGAAATAGCAGTTTGCCCCATGTAGTTTAATACTATTTTAGTTACACTTTAAGCCAGGCATGTCCAAACTTTGGCCCTCCAGATGTTTTGGACCACAACTCCCACAGTCCTTTGCCATTGGAAATACAGCCTTGGAATTCTGGGAGTTGTGGTCCAAAACATCAGGAGGGCCGAATTTTGGTCATGCCTGCTTTACGCTATTCATATTTACATTCTTATTTATGTTCTGTCAAGTAGCTTCCAGTTCTTATACAGTACTGCCCTGTTTATTGCAGGGGTTATGTTTCTGACCTGACCCCCGATAAAACAAAGTCTCCGTTTTGTGGATGCCTTTGTCTCTGGTTTGGGACTGGGGGGGGGGGTGTTTGGGGCCTCCTGCACTTACCCTGGGCCTAGCACTGCCCGAAATGGGCCTCCAATGCACTTCCCAGACCTGTTACAGGCCTGGGATGTGGCATCCAGCACATCCAAAGGTCGCTTCTGGTAACCTACTGCTTCCGAAACGAAGTGCCCATCCATATCTATGAGTTTATGACCTCCAACACATCTTATCTTTAACAGCTCTGCTGAGATTTTGCAAACTAAAGGTTGTTGTTCCTTTAATGAGTCAATCCATCTCAGATCCAGTCTTCCTCATTTTCTGTTGCTTTCAAATTTACCCAGAAATGTCACCTTTTCCACTTAAAGTTCGTATGATATGGCCAAGGTATGATAGACTTCCTCATGATTAAAAGTAATTAAGTTTGTTGCTTCTAGTTGCTTTTTAAAGAGAAACATCAGAAACTCTTTGAACAAGCTGCTGGCTTTTCTGCAGTTCTAGGAGTGTTGTTGTTCTAGGAGTGTTGTTCTATAGCACAAAAAAGTGACGTTGTCCCTTATCATGCTAGAATAATTTATGTATGCCTTAGTGACTGCAAAACACAGTTACAAGTAACTTAGTTATTTCCAAGCTCTGAGAAGGTCCAATAGCAAGCATTTATTTAACAGTTTGCAGAGCATTCAAACTGGGCTCCAGCGGCATAGATAGTGAAGAAGTAGTGAAGAAGCCGTGATCTGCTATAAATCTGCTCTGGGTTTTAGCCTGAATTTTACAGGAGCTACCCCAGGTGGTGGAACATATTCCCAAAACATTTAGGATACCTCCCATCGAGTGCAGAATATAATGCAATGTGGGTTTACAGCACCTCCTAAAAGAGAAGTCACTGCAATGGAAGACCTTTCATGTCGGATGACAGAAATACAGGGTTTCCCATTTGAAAGATTCACACTGAACCATAACTGGTTTCTTGGCACAACACACTCATTTTGCTTAAGCTATGGGATGGTTTCTAGCTCCCTGTGGACTTCTTCTCATGTGCAAAGGCTTAACCAGAGAGGAAGGGGAGTGAAAGGGAGAGCTGCTACATCCACAAACATCTCAGACAAAGTCTATTTTTATCATATTCAATCAGGAACAATCAAGCAAGCAAAAGGAGATGCGGACAAATTTGCATGATCAGACCTCTGCATCTTAAATGTTAATTATAAGTTAGTTTAAATTTGCCTACTGTGCAAAACTTACACACACACACACACACACACACACACACACATACACATACACACACGTGTATGTGTGTGTGCATTTGTGTATAATTGCATATAAGGGAGCTATTACATAGCTAGGCTGAAGTATTTGTGATTAGCAGAACAGTGGATTCTGCTGTGAGTTAGATAGGGAGGAAGCCTTGCAATCAAGCCCTTCTTTTCAAAGAAAGAAAGAAAAAGTAAAAGTAAAGAAAGCTAGCATGTTCAGCTTCTTTAAACCTTAGGAGGTCTTATTAAAAGCTACTTTAAATTTTGCCCTTTGGCATTGCTTTGAGATAGTCCTACTGAGTGCTGAATCCAAAGTAGAACGAAGACTGTTTTAAAAGCAAGTGCACTCTGGATACTTGAAGGGGAGGGGGTTCTCAGCTGGTGCTGGGGCTCGTCACCACATGCGTTCTCTTCTATGAGTCTGCAGGAGAGAGAGAGAGAGGACAATATTGTCATGAAGCCATAAGGAGGAGTCTCAGTCACAAGGAAAGGGGGAGCATAGGATTGTCTCTGTCCACATCAAGGGCTTCCATACTTCTGAGTCTGACTGGCCGAGATGAAGAAAACGGCAGTCGCCTGCCTGCTGGTAGGCGTCCAGAACGCCAATTAACTGTCTGTTGAATCTTGCTTCTGCCCTGGGGATCAGAAAGCTTACTTGGCCGCTTTGAATGACAACAAATGAACTGAGGAGGAATGGGGCATGCTCCTGTCTCTGCTAAGACCTTGCTGCCACCTCCCACATTCACCATCTGAGGCACCTGCCTTCCTCTGGCTAATGATAGGGCTAGGCCTGCCTCTGAGTACAAAAGCAGCCCTCACAATTAAGTTAGTTCTGCCAGCATCCATGAGAAAGGTATCTGGTTGTCCAATGCTGGAGTTAAATGTGTTGGGCCTCGGTTTCTATTGTTATAGCCCACAGCACTCTTCATAATTATATCCTCTGGGCATTTTCAATTGCAACTCCCAGGATAACCAACCAGACCTTCATTTAATTGTGAATTGCCATAAGTAAAGTAATTGTCATAGGCAGAGTCTATTGCATACAGTGGGCCTATCCAAACTGGCATATAGATCGTTATACGGATCTCTGTTGGTACCATTCAGATCAAGCTAAATGATGGCATCCATGCCTGTTTCTAGTTAGAATGATCCATTCTTCCCCTTTAAGAGCTGCCACACACCTTTCTCACACAGCAGTAGGGCATGTATTCTTTTTGATATGCTTTATGTAGTGCAACCCAAAATGGCTCCTTCTGCAGCTTGTGTGTCCTGGTACCTTGACCCAAAAGGCAATGAGGCAGTGTTAACTGTAGTGACAACCCTGCAGTGTATTAGGTTGGTTGGTTGTGGCATTGAAAGGGAAGGCAGAGAAACCCCTTCTTCTAGTTTCATCTTTTTAAAAAATCCCAAATTGGGAGTGGTTGCTAATTCTCTAGGATAGGATAGGATGAAAATCCAAAAGCACCTTGACAGATTAGAGTGCTGGGCCAAAGCTAACGGAATGGGTTTCAACAGAGGGAAATGTAGGGTGCTACATCTAGGTAAAAAGAATGAATTGCACAGGATGAGGGGATACTTGGCTGGAAAATCGTACCTGTGAAAGGGATCTGGGAGTCTTGGTGGACCACAAATTGAACATGAGTCAGCAGTGTGATGCGGCGGCCAGGAAAGCCAATGCGATTCTTGCATCAACAGAACCATAGTTTCTAGATCAAGGGAAGTGATAGTACCACTCTATTCTGCTCTGGTCAGACCCCACCTAGAGTACTGTGTCCAGTTCTGTGCCCCTCAGTTTTAAAAGGATGTTGAAAACCTCAAGCAGGTGCAGAGGAGGGTGACCAGGATGGTTGAAGGTCTGGAGGAAATGTCTTATGAGGAACGGCTTAGGAAACTGGGAATGTTTAGCTTTTCAAAAAGAAGGCTGAGGGGGGATACGATAGCTATGTTTAAATATTTGAAAGGATGTCATATTGAAGAGGGAACAGGTTAGTTTTCCATGGCTTCAGAGACTAGGACTCGGGGCAATGGTTTCAAACTACAGGAAAAGAGATTCCATTTGAACATTAGCAAGAACTTTGTGACAGTTAGAGCTCTTCGGCAGTGGAATATGCTGCCACGGAGGGTGGTGGAGTCTCCTCCTTTGGAGGTTTTTATGCAGAGGCTGGATGGCTATTTGTCAGAAATATTGTGATGGGGTTCCTGCATGGCTTGGGGTTGGACTAGATGGTGGCCTTTGAGGTCTCTTCCAACTCTATGATTCTATGATTCCCTAGCCAACACAATGAAATTCTAGTACCATGCTAGGTTGATGCACTGCCAATTTGATAGCCCACATGTTTTATTTTGTTTTGAGCAGGGAGAAAAACCACCCCAGCCCTCTGCATGATGGCTGAGATAAAAGGGGAAGGGAGCTCTGTTTACTCCATTTGCTCTACTCCACAAGGAAGCACAGCATCAGCAGAGGAGGAAGGCAAGAAAGGAGGGGGGCTTCATCCCAACATTAAAAGAAACTCGTATATAGTTTAATATTCTTTTTAAAATTAAAAATCAAAAGTAAGCAAATGCATCCTGTTACTAATATGTACATAGCATTATAGGTAACATACTGTAGTTATTTTTAATGAAATCATTGAACTTCCAAATGTAATGAAGTGGAAATTTGCAAGAATGTAAGAGTAGGTGATACCTTTCACTGGACCTCAATAAATAAATAAATAAAAGGTACAATCCACACTTCTGTTTGTATAAGCCTAAGGGATGAATGACGTCTTCATTGTTCTTGCTGGAGATTTATTTATTTATTTCATTGCTATACCACCCATCTGGCCAAAGGCCACTTTGGGCAGTTTGCAACCAACACAGCAACATGCTGTAATTAAAATATCAATTTAACAGAACAAAACATCAAAGTTATAAAATGCAATAAATAGCACAATCTGAAGTACTAAAATATATTTACATACAAGGAATCCCTTCACTTTGTACTTTTATATAACTTTTATAGTGATGCAGAAAGAAAGAAAAACAGGTACGAAGCCTATGATCCTGAAGACCATCTACATTTGTAAGGGAAATTTATGGCTTATTTGTGGACTTTTGAAAGATGGAACAAGTGTATAAAATATGCTCATCTGGCCTGCCCAGGCCAGGTTTATCTTCCTCTGGAGGGTCGTATTCACAGTGAATCCGGCCCAGCTTCCCTCGTCTGGTACCAGGTGCACTTCCTTAATTTCCCATACATGCCAATTAGATACAAAAAACCCATCCTGGACGTGGCAAATTGTCTGGCTCGGTTTGAATAAGGAATTCAGCGCTTTTCAATTGAAATTGACTTTTTCCTGCTCTTAATTGCCTTTCCGGGCTTTATGGACCCTTCCCTCATACATAACTAAGGGAGTCCATGTGTGTGTTGGTTCAGCTGCAGTTGGGGGCGTAAGCAAGGCAGAGGTGAGGGGAAGAGCCTGTTCTTTCATGGCTGAGGCCAAGGTATACGGAAAATTCTGTTTCCTTGCCGTTGCTTCCTGTACTGGATCTCCTTGCGTAACGTAGGTCAAGAAAACCATCCCCTCTCTGTCAGAGTGTAGAGTGATTATCCCTTTGAAGGGGTTTTGTGTGAAGACCAGGCTCTTCAGGCAATGTTTCGGGGCCACCAGAGCATGTGTCCCCCCCCCACACTTTTTCCCCTCTCCTTTCCTTGTTGGCACTAGTTTTTTAGTTGCCTTGCTGGACATTACCTGGACTTTTTGTCTTGGTTAGAGGCGTCTTGCTATTTTTACTTGCTATCTTTTTTCAGTTTTTTTTAGCAGTTCTTTATTGTATTGGGATGCTGATTTGTATTAGTTTTGCTTTCTCTTTTTTTTTTTGTTGGGTATTGTCATGTCTTGGGATTGTATTTGGTTAGTCATTGTGGGGTGATGTGTATGTACACCGCCCAGAGTTCCCCTTTGGGAAAATCAGACGGTTTATAAGTGTAAGAAATAAATAAATAATAAATAATTTAAAAAGAAAACATCTCCGTTGATACCACATCCACTGATACGATAGCACTTTTCAAATATTTGAAAGGCACTCTGTCCGACGAAGTGCGTGATCAGTCCTCTATCATCCCAGAGTGCAGGACGCGCAAAAATGTGCTCAAACAACTGGACGCCAGATGTAGGTGGAATATCATTGTACCAAAAATGCAGTCTTAATAGAAGATGTTGTCTATCAGGTGCTGAGAATCTTTTGGGTGGAATGGAATACACCACACGATGGTATCAGGAGCGCCTGATAGACAACAACTTCTATCAAGACTGCATTTTTTGGTACAATGCTTTGATAAAGATAGAATGAGACTATCGAAAGCTTAGCTTATATTTTTTTATTTTTTGTTTTAGTAGTGACCAATAAAGGTATCACCAAGCCTCTTGGGAATCTCTTAAAGAATGTGATTTTAAACTACAAAGAGATTGGTGAAGGAAGGAAACTTCTAAGCACTGTCTGCTCTTGCGTCCAACTTGCCATGGACTGCTTCAATTGAGTTGAGCTGAGTTGAGTTTTTTTTTTTTAACTAGGAAGATTAATGGAATTCTCTGTAAAATTGCACTTGGAAAAATCTACAGTCCCCAGAATTGCCCTGTTAATATGACCACAGATTTGGGGATTCTGCACTTGTCCAAAATTTTCAATTTTCCAAGTTCTGCTATAAACTGTAGTTTGAACATGAGCGATTCGTCTCTGTGAAACTGAACAGGTGGTTTATGGAGGATTAAGCTGCCTGTCTTTAAGACCCCCTACTGTCTTCAGAGTTTTTAAAACTCTCTCCACTGACATTAAGGTAGAAGTTGAACGTTAACAAAGGTGTAAACAAGCATCCTTGTGTGACAGCTCCAGTAACACTCTACCCATCTGAAGTATCCCTGGATATCAACATGAGAAAAATGGCAGCCGGAATGAGCCCACTGGCCCTAACACCCTGATCTCCATGTGTTCATCCAAAAGCCTGAAAAGTACTTGTCATTTTAGCAGAATGTTAAAACATATTTTTTCTCTCCGTGTAGCCTCACACTTGTTTTTTTTCTTTTCTGTTTAGCTGCCAATATTGCAAAAGGTTTTCAGTATACTCATCATCGGTACGTTCAGATGAATTCAAAATGATTGACAGTTCATGCCCCCCCCCTTTTAGGAATGTACTGAGACATACAGAGAGGGAGAGGGAGAGAGCACACTTATTTGCTTTTATGACTGAATCTGATTGGTTGTAAAAAAAAAATCCTAAAATATTTGAATAACATTTTAAACAAAGATCAGAGCAAGTACTTAGCTTAGTTTCCTCTCCCCCAACAAACCTGGTAATCAACAGCCTCGTTTATAACACAATTAAAACTGACATGTTTGATTTTAAGCTAATTGTGTCCTGTTGAACTTTGCAGCTTGTTTCCATTCTATGCATGTATGAATCTCATTGCTTTGAATGGGACATATGTCTACATAATGGTTTATACTGTGATGTAGTCGTCTGGCTTGAATCCAGAGACACTGATTTCACAGGCTTCTGCACAATTTTCTGTGAGAAATAATATTTGTTTGCTGCAAAGCAACTCTCCCAAAGTTCTGATCGACTGGCTTTTCATCTTTGTTTTGTAAAACCCAATCTGTAATCCTAAATAGGCCTCCCAGAAATGAGACTGTATTCTAAGAGACTTAGGACCAAACTACCCACGATATCAAACTATGTGTATCTTTGTTCCTGATTTTGTTTTCTTTTATAACTGCAGTCACAAGCCCAAATCCTGTTGCACAGTTTTACTCCACGTAACTCAGGTAGTGTCATGAACTGCAACTGCTCAAACCATGCTCCCCTTTGTTTGAACTATCCTATGAAGTCCAGTCCCAACAGACTGTGCTGCTTTGTGCCTTCCAAGAAGCCTGGCATTCATCTTGCCAAGTGAACTTTTTAAGAACTCTCTCCTGGAAAAATACATCCCTTGCCAGGCCTGGACTTTTAAACCTGCTTTGAAAAAGGCAGCTTGGTCCCGAAAGCTCAGCAATATTTTTTTTTATTTTTCTAGCAGCCTATGAAGGTATCACCCATAGTCTAGAACTGCAACTGGGTAATTAAATGTTTCCTATTCCTACTCATACAAATGGGAAGATTTCAAGGATCTCTAGAGATTTTTCCCTCCTGGGAAGACTTTGGGGGGAAACTCTTTAATGTCTGGAAATCACCACCAGAAGTTTCAGTGGTTGATGACATCATATATTTGAATTCTCAGTTCATTAATGTAAATGGAACAAGCAGATGCATTAATTGAAATGGGGGTTCTTAGACTAATAAAAAGATATGGTAGATTTGGAGGATGGGAATACTCTGTGGGGATATCAGGCACAAGCCATTTAAAAACCTAAAGCTATTCTAAAAGATTATCTAATCCCCAAGTATAAAACTCAACTTTAGTTATCAGGGTTGGTTCAAACTTTTATTTAGGTCTGATTTGCACTCTGTGCTTAATTAGAATTAGATCCACACTGTCCCTTTAAAATGGGTCATGGGAGGGTGGGTTCTACCCAACGTATAATTGTAAGATTGGGAGGAAAAGATAGTTTTATATTGCTTCATTTACACCTTCTCAGTGGCTAAAAGAATTAAAACAAGGTCATTAAAGTTTCCCTGGAGACAAATTTTAGACCCCAGTGGTAATATGATTAATCAAAATGTAAAAGTGAAACTAGCTATCTTGAATGAGTATAACTCATTTTCTAAAATATCTAATTACTGTAACATAGCCTACTGTGGGAGAAAAGGAAAAGGAAATTAATTGCAATAACAATTCCAGGAAATATTTTTAAAATGGAGGTTTAAACAGAAAGCTAAATGGATTTAATTAAGTAATCTTGGCTTTATGAACACGTTTGATGAAAGTTAGTAATACATTTTTCAGACTATAGAGGACAAAATCACCTTTAAAAATTGCATTACTTAAAAAAAACAAGAAGAAATAACAGGTTTCAAATTCCCATTGGTAAAAAAATGACACATTCAGGAAAAACTTTGTGTTTTTCAAAATGGAATTTTTAAAAGTATTTAAAATTAAACTTAATTCCATTCCATCAAAGAATTAGGCCAATGGGGGGGATAAGAAAACAGAATTCATGCATGCCTTGGCATTGCCGCTGCCAACGATTATCAAAATGAAAATCAGCAAAATCTAAAATCACCACGCGGCTTTGGAATGTGCCCTTGGAAAGAGAGACAAGCCATACGGTAGCTCAAGAGAGGTACAGACCCCTGAACTGAAAATGAAAGCTTTATTCAGCATTTGATGTAGAAGATACTTTACCATATCTGGTAGTATGTCTGTGGAGATTCTCAGTCATCCATGTGAGGTTATCTGGGAGATGAGTCATAGCAACTGGACTTCTTTTGTTTTGGGGTTGAAATTAGGGAATGGGTGCCTTATGAAAAATGACGCACTTTTGTCATTTTGTAAGCTTACGAAACGTTTTGAAATGAAACAAAAGAGCAAACAGCTTGTCAAGAAATGAAACCAAACACCATTTTTGTTTCAGAAATGAAATAATTTGTCCTAGTGGCGAGAGGCCTCTTGATCCAGCCAGGTTTATTTTTAAACTTATTGATTTATTTTCCTTCATTCCCTCCTTGCACCTCAGCTGTTGAGCTACCTTATCTCTGAGGAGCTGAGCTCTGCAGTGCTGGCCCTGTCTCTGGATTCGAGACATGACCGTTTTAGGACCACTTTCCCTCCCTTTCCCTGTGCTGGCTGTGCCTGTGTCTGTATGTTGATTTATTAAACTGAATGTTCTCCATTCCTGATTAAGTAGGACTGTGGAGGTTATTTTTTTAATGTTTTCCTTCCTTCCTTCCCCTGCTGATCAGCTGTTGAGCATATCCCTCCGATCTCTCCTAAAGCAGCTAGCCATTAGGTTTCCTGCTTTTTTACAGAGGGTTCTTTGTTTGAAAGCAAATTGATTGGAGGATTTAACAGGGTCTTTGATTTATAGCAGTGGGCTCCCTGTTAAATAAAAAAGGAAAGCTTCCCATTATTTATATCCTTATGAATCATTTCATTTTGTTTCGTTTCTCCTTGGAAAAGTCCCTGATGTTGGGAAAGATTGAAGGAAAAGGAAAAGGGGAGGGCAAAGATGAGATGGTTGGACAGCATCATAGATGCAACCAGCATGGATTTGTCCAGTCTCTGAGAGACAGTGGAAGACAAAAGGGCCTGGTGTGCACTGGTCCATGGGGTCACCAAGAGTCAAAAATGACGTAATAACTGAACAACAACCTTATTTTAGGTGCCAACTATTTCTTTCCAAACCATATGAAAATACAGTAGTGCTATCATAGGAAGGCATACTATGAATAGATTAAACAGCTATGATTGATATTTGATCTTCAGGCAAAGTGCTTTTGATGGGCCATGCATGGCATTTCATGAGATCCCTGTTTTCTCTAGGACTATGGCTTAAGTAGCCTACAGCATAAGCTATGCCAGGTGTCATGTTGGTTTGGTTTAAGCCCATTTGTCATGAACCATTTCACTGGTGCCATCTGCCCATTTTGTATACCTCCTGCCATAATGCTTCCCTACAATACAGCCTCCCTACAATATTCCTCTCCTGTCAATATCTGTGGAGCCAGGAGGAAGAAACCCATTAACCAATACTCCTACAATATGTATTATATAATAATGAGGATTAAATGTCCAAAGTGAAAATGAGATGCCAGTGCCAACTCACCATTCTCCTAGATGTGTGCAATGAGATGTAACATGGCCAGATGTTGGCGACAAAAAAAAAAGTCCACAATTCAATTAAATGGTGTCCAGCTTGCCTGCACTGAGCTGCAGTTGGGAAGCAAACCACAGCTTTTATTCCACTAATATATATTCACGTTGGATTCTACTAAACAGCAGTCTGGGATCCAGCTTTGCTTTCATAAAGCAGTGTGTTTTGGCAGAGTAAAGCCAACACTTTCTCCAGACTGGCAGGCTCTGAACTAAAGGGGACGTCCAATTCGAGAAACCAGCTATTCTAAAAATCCCAGCAGCCCGGCCATAAATAAAAATATCAGCAGTGGTGTCTTCAGCAAATGGTTTCACCAACATTACCACTTGCTGTGTAAAAGTTGTAGTTACACTGAAAAGAGGGTAAAGGCTTCCCTCATTCAGTTACAGTCAAGATGTATCGTAAATTTTATTTATTTGTTTATTTATCTATTTATTTATTTATTTATCATAAATTATTTATATCAAGCGCATCTGGCCAGAGGGCCACTCTCAATTGTCCTCGCCTTGAAACGAAGGCATATGGAAACTTGGACAACTAAAGTGTTCTCCTTATATACTGCCCCATGGCACTTCAAGCACTCTCTGGGCGGTTTACAATTTAATTATGCAGGCTACACATTGCCCCCCCCCCGCTGGCCTGCAAGCTGGGTACTCATTTTACTGACCTCAGAAGGATAGAAGGCTGAGTCAACCATGAGCCTGCTACCTGGGATTGAACCCCAGGTCATGAGCATAGTTTTAGCTGCAGTACAGGCATTTAACCACTGTGCCACAAGACTCCTATAACTAAAACTTGTGTGTGTGTGTGTGTGTGTGTGTGTGTGTGTGTGTGTTGCGTCACTACAGTCATGGCCAACTCTTTGTGACCCCATGTCCATGGATTTTTCTTGGCAGAAATACTGGAGTGGCTTGCCAGTTCCTACTCCAGGCGCCTACAGCACCTGGTATTCCCTGATGGTCTCCCATCCAAATACTAACCAGTGCCAACCCTGCTTAGCTTCCGAAATCAGACAAGATCTAAAATCAATTAAACTGTCCTGTAGCAGGATGGGAGGACATTCCCTGAAAGCTTCATGCCCATATTCTCTCAGAGCGCTGCATCAGTCGCACAGAGTTGAGATGGTATTGCCTGCCATTGGAATTGCTGGAATTCCTCGTGGGTGGGGCAGGACTCCTGACCAGCACTAGCAGAAATCAGAGAGAATGTTGACCTTCAGAACCATGTTTTGTCGCCAAATTTGCAATGTCCCTGCGTTTTATTGTTTGGCCTTGTTGTAGGGAATGTAAGACCTGTACCGTAACCCCTGAAGACTCATAACACCACTTGCCATATCTCTATTATATTAGCCCTCAAAACATTTGGAATTCTCATGTGGTCAGAAATTGAGCCCACTCAGTTCAGGTTCTTTTATGCTCTTGTATGTAGATGCATGAGGATTGAAAATGTAAAAATAAAAACATTATGGTTCACTGGCTGTAGTTCTTAACAAGAAATCCAGATTTTCTGAGCCCAAATCCAGGTAGTAGTCTCATTAAGTCAATGGAATTGACATTCATCTTGATTCACTCGTTGACAACTTTTTTCATTTTGCACAAGCAACTGGGTTTAGAACTTAGAGTTCATATTCAATGTTCAGTGTAAAATCTGATAAAAGTCCATTGATAAGCAAAAGTATTCCCAAGTTCAGCATGTTCCTCCTATGAGAACAGATTTTTCAAAAAAAAAAATTAAGCTTTCAGTCTGTCCCTTTAGAACATGAAGATAAAACATAAATTATTAAGTGTCGCTTCCTGATTTGTGTGGAAGACAGTTTGAATTACCTGTTGTACAATTTAGAGCCAACTGTTTAAAGTAATCACTACTTTAGCTTAAATCTATCTCTTTTAACTGATTAGGATATCTTATAAATGATCTCTGCATTTCCATGAACGTCATTTTCTAATGGGACAATTAGCCTTAACTAAGCAGAACACTTTAACTAATGATTCTATTTACAGGTGGAAGTGGTGTGTGTTATTTGTTGATATCTCTCTCGTTTCTTTGCAACCTTGTTAAGAATTTTACCTTATCTCTAGAAGAACATGTTTGAATAACTATGGAGCAGAGTAAAAAGGCAGTGTGTGTCTAGCAGAGCCTAGAAACTCAAGCAATACCTCCCAAAGGTAAAGGTAAAGGCTCCCCCCGCATATGCATGCTAGTCGTGTCCGACTCTAGGGGCGGTGCTCATCTCCGTATTCAAGCCGGAAGAGCCAGTGCTGTGCAAGTCCATGGCCATATGGCCGGCATGGCTGCAAGGAAACACTGTTTTACCTTCCCGCTTTGTATGGCGGTACCTATTTATCTACTTGCATTTACATGCTTTCGAACTGCTAGGTTGGCAGGAGCTGGGGTTATCAGCGGGAGCTCGCTCCGCTGCATGGCACCCGGGATTCGAACCACCGAGCTGCCAACTTTGCAATCTACAGTTTCGGTGCCTTAGTCCACTGAGCCACCACGCCCCTTACCTCCCAAAGGGGAGGACAAAATAGATGAAATGTTTTTGTTTCTTGCATTCAAAATTGCACTCTAGTTACTGTAACAATGCAAAAATGATACCGCAGAAAGAATTTGGAGTTTCCCTGAGAAACAATGTTTTAATAACACTAATTGAATCCTACCAGACTTTCTGGTATGCCATATTAATCTTCAAAGTCAACCTGCACAGTGCTGGGAAGGCAGCCCACTGCTCTGTTAAATAAGTGTATTCCCCAACTATGGACCTAGAAGCAGCATGACGTGGTTCTTAAAATTAGTGAAGGGAGAATGTGCCCGGTCATAATTTGCTGGTAGCTCCCAGCATCTCACAAAGTTATGAATCCAGAATTATAAATGTAGACAACAGCTCCCTATTATTATGAGCTTTCAAATTATTGTTCCATTCTTTCTTTGCACAATTTAAAATTGTGGACACACATGAAGCACCCGAAACATAATGAACCAATTAAAATGTCAAGACAAATCAGACTGTTTTTGACCAAGAACAGCCTGCGATTGAGATGTGTACAGAAAATATTCCTTCCCTTCAGCCAGGGGGGTTGGCACCCATCAAGCGGATGTCTTCACAATGCTTTCCCACTCTTCTGTGTCTCATTCTGTGCATGTATGTCAAGCAAATGCACTGTTAGACTAGGGCAGGTGTAATGTTGTGTCCTTTCTGCCTTGTGCATCACAGGGCCTTTTCACACAACCCCTAAGATCCGCTGGCCACTTAAATTCGGACCAGAGATCTTGGGGGTTCGTTGCTCTTCCTTCATCCCCACCCCTCCGCACTTCCTGGCTGCTGGCTGCGTGAGTGGAGGGAGGAAGAAAGAGCTCCGTCGTCCTGATTCCTTCTCTTCTGTTTGTTTGTTTTTTTGCCTCCCGCCCCTTCTCTTAAAGGGGCGGGAGGCAAAAAACAACAACAAGCGAGGAGAGCCCCACACTCACCAGATTAAATCCGGACCTGGGGATTTTCACCCTCCTCGAGCAGGTACAAGAAAAGTGCGCTGGGACACGCTTAGGTGGGCGTGGTCGCACTTAATTTCCTGCAAACTCCGGAGCTGGTGGGGAAACAATTGTAAGCTCCAGAGCTGGCAGCCATTTGCGGCGGAGTTTAGGGGTCGTGTACAAAGGCTCACACTGTGTCCTTCTGCAAATGACTGTTATAATGTGTGTTTTGTTTATAGGAATCTCCAACCAAGTGTATAGCAATGGGTGCTTAGTCAAAGAGAGGGGGCACAGGCAGAATATATGAACTTATTCAGAATCTACTTCAGTTTCAAGAGAATCAAATATTAAAATGTGCTTCAATACAATAGGCGACTTACGAATCAAGTGTACGTGTGTGTGTGTGTGAGGGTACTCCACCTTGAAATACAAAGGTTAAATAGCCCTGCTCCCTTCAAGCCATGAGCCCACCCTCACAACTCAGTGCACATTTGAAAATTATAGAGGTTTTATGTCTGGCTGATGAGGTAACTAATTTTTTACTTCTGGTGGCATCATCCATGTTAACACATCTGACTGGAACTTCCCCATAGCCATGAACAGAACTTGGTTTAACTTTCAATCAGTTTAACAGCTATTCCCCTGTCCCCATGAAATTCTACAAGATGTGGATCCCTGAATACTAGGTAAGGGATTGTAATAGCATTCACAGTATCATCCCTAATCTCTAGTTCCCACAATGCGCTGGAAGAAGCAGGGCCAGCTGAAGTGGTATAAATCGTTAATTGTTTGTTAAAAATATTTTGTATTGGTCCCATATAATCAGGAGAAGCAGCATTGTATGGTGGGTGGACTGGGTGTTGGGCTGGGACACAGGAGGTAAAGGTAAAGGTAAAGATTCCCCCCCGCACATGTGTGCTAGTCGTGTCCGACTCCATATTCAAGCTGAAGAGCCAGTGTTGTGCAAGTCCATGACCACGTGGCTGCAAGGAAACACTGTTTTACCTTCCCACTTTTTACAGCGGTACCTATTTATCTATTTGCATGCTTTCAAATTGTTTGGTTGGCAAGAGCTGGGGTTATCAGCAGGAGCTCGCTCCGCTGCATGGCACCTGGGATTCGAACCAGTGAGCTGCCGACTTTGCAGTCGACAGTTTTCGAAAGCCTTAGTCCACTGAGCCACCACGCCCCTCAGGACACAGGAGACCTGTGTTCACATCTCCACTTGCCCTCTGGGAGTGGCAATGGGGAATCTCTCCTTGGTCATACCTTGAAAAATCTGCTAGGGTCACTCGGGAGTAAAAAAAAAAACAATATCAGCAATCCTCAAGTTGGGGAGCAATACAGGAAATGAAATAATTGTGAACACTTCATTAACAAAAATACAAATATCATAGGTAAGAAATGAAGCCATGATCTCAGTAAGCCTTGGAAGACCAGGCAAACAGCCAGGTTTTAAAAATAAGGGCATTGTTGATTTTCCAAGGTAGCAGCATAGCACGACCACAACACCGCACAACAGAGGGGCATCAACAGTTTACAGCGAATTCAGGAAAGCTTGGGGTGACAATGTTCCAACTTTGTAAACATAGTTGGACAGCACCACCTCTAGATGATTGTCCGCATCCATACCACTGGTATGAATTCCCCTTCTTTTTTGAGCACTAGAGTATAAATACTCTGCATAAATACAAATGCAACTCTCCACGTCCCTAGAGGGCCAGTGTGCAGGGTCACATTCCACCCATATAAAATTGCAATTTTTGTTCCAAATTTTGAATGGATGAATTAAGGAACCAATGGGTTTTTGTCACAAGACAGCTTGTGTGTACTTGGCTGTCTGGAAAATAAATTAAATCTAAAACTCATTCAGAAAGGGGGTTTCTAATATGAAAATCCTAAACAAGATTCACAGGACTGTGTCACCTCCTTTATAAAATTTTATGATACTAGCATAGATTAAACTATCTTCCAAGCATGCAAAATGCAGAGTGAAAGTTATCAACTGCATTTATGAACTGTTACATAGGAAGGAATCTATATTAACATGAGACTATATAAGAAGTGACCAGCTGGAGAGCTCACGAGCAGGACAGGAAGATGGGTTGCTCCCCTGGGGTTTCTTCCCCTTGCTCTGGTATTGAAATATGCTTGGTTCTAAAGTTTAATGGAAATACATGGATATTCTTAATATTGTCTCATCGCAGGCTGTGCAACATCTCTGTGTGTGCATTTATGAGAAAGAGAGTTGTGATGCTTGCCTGTAATATGGGTCTCTAGAAGCATATTTCTGTATTCAAGGAATAGACTTCTCAGGAACAATGAGAGGGTGGAGGGTTTACAGATGGGCACCAGCCACGGCTTTGTTGGTTTGTGCTGGTTCATACTTTATCCAAACAAGGTCTTCCCAGCCCCATCTCCTCTTGTAGGTTCCCCCTACCAGAGGCAGTGTACTGCCTTGTCTGCCCGTCGTCTTCTGGGCGCTCCGAGTGGGTGCCCACCGGAAGCAGTGGGTCTGGGAAAGTGCTGAACATTGAACACCTGTTCAGATAAAGTACAAAAACTAGCAGTGACCACCAAACTACTAGTTTGTGCCCCTCTCTGCTTGCTAGCAGGAACTTAATTTCTTTTGGCTAGAAGAGCTTGCCACGTTTTGACAAATGGACAGGATTGGAGAATTGATGGCTGTCCAAGCAGAGGCCTCTTCACTCTTGAATTACAGCACCTAAGAAGTGATCTGATTGAAGTTTATAAAATCATACATGTTGCGGACAAAGTAGATAAGGAAAAATTGTTTTCCTTATCACACAACACTAGAACTAGGGGGCACTCCATGAAACTTTTGGGTGCTAGATCTCAAACAAATAAGACAAAGTACTTTGTCACCCAGAGGATCACTGGTCTGTGGATCTCCCTGCCAGAAGAAATGGTGACAGCTGTCAGCCTTGACAGCTTTAAGAAAGTATTGGACAAGTTCATGGAGAACAAGGGTATCAATGACTATCATTATGGATGCCAAAGGACAACCTCTGGGCTGCAGAGATATGCAGGATATCTCTCAATGCCATTTGCAGGGAATCAGAAGCAGGTGAAAACATCTGCTTGGGAATATCCTGAAACAAATGGTGAGGCACTGTGTGAGACAGAATGCTGGACTGGATGGGTTGTGGCTTGTTCCAGCAAGGCTGTTCTTATGTTCTTATGTCCTGTCATTGCAGTACTTTGCAGTCATTGCAGTACTTAACCCAGTTCTCAGCTTTTAGAAGAGGTAGATGTGTTAATCGGTCCAAGTGTATCAAGCAACAACTAAAGAAAAAATTAAAAGACAGAAGATGAAAACATGTTGGCACCTTAAAGACTGTCAGCCTTTGTGGAACTTATTTCCCAACTTCTTCAGACATTTGAGGTGAAATACAGAGGTCACAGAGGGAAACATTCATGCCAGGGTCTAAGAGACAGTGGGCTATGGTTGCATTTCACACGTGCAATGATTTATGACCTCTATTTGGGATTCAGATTTTTGAAATCTGGTCTGTAAACACCCCAGCTAGAAACAGAAAACTAGGCAACACACTCAGCAATGCACTTGGAGAGGTGCAGCTATCCCCTCCACTTCCTCATTCCCTACATGCAGAAGGATAAAAAGGTTTCTGATTGTGTATGGGTTGACCATGTGAAGAGGAATCCTCACTTTGCAGATGTGTTGGGTGCATGTAGATCTTCTCTTCAGTTAACTTGTACCCCACGTGGAGAAAGCAAGATGGAGGGAGTTACATGATCCCCTCTTAGTGTATGGCCTAGAACCAGTTGGCTAAAGACTCATGGGTCTGTTGGATCCATAAAGTTTAAGCTTACACATTTTGTATGTCGAAGCACTGAGATTGGGAAGGACAGTTATGAAGGAAATAGAAATGGTCCTGAAAGATAAGAATGTGTTCCTGGAGACCAAGACCGAGATCATTAATGCTGCAGAATTTTTGTTACTATTTACCAATGTGATGTTTGGATGATGAAAGACAGAGAATAAAATTGATTTATTTGAAATTTGGTGTGGGAAGAAAGTGTTACAGATACGATCCACCATCCGAAAGATACGTAAGCAGACTTTATAACCAAATCAACGCTGAACTCTCCGTGGATTCTAAAGTGTTTAAGTTGAGGTTCTTGTATTTGGATGTGTCATGGGAAGACAAGACTCACTAGAAATGCAACAATGCCAGGAAAGATTAGAGGAAGTAGGAAAGGAGAGATGAGGCAGATTGACCTAATAAAGGAAGCCTTTAGTTCATAAGATCTGAGCGACATTTTAAGGACCTTTCGGAAATCATTAATATATAGGGCCACCATAATTCCAATGTGACCTAACGGCATAGAACAACAACCACATTCAGTTCACAACAATTTCTGATCATTTTGTCATTTTGTGTCATTTTGTTTCATGGCCGAAGCCAGAAGTAGCTTTTGAGCGTTACTGTGGTTCAAACCTCCATTTTTTTTCTCCATCAAAGAAAACATGATTTGCTTGCAGGGACAAGCCAGCTTCCCTCCCAGACCCTCTTTTAAATGAATTCAAACCCTTCACACTGGAGCATCATGACTGGTTTATGCTCCACAATCAAATTATTGTTCCTGGATATTTCTAAATAGCTTCTGCTCCATGCTATCCTTTTCCAGGGTCCCAAACAACAGTTCTTTTAATATAGCCTTAAAATGGAAGCCCACTTTTTTTAGGGCCAGAATTTTAACATGTCCTTTTCTCTTCTTCGCTCTCCTCTCCATCCTACGACTTGCAATATAAAGATCTTCTGTGGTTGAACTGAAAGGTTGTTAAAGGTCATTGGCACAGAAGCTTCATCATTGAGACTAGGATGAGATCCCATTTTGGATAAATTCACAATTTTTCTTCCTAACAAGATGATAGTATCAGGGCTTGAATGCGCCAGCGTGCTAGGTTACAGATGAAAGCCTATCGTGTTCTTGGAGGAAGCTTCTACACCCTTCTGTGCAATGAACGAGACCCTGAAAGTCAAGTAGTTTGATGAAAGTGCTGCTCTCTATTTATAAACTTCTAAATGCACATAAAATGACCACTTCCTTATGAAGTAGTAATGCGGGCTTTGAGGACTCATTCACTACTTTTTTATTTGGGCCAAGTCAGTCAAAAGAAGTGGTGCAAACCTAAAGGGTGATTTCTTTATATATATCTGCCCAGCCACATACATCGGACAGACAAACAGGAGAATAAGCGCA
>JAHTLZ010000129.1:99694068-99713649 GCA_023846285.1 Phrynocephalus versicolor
TCTATCTATCTATCTATCTATCTATCTATCTATCTATCTATCTATCTATCTATCTATCTACAGTGGACCCTTGTATAACAAACAGTTTGTATAACATAAAATCTGTACAACATAAAAAATTCTGGAGATAGGGGAAATTTGCTTAACATAATTGCCTATGGAGAAAATCTGTACAACATAAAATGGGAGTAGTCCATTTTCAATGCATTCCTATGGGAAATTTGTATAAAGGAATTTTTGCTTAACATAATTTCATTTGGAATGAATTAATTCCTTTATACAAGGTACCACTGTATCTATCTATCTATTTATTCATATACCACCCATCTGTGAGCAAAGGCCATTCTTGGAGTTGTGAGATTTTCGGACTGTTTGGCCGTCTTCTGGCAGTTTTTTTGCCTAACGTTTCACCAGACTCTGTGGCTGGCATCTTAGCGGGCAAGGAGCTCAGGGAACTAGAAGTTCTCTCTGCGCTCTGGGCTCTAGAGAGAAATCCTAGTTCCCTGAGCTCCTTGCCCTCTGAAGATGCCAGCCACAGAGTCTGGCAAAACATCAGGAAGAAAAACTTCCAGAACATGGCCAAACAGCCTGAAAAACTCACAACAGCTATCAGATCCCAGCCATGAAAGCCTTCAAGAATTCATTCTGGGAGGTTTACAACAGTACAAATAACAATAAAACAAACAAACAAACTCAGATCCAAATTAAATATCGAACAAGCAGCATAAGGTACAGTAATTAAAACTAACAACATTAAACCAAAGGTGATAAAAACAGATGGCAGAATTAGAAGTTTTTACACTGAGTGACATTGTCAGCATAAAAAAAAAATTGCGCTTAAACTGGAAACTGTCAGCTTAAAATGTTACTTTTCCAGTGTTTGGATTTATGTAATGCATATTTACATGGAGGTAATCCATGCACAGAAATGCATTCAGCCATGCTGGCCACATGGCCACGGACTTGCACAACACTGCCTCTTTGGCTTAAAAACAGAGGGGAGCCCCGCCCATAAAATCCGGACATGACTAGCACGCACGTGTGAGGGGAACCTTACCTTTTAATCCCCACTAAATTTAAAACAAAGTTATTTAAGAGAAGGCTGGAGGAGTCAACATAGGATAGGTATAGACACTTGAAAATATGGAAGGGACTCTGTTCAAGAGACATATCTCAAGGCTGCATGTTCAAGGCGAGTTAAAGACTGCAGTAGTTCATATTGTTAGACTGAAATGATGGATGAGCAGTTTTCAGAGCAACAAATATACCTCCGGGAAGAGGGTGGTGTTTTCTAAACCTGACAACAAAAGCATTTAACTTGTTTTTCTGCATCGGCAGCTGAAAAACACAGAAATGTCACCCGTCATAAAATATTCTCTTTTAAACCCCAAACATTTACTTCTGTTTCTGAAAAAAATAATGTAAAGTGTGAGGAGAACAGTTTTAAGGCAACATCAAGGAGAAGAAGAAAGGGGGACATTGGGCAGAAAAGGAGTTTGTGCATGCATCCTTCCAGCCCAAGGACGACAACATAATGAGCCAACACTTATTCAGTGTTTCCTTCCAAAAGCCAGGGATAGGGCTGGGTTTGTTTTTCATTCTTCCCAGATGCAAACTCCTGCTGTGCCTGATTTCTGATTGCGGCATAACTTGTGACAATGTGAAAGAAAATTATGAGCATGCCACATTGAGCATAAAAGCTTGAAATGAAGGGGGATGTCTTCATATAATTCCACCTGATTTGTCTGCACATTCCACACTTCTCGTGGTCAAACTACACATTACAGCCCTTTAGATCGGAAATTGTCATTAGAGGTAACCAGGGCAGTCTTTCATGTATGAGAAGTCAGATTTACCAAAAGCACAGCATGCTTGAGGCCCTCAGGGCAAACAGAACACCACCACCACTACCACCACCACCACCACCACAACAACAAGCAAAGTGCAGTTATGCAGTTATGCACCATGATGAAAGCACTCTCTAGGCAGTTTAAAATTAGTAATTGAACTCCTCCCCCCCCCCAAGCTGGAAACTTAATTTACTGACCTCATAAGGGTGGGAGACTGATACAACCGTGAGCCAGCTTCCTGAGGCCAGGATCAAAATCATCAGGGGAGTCTTCACCGAAGTAGTTTGGTTTAACTACTGCACCACGAGGCTGCTGCAAGCTATTTTGCAAAATCTGATAAAAACTTTTATCATGACAATCACACACAAACTGCAGTTGAGGAAGGCATTCCCACTTCTAGTGAAAGGCTACCAGTCTCATGCTGAAGACTGATCAATGAGCACAGTGAGTGAGAAAGTATCCCTTGAGAAAAAGTCTTCTTAGGCTGCTTTCAAACGACCCCTAAAATCTGCTGCAAAACACTTGCAGATCCTGAGCATAAAATTGTTTTCCCACCAGCAGCAGACTTTAAAAAAAATAAAGTATGCCCACGCCCACTTAAGTGCGCCCCAGTGCACTTTACAAGTACCTGGTCTCCAGAGGTAAAAAAAATTCCGATGTGGATTGTAAAGCTGTGGATGCCAGGCTCTCCTCTGCCTTCTATTTGTTTTTGTTTTCCCCTGCCCCTTTAACAGACTGGAATCCCTACGGGGCTGCTCCGACTACAGACAGAGGTGAGCGGAGGTGAGCCTGCATTTTTTTCTCCCTTTTGTTTTCCCTCACCTCACCGCAGACAGAAGTAACAGAGTGCGGAAGGGTGGGAACACAGGAAGAGGAACAAACCCCACATGATATCTGGCTGGGGGAATCCGAATTTAAGTTGCCAGCGGATTTTTGGGGGTCATTTGAAAGCAGCCTTAGAAAAAGAGATTTTCCCTTTTTCTGGGTGAAGATTTCCACCAATATGAAGGAGTTGATTTTACATGTCTTCAATCTGGTGTTCTCCATTGATTATGAAGAGTACCAGATTGAAGCATAGTTAGGAATTCAAAAAGTTGGTAACGACATCCCAGGCTTTTGGGGCAGTTGTCCTTCCTGAACCCACATCCCCTCCAAATGGAAATATAATGGGCCTGGCACCTTCTGCATTGACTGTAGCAATTGGCCATCCTACGAACCTTCGGGGACTTCTCCTGCCATGGCTATTGAAACAGTGAAACATCTGTCATGGAGGAAGTTGATTGAGTATCCCTCCCATACCATAGAGGCTGGTCAGATCATGGAGCAGAGCGTCTCAGAGTTCTGTTACAGGAGAAAGATGAAAGAGAGGACTGTTCAAGAGAGTTCAGTGTCAGAACTTGATTCTGTAGTGGTGGGTGGAGTAGAGCTCAAGGGAGTTCAAGAGTTGTGTGCAACCTCAAGACTGGAAGTTGCTGACCTCTTATATAAATTATGAGCACTTGTAGTACAGAAATGAACCTTCCCCATCTCAGATGCACATACAGAAAGCAGCTTCAATGCAAAAGTCTCTCTACTGGTATGGAACAACAGTGTTGATACATCGGGAAACCACATTAATCTGCAGAACAGGCCATCTGTGTTACAGTGTTCTCATTCTCTCCCATTCACGTCTCTTACTAATTCATAACTTCAGACCTTAATGACTTTTCCCTCTCAATGAATGGCCATTCATTGGGATGGATGCTGTAATAAATAAATAATAAATGGATGCGAAGAAGGGTTGGGATGCAGCTTTCCTCCCAAACATACCAGGCGATGAAGGAACCATTTAAAAAAAAAATTTGTCCCAAATAACACTTCCCAAGCTCTCTAGGTTTTTCACTAAAACATGCTCTCCAGTATTTTTAACTAGCTTTTAACGTAAGCACTCTGTCGTCCAAAGCTGAGCGCCAGAGGCACGTATGATGTACAATTTCAATTTTGTTTTCCATCTCTACAAAAGTGATTTCCTTAGTGGCACCAGATACTTATCTCCCTCGCAAGCCTTGTAAACAGGGCACAGGAGGGGAGGGGAAGTCTTGCTTCCCATTCAGTAGGGTCTGAACACAGTCTCTGAACATGGCAATAGATACCCTCTGGCAGCTGGCTCCCTGAAATGATATTATGAATCCTGCATGGATTATAGAAATGAATTGGAAATTGAAACACTCTCCATTATTGTTTGTCTGACTCCTGACATCGCGACAAGAGGGTAGCTTGTTCCTTGTTGCTAAAGAATGCTTTGGAACAAAAAGATTCATTGTGCGGGTGCTGGGAGATGTTATGATTTATCAGCATTACATGCTGAGTTTCAGAGGTTGTAGCAAAATTGTTTCAAAATCCAAAGCCGCTAGGAAGAACTTGTTTCAGCCTTCGCCAACTCAATGAAATAATATGCGATATGTCGTGTAATAATATTATTTATTATGTATTACATGTATTAGATTTTATTGGATAAAAATACATAGTTTAAAAACACACACCTGGGCCACAACAAGACAATGATGGGGTTGAGTAATAGGGATTTAAACTAGACCCATCAGTGCAAAACCTGTATCTGTTCTGCATATTATGCAGAATGAGCTGGTAGATTAAAATAGTTCCCAACCTTGGATAACCCAAGCATTCTCGGACTGCAATTCCCAGAAGTTTCCACTATCAGCTGTGCTGACCAGGGCTTCTGGGAGTTCAGTCCAAGAACACCTGGGTTTATCCAAGTTTGGGAACCACTGGGCTAAACCATTAATATTCTGGATTAGGGGAGTGAGGGACAAGGTAGTGTTTCAGATTCTTTAGCTTGCAAGTCCCAAATTTATTCCTCTGTTGCAATGTCCCAAGTCATCCCCAGAAGAAATTAACCTGGGGGTCAGGACCCCTTTGGGGGTCGAATAACCATTTCACTCGGGTTGCCATGAGCCAGTGAAGAAAATGGCACAAACAGCTCTGGTCTGGAGGAGGAGGGGGAGGAAGGGGGGGAGAGTGAGTTATAGCGTGATAGGTTGGTTGGAGGGGATGTTAGTCAATGGCACCAAAGTCTGTGATTGGCTGAGGGTGCCTGTGTAGAGGGAAGTTCTCTGGCACCTGTGGCAGTGGCCTGCCAGAGGGGGCTTGTGGCCTCTTCCAAGCAGGGCAAGGGGTCACCACAACATGAGGAACTGTACTAAAGGGTCGCAGCATTAGGAAGGTTGAGAACCACTGCTGTAGAGTTACCCCTAAAGAGTAATTAGTTTTAATTACCATTCCCCCCTAAAAAAAAGAAGTTAGCTACCACTGCAGATATAATTTTAAAATACTATATAGCTCTTACTGATTCAAATGTAACTAAAAGAGATTCTTAAAAACATTAATTGGAGTGCTGCAAGTTACTGGCCCATGGATCAAAACACAGTGAAACAATGAAGCCAGCCACCCTCAGTAACAGTAAAAGTAACTAAAATAATTACAGCCTCAGTACAAAAAGAATTGAATTATTGCATTATAGTTGCAGTATAGCTTACTGATGCCTCAATTACTACTTTAATTATTAATTACAAATAAATCATATGAAATTAGTTACTTCCTAGCTCATGACTTCTTAACACAGATCAAGAATCAGATGACCAGCACACTGCTGAATAGAGATGGGCACAAACCGGAAAAAATGGCATTTCGTTTTGTTTCGTTTAAGGCTTCAGTTTGGCTGGGTTCATTTTTAACAATTTTTTTCAAAAAAATTCATTTTGTTGGATCATTAATTCATTATTCGTTTTTACCCACTTTTTTTCCAGTGCCCACTGCATGGCCCCTGGGGCCGAGTCGGAGCTGGGGGGGGTGCGTACGAACAGGTGTGGGAGGAGTAAAGAGGGGGAGCGGCCTCTGAGCCACGCTACTCTGGCCGCTTAAGCGCAGCCTCCTTATTATCACCCCTCCCGATCAGCCCCATGATAACGGGCCACGGGAAGGAGGTGCAAGGGGGTGGCTGCTTCGAAGCCGCACTGCTCTGGCCACCTAAGCTCAGCCTCCTTCTTATCTCCCCTCCCGATTGGCACCGTGATAATGGGCCACAGGAGGGAGGCACAAGGGGGAGCGGCTTTGAAGCCTCGCTGCTCTGGCTGCCTAGCACAGCCTCCTTATCTCCCGTCCCAATCGGCCCCGCGATAACAGGCTGCGGGAGGGAGGCGCAAGGGGGTGGCTTCAAAGCTGCACTGCTCTGGCCGCCTAGATGCGGCCTGCTTCTTATCTCTCCTCCGGGGCTTGGCTGAGGCCCGAGCCTGCCGTGTTCCTCGATGGCACCAATGAGGTGTGTCCTCCCTCCGTGCAGCTCGGCATGAGAGGACATCCAGACCAGCACCAGGTAGGGGACATCTCCACCCACCCCCCATTAACGAAATGAACCTAACCGAGCCCATTTTTCTCATTTCGTTTCATTTCATGTTAAATTTGCCTCTAGGGTTGTTATTCATTTCATTACATAACAAAACAAATAATGAATAACGAAACAAAAAATTCATTTCGTGCCCATCTCTAGCTCGTGCTTCTACACATGGTTTTCCCCATTAACGTTAGGCAAATGAGTCCACATAGGATGGACCTGTGGATAGGAAAGTTCTATTTATTTGACACTGTTGCTTATAAAGAACAATGACATAAAGGCTGTTATTGGTCCTGTTGAAGCAAATGCTGAAGAAAATATCATTCCCTACATGTGTGACTACGAAAATGTTCAAGAGAAAAATACCATTCAGAAATCTGGAGAAACCACGTATTAATCTTGCCTGTCGATGGACTGACAAAGTATTTACATAAGATTGTCAAAGGGTGGAAATATGTGAGTCACTCCTGGTATCAAGCTCCAAGCACTCCTGTTATTTCTGAGATTTAGAACCTGTCTGTTGAGAAATTGCTTAGTGATTCCAGGCAATTATTGATTGAGGAGTTTGTTTCATTTCAGTGTTTTACCAGCTTGCTCTTCAATGCATGTTGGGGGTTGCATCTTGACTGATATATGAAACATGTCTCAGTTTTAAAGGGCTTTTTCAGATTCAGAAAAAAAATGGCCGAAATCCTATTGCTTAGCATAGAAAAGTGCACTAGAATACACCCACTGACTCAATGGCCATTTGGTGAGTCATCTCCTCTGTAAGTTCCATTGATCCAAACTAACGCAGGAGCTGGCTTCCTAAATTCTGGACCATAAGCCACACTTTTCCACCCTAGCTGCTGTAAATGATTGGAAGATATCAAGCTCTGAAGGAAGAAGTTATTTTCCATTTCTGGTGCCTTGTGTTATATGGGCAGGTCCAAATACACAACTAGAACTTTTCCCAGAGCCTTGAACCAGCGATCACACTTAGGGCCTGTCCAGACTATAGTCATTTTGGATGTGGAATGGATTGGGCCACAAATGGTCTGTTGAGGTCAGGAGGACCATGTGACATTAGGCATGCTCCTCCCATCCAAACAGAAAACATCTACTTGTAGCCCAATCAGCTGTCATTTAAGTACTTCGCCTGTTCATCTGCAGAGGATTCGGGGAAGTGATTTTTTTTAACATCACTCCTCTGGTGACATCATTCCATTTTCTCTCCCTGCTTCTTGTCCATTGTTCTCCCCTACTACTGTCCCTTGTAATCTGCAACTAGAGATGGGCACGACTAGGGAAAATGACGTTTTCGAGTTGTCGTGTGTCGGAGGCAGCCCGTTTCGGCTCGTTTCCGTTTTTCGCGAAAAATCGCAAAAATTAGTCAGTTCGTTTTTTCGTTTTTTCGTTGTCGTTAGTACTGGTTTTTTTGGGGGGGTAGCGGGCTCCTGGAGGCACCTCTGTGGGGTGGGTGCCTCCTCTGGCCCACTATAAAGGGAAAGCGGGCTCCTGGAGGCACCCGTGGGTGCCTCCTATCCTCACCCACTATGAAGGGGCAGCAGCAGGCTCCAAGAGACCCCTCAACATGGGGGTATCCCCTCCTCACCTGCTGCCGCAAAATGGCATGCATAACCATATATGGATATGCATACCATTTGCAGACAGTGAGACCAGTCCACTGGTACGACCCTCCGTCAGGACTGGGTCGCACGTGCCATGTCTCACAAAGAAGGGAATCGTACTTGCGTGTAGTGCAATGCAAGTAGATCTGGCTTAGGGTTAAGGTGGGTTAGTGCAAGGACTAGGGTTAGGCTAGTGACAGGTAAGGTTACGGTGGGCTATTGGGTTGCACCTCTGGGTGCCTCTCTGACCCACTAAGAGGACAGGGCTAGGGCAGGTTTTAGGGGGCTTTTTGGCACATCCCAGAAGTCTCCATGGCCAAGTGGCCATGCGATTGGTGGGATGGCTCCAAAAATTTGCATGGTCGTCCACTCCCACATGGCTGGCCAGGCCACTGGGCCAGCCCATCATTGCGCACTGCGCAGGTGTAAAAAAAATAAAATAAAATAAAATCAATGGAGGACAGAGGAGGAGAGGAGAGACATTTTGTTGCAAGAAAAAACCCACTGCTACTGTGAAAAATCTGGCAGTTTATAAATTTTCGCGTGTTTCTGTTGTGCTTGTGTGTTTTTGGACCACGATTTCAAAAACAATATTGCGTTCGCCGCCTCATTTTGGATCCCCCGCCCGCACTGCATGGCATGGAGTCCGGCTGCCCAGGACGGGGGGGAGGCGGGACCCCCCTCCAGAAACCACCCCTCCGGTAGGTGCCCTGCACCCTTAGTCAAGCAGGCATTTTTCCGCCTGCTTTTTGGCCCGGGAATGGGTGGGGGGGGAGAGTTTAAAAGTTTTTTCCTGTGCCGTCCGTGCCGCTTGAGCCGGCGGCGAGACTCGTGCCGTGCGGCTTGTTGCTGCTGCGAGCCTGCGGCGAGTCCCACGCCACGCCAGAGCAGCCCAGGACGGAGGAGGGGGGGAGGCCGAGGACCTCCAGAAACAACCCCTCTGGTAGTTGCCCTGAGGCACGGCAGGCATATTTCCGCCTGCTTTTTGGCCGGGGGAACCGGGTTTTTTAACTTTTAAAAACTTTTTTTATGTGCCGCGTGGCATCGTGCGATCGCGCGATGCAAGTAACGAGCACGACAAATCAGACCAAAATTGTTTGTTCGTCGGTTCGAGCTCAAATTCTGGCGGAGTAATTCCCGTTACCGTTTCCGTAGAGTAACGGAACCGAGTAACGGAAACGGAAACGGGAATACCGCTAAGTCGTGCCCATCTCTATCTGCAACCATTATGTAGTTGAAAGCTGAGACTGCTGGAGGTTGCTGTATTCAGGTGAAATAACAAGCCTTCCAAAAAGAAGGTGTACCCTACCACTGGCCCAGAAATATGTGCAGCAGGCCTTAAAGGGGGAGGATGGCTCATTCTAAGCAGAGACAGTCATGGATGAGGTGCCGTCCCCTCCCTCCATCCAAAGTGTGCACTCCATGATCCTTGTATCATATCTATATGTCAGTGTGGACACTGTCATTTTGGATAAATGACAGTGTCATAATTGGATAATTATGGTATCCAGAATTATTCTTTTCAAGTAACGAATGATATACAAGAGGAGAGAGGGCGACTTTCATTTGCCTTCCATAAAGAATAAAATATTTTGTGTTTCAGTCAGTTTGGGCGACATATTGAAACAGGATATTAGCTGGAGATCTCATCACAATAATGAAGAAGGAGAGGACAACAATAGCAGCAATGACAAGCAATCTCTCATATGTGTATTTTAGACTTAGCCTGGTGTATATATTTTTCATATATAGTGGTAATTTGGCTGTGATGCATGGTAATTTGTTGCAAACACTATACACCCCATTTTAATAAGTAGTATTGCTTTATTCTTGGGTTCCATTGACCTTATCTGCCTCAGTTAGCTTAACCACTAACACATCTCTGACCTTTGGAAAAAAACAACTGAGAATGATAACATAATTACAAAATTATTACAACACATTTCTTAATTAGCAGGGATGTGGTTCTGCATAACTTACTCTGTTTACTGGAATATGATTAGAAGCACCTCGCATCTCTATGCCCACTCTTGCTACCCAATACTGTATGCCATACAGTGCAACAGTGTGGATACCCATATTACCTTGGCTACTTGATTCTGTTTATTCAGTGCTTCTCTTTTTCATGATAGAGCAATAGCTTTCCTACACTTGAAGAATAATCACATTTACTAGTACAATAGGACCCCTATATCCACTGATTCATTAACCACTGATTCAGTAAATAATTCAGCAGTCCCAAAGCAAGCTACTGTCACAAACAGCAGCTGTAAAACAAGCTACTGTCATAAAACAGCAGCCGTAAAGCAAGCTACTGCCACAAACAGCAGCTATAAAGCATGCTACTGTCACAAAATAGCAGTTTTTGGGGGGACGGGGGTTCTCGTTCTCTCTTATCCACAGTTTTCATTATCCACGGGAAGGCCTAGAACCTATACCCAGCAGATACTGGGGTCCTACTGTATTTAAACACCAATCCTCCATCATGGTGCTACAAAAATCTCTATAGTGTGCTTTGCTTTTGGGGGGGCTATTGTTGCTATAGTCACAGAATTAGCATGTAGAACTAGGCCTTGGGCTCACAGCACAAGCAAAATCTAGTGGTTGTGCTGTGAATTCCCTTTTTTGGGGTAGGGTATTGAAACTGAATACTCTGATCCAGACAGACAAATATAATAACGAGAAATTGAAATGTGTTTTGACCATGCACATGTTCAGATTTTGTTTTCTTCTTGTGTATTCGTGGTTTTAGGAAGTTGACTATGAGATGAACAGAGCCTTCATGCTGACAGTGATGGTCTCCAATCAAGCTCCCTTAGCAAGTGGGATCCAGATGTCCTTCCAATCTACAGCTGGGGTCACCATTTCAGTTACTGATGTCAACGAGCCCCCCTACTTCCCAACAAACCACAAACTCATCAGACTGGAAGAAGGTGTGCCAGCAGGGACAACGTTGATGACTTTTTCAGCGGTGGATCCTGACCGCTTCATGCAGCAGGCTGTCAGGTATAATGAGAGTGGCATGACATTCAAAACTTCCATAGGTACCCAGAAAAATGCATGAGGAAAGACACGTTATTTTGCACACATAGAAAGCAATAGTCTGGAGGGGAGAGTCACTCCACATGATCCAGGTATCATGCACACATTGCTAGTTTGTTTGTCTGTTTTTGAGAAAAGTTTTCTAGCAAACGGAAACAGTTTTATTCACTTACCTTGGCCATCATACTGCCAAATTCCAGCTGAACACAGTAGCTGATGTGAAGGAGGAAGTGCAGTACTGAGGTGTTGAAATTCTAGTTTCACACCATCCTAATAGCATCATATGTTTCAGATTCCTCAGTCGCGTGCAAAGGAGATAAGATTTTCAATTCTGGGAGTACTACCTCCATTATTAACATGCCAGTGTAATGCTCCTGGAAGCAATGCATAGACTAGAAGGCTTGGAGGCCCAGTTCTGCCCATCTTCCCTTTTCAGAAAGAAAGCTCCCAGCCAACACTGTTGGAGGAACAGGATGTTTGGGCAGTGCTAGGCCTAGCTAAGGTTCAAATCCTTCCAGGTCAGGCTTTTTTTCCTAGATGCATCATGATGGGTTGTTTATAAGAGAGGTAGAACTCCCAGAATGAAGAAATATGGTGACTGTAGTCCATGAAATCACACCCCTAGACTTCATATGTGTGAGGGTGTTTATTTTCCAGACTGTTGAGCTCCATATGCACAGTAGGACACAAAGGGGGACGCCAGTTTCTGGAGCTGTGTGATAGCAAAGAAAAGAAAAGTGTACTGCTTATTAGGAATGGGCATTTTGTTTTGGAACCAGTAGGTGACGAAATGAACCACACGAGGCCAGGTGGTCCACAGAACCAGCTGATACTTTGCTTGACCTTACTCTGTCTTGTGCAGGGTTAAAATCCAACAAGGAAGCATGCTGCGATGTCATCTCTGCTAGATCTGTGATGCTGGCCAATCAGGATCTGTGTAAGGACAGGCATCATCCCACCCCCCTCTCTGATTGGCCAGCAGCACAAAGCGGGAAAGATGACATCACAACAAGCTTCCTCATCAGATTTTAACCCTGCATGAGACAGAGGAAGGTAAATCAATTGGATCTGTGTGTATCAGCCAGTTCTGAGGACCACCTGGGCCTGCGTGGTTCGTTTTGTAACCTACTGATTTCAAAACAAAATGCCCATCCCTACTGCTTATATACTGCCCCATAGCATTTAAAGCACTCTCTGTGACGTTTACAATTTAATCATGCAGGCTATACATTACACACACACCCGCCCCACCAGCAAATTAAGCAAAAATTCTTGCTTGGAGTAAGAAAGATTAAACTGAGACTAATGTATTATGTCCTCGTGAGAGGATAAAACTTGATAGAAAAGTCAACAATGTTAGGAAACACTGAGGGTACTAGAAAAGGAGGAAGATTGGACATGAGACTGATCAACTCAGTGAAAGAAGCCACAGTCTATGGCCTGCAAGATGTAAGCACAAATGGACCTTTTAGAAACAGTTTTAGAAACCACTAGAGATGGGCTCAACTTTAAAACAAATTGCAAAATTAATTCAAAAAATTGCAAATTTGTCAATTTGTGTTTGTTCAAATTGATTAACCCCCCAATGAATATGAATTGTTGAATGTTAGTGATTTTGAATTGATGATTCATTGGGCTATAAAATAGCCCTAAAACACTAAGAGACACCAACATTGCAAAATTCCCCTTACTGTCTGGTAAAAGTAATTAGTGAAGTATCCCTAAATCTCACCCTTTCCCATATTTGCTGTGACAGTGACAACAAGGGATGCTTAAAGGTGTTCCAGAAATGAAGCATCACAGAACCATACCAGCTGACCCTCAGTTCAGCGCATCTAGACTGGCAAGCTTAATTCCCACTTAAAAACCAAAGAACCTTCACAGAGTGCCCTTGGTTCAGCCTAAGAAACAAGGAATTTCTAACTATCCTCTCACCTCCTGGCCTCTCTGGTTATCTGTCTCCTCCTTTATTGCGAATGCCAGACATATTTGGCATAGCGGGAGGGTACAGTGTGGAACAAGAGCCGAAGCCAATTAAACTACATCACTTGTGACATTTTATAATCATTAGAGGGCTGAGATATTTCACCTGGGATGGAGCTGCCTGGAGCAGAAAATGATGGTGGTTACTCAACTGCCTTTGCCTGTTGGTTTTGGACAGGCAGTGGAACCTTTAAGGACAGAAGGAACATCGGCTCTAACAAGGCCATTTTTCTTCCTTTCCTCCTTCTGAAACTGCCAAGTCTTTGAAGGGCACTCGTTGGCCTCCTGCACGTGGAGCAGCATTGAAGAGTGCCAAGGGAAATCCAGTTGGCTTCCATGGAGACACATGCCTGTCTTTCCAGTTGTGTGGAATATTAATTATTTGGTTATTTATTCAAGTTCTTCTTACCCTGCCTTCCTCCTTTAAAAGGACTCAAGGACATCATTAGAAGACAGTATTTAGTGCTAACAATGGCGAATATATATATATATATAAAAGAACAGGATGGAATAGAAATGGTCTAGCCTGGTGTACTCATAGGCTGAGGACTGTGTGTCCTTCTTATTATGCTTTTGTTATTCTTTCAGTAACCTGCCTGCTTGCACATTCCTCAGCTGAAATAGTTATACTTTGTCATTCCAATGAGATGTTTTGTTCACAAATACAACCATCCTGTGAACAGATCTGAACAAACTAGTTTTTCGCAGAAGCTGGACATTTTTTTAAATTTTTATTTTATCAGGGGTGGGCTCCAACTCCCAGAAGATTTGTCCTTTCCCCTGATGTGATATTAATGCATTGCACTGGAGATGGGCTTTTAGTTTCAGAAGTGATCAGCTTACGAAATGAACCACGGGAGTCCAGCTGACGTTCGGAACCAGAGTAATGAAATCAACCGATCCCTTACCTTTTGCTAGGCTTGCATGGGGTTAAATTCCAATGAGAAAGAAGCCTCCGACATGTCATTGTTCCTTCTCCGTGGCACTGGCCAATCAGGCACTATGCAGGGAAATGCATCATCCCATCTCCCTGCCTGATTGGCCAGCGCCAGGGAGAAGGAATGATGACATGTCGGAGGCTTCTTTCTTGGTGAAGTTTAACCCTGCGTGCGCCCAGCACAAGGTAAAAGATTGGTTGATTTTATTTCTCCGGTTCTGAACATCAACTGGGCTCCCACAGTTCATTTCGGAAGCTGACCACTTCTGAAACAAAAAGCCCATCTCTACATTACACCAAATATCTTGTACTACTGATTCCACCCTACCCTACTTGCAAATGGAAGTGGACTCCCCCCACCCCACCCCACCCACACACATCACAATTCCATTTGCTCACATTCTGCCAAATTTCAGTGGGCTGTGGTGGCAAGGGCACAGAGCAAAGTCCAGAATGAAGAGGTCGGCCTCAAAACACACTGGGATTCCCTACCCTCACCCTACCTCTCCTGATTATAATGCAAACATCAATGCAAACATCAATGAAGTGTGTTCATGTGTAACAAGTGGAAACTTGACTACTCAAAGCAAGGCGACTACTCAGAGCCCTGCTACTACTCAGAGTAGCCCTGCCATCCTCCAGCTCCATAGTGATGTACAGTATATATATTTTCAAATCAGGGCCACCCAATTCTTCCCAACCCAAATAGCTAGCGCTATTCCTTCCATTTTGTATTCTTATTCCTCTCTGATGTATACAAACTGACTAGCAGTGGCCTTTTACTCCAATACTGGCACCTTAGAGTCATAAAATAGATAAGATGGAATGGCCCTGTAAGGCCATCATGTCTAATGCCCTGCTTGATGCAGGTATCCAAATCCAACCAGATCTGATGGCTGTCCAATTTTCATCTTGAATGCCTCCAATCACCCACCACCTCTTGAGAGGTGCTCTACCAGTTAAGGCGTTTTACCTGATATTCAGCCTAAATATGGCTGAATCTTGTAGCTGGAGCTCATTGCTGCATGTCTTCCACTCTGGGATGATTGAACTTAGCCATTTCTGCCACTGGACCTGAAATCAGTTTTGTTTAGAGGATTAAGATAGCTTCATGGCACGTGCATATTTCGGTCCTCGGAAAATCATCATCATCATCATCATCATCATCATCATCATCTGAAAATTGAACTTCAGAGACTCTGGCATAAACCAGTACAGGTGGTCCCAGTGGTAATCAGCATGCTGGGTGTGGTGCCTAAAGAGCTAAGCAAGTATTTAGAAGAAATTGGAGTTGACAAAGTCACCATCAGTCAGATGCAGAAAGCCGCCTTACTGGGATCTGCTCACATAATTCGCTGATACATCACTGAGTCCTAAACGCTTGGGAAGCGTTCGACTAGTGATTGTTAATACAAAATCCAGTGTAGATAGCTGTGTGGTTAATTAATTAAATAAACTTTATTTTTTTTATGACACCTTTCTCCCCGAAGGGACCCAAGGCAGCTTACAGCACCAACAACAAAAGAAAATCAACATAGGCAATATTAAAATATCAAAGTCAATGTTTAAACAACAATAAATACACTATAAAAACAATACTAAAAACAGCAGAAAGCAGCAGAGTTTAAAAGGCCCCCAGCCACTAAAAATTAAGAATCAAGATGTTAAAACTAAAGGATTTATAAAAGGCTGAAGGCTCAGAAAGCTTGCCTAAATAAAAACGTCTTAAGGACTTGCTTAAATGTTTCCAGGGAGGAGGCAGTTCTTAGCTCAAAGGGGAGGGAATTCCATAATACCTGTGCCACTACTGAGAAGGCCCTATTTCTTGCCGCTGCCCCATGTGCCTCCTTGGGTGGTGGCACTCATACCAGGGCCTTCTGTGATGATGACCTAAGGGGATGGACCGTATTACAGTGGTGCCTTGTATAAAGGAATTAATTCGTTCCAAATGAAATTATGTTAAGCAAATTTTCCTTTATACAAATTTTCCATAGGAATGCATTGAAAACAGAGTAATCCATAATCGTGACCATTTTTATGTTGTATGGATTCGCCCCATAGGCAATTCTGTTAAGCAAATTTCCCCTATCTCCAGAATTTTTTATGTTGTACAGATTTGATGTTATACAAACTGTTTGTTATACGAAGGTCCACTGTATATAGAAGCAGGTGGTTTGTCAGATATCCTGGTCCCTAGCTGTACAGGGCTTTAAAGGTCATAACCAGCACCTTGAATTGGGCCCGGAAACGAATGGGCATCCAATGCAGTGGCTGGAGAAGTGGCCCAACAGAGTCAAACAGAGGAATGACTCAAGGCATCTATCTCAGAAGGCTCATCCAGGGTCTGCCTCGGCTCCTTGTTCCCCTTCCCTAGAAACCACCCACTTTTTGCCTTAAGAAAAAAAGAGGCAGCCCTGTAATATCCCAAAGTAAGGTGTGGGTATATCTTGTGCCATTTGTTGCTGGTTTTTCAGGCCTGTTTTCCAGGCAGTAAAGAGGAAAAAGACCCAAGTGATAATTCCTCTTGTGCTTGATGGCTCTAATAATGTGTTTTAAGAATAATCTGCCAAGCTAGCTCAATGCCAGCAGGCACTGTTTGTTATCCACAAAGCTGAATGTAGCCCACCAGCCACGGGCTGTGTCTTCCTGCAGGGAACGTGACAACACAATTCAATTTTATGTACATTGCAGTCCAAGGTATATAGGAAAAATAATGCAACAGGCTACAATATGAGGCTGGTCTTCAGCATACTGAATCACGAGCTAGGGTCAAAATTGGATAAGGTTTGGAAAAATTGATGTGCAACTCCCCAAATCCTATAGTCATTATGGCCACTTGCAGATGTTGTTAATGGTAGAGCCAGCCCTACTATTACACAGAATAAAGTGGTTGTTTCAGATGACAACAGAGGCATGTGTGAAGTGGCAAAAGACTGGATGAGACAATCATAGTCTCCATCATGCGCTGCTTGGTAAGAGGCCCTTCTGGCCAGGGGATTACAGGTGTTGTAGTAAAAAAAAAGTAACATTTCCATACCCTGAATTTGATTCATGGATGACTCACTTTAAAAGATGGGGAAGTCTGTGCATGGAATCTTGGAGACCCATCCTGTTAGTTGTGGTAGGCAGTACTGGGTTAAATAAGTTGATGATTATATTCATAAGATTCTGTAGTTTATACAGATGTATGTCGCCTGCTTAACAGCTTCCAATAGTGTCTGGTACTGTTATGTGTTTAAGTTGCTTCCAGCTTATGACAACCCAATACATTACTAGCATCCAAAAAGTCCTTTTATTAATAGCTTGGTACATGCTTAAGACTAGAGATGGACATGAAATGAAAATATAGTGCTTAATTTTGTTTAGTCTCTCCTTTCATTTTGTTTTGATGTGTTACTAATGATTTTTTTAAAAAAAATCAGAACAAAATGAAACAATTTGTTATGCTATGTGGCTCCCCTAGAGGCACTAAATTTGGGAGGTAGCTTCTTTGGGCACTTCCCTTTAAACTCCCCAAATTTGGAGAGGTTTGGATTTCAGGGAGCTGAGTTATTAAACTCCCAAGGGGGTCCCCCCAGGAGAAAATCATTTGTAATTGAGTTGGAAAGTGCTTACTAGCTTCCCTTGCGGGAGAGGATTAAGCACTTCCTGAGTCACTTACAAATGATTTTTTTCCTGGGGGGACTCCCTTTGGAGTTTAATAACTCAGCCCCCTGAAACCCAAACCTCTGCAAATTTGTGGGGCTAAATAGAAAGAGTCCAGAGAAGCTATTTGGTTCCTCTAGGAACGGATTGTTTCATTTCTAGAGGGGGTAAATGGTGTTTTGTTTTGTTTCATAATGAAATGAGTTCTACCGTTTCATTTCATAACGAAATGACTCGTTATGTAATGAAACAACGAAACAGCATTTCATTTTTCATTTCGTGCCCATCTCTACTTAAGATCACGACTTCCTTCATTGGATCAATCCATTTCAGGGGACCTATTCCTTTTATTCCTACTGCTTTCCACTTTTACTGGCTTATTGTCTTTCCCTTGAGTACTGGCTTCTCATGATACAGGCAAAGTAATTTCTACTTATCATAATTAATATCATTATATAGCATTTCCGGGAAATTTGGTAGTGCACAGTGGAGTGATAGAAAAACACCTGCATTTTCTTAGAAAAGGGTCAAATAAAAAAAAACCATATGTTGTGGATGTTCTGTGTCAGGATGCTGAAGTGATGCTGGCCACTCACACTGATTTTTTTTTTTTAAGATCACTGGTTCTCAGCCTTGGATCTTCAGGTGTTCTTGAACTGCAGTTCCCAGAAGCCTTCACCTCTAGCAGTTTTGGCCAGGGTTTTTGGTCGTTGTAGTCCAAGACCACCTGGGGACCCAAAGTTGGGAACTACTGCATTACATTAACAAATAGGTTCTAGATTGATATACTCAGTATTCTGTATTACTGTTCTCTGCCTATTCCAAATATCCAACACCCTTGGAAATAAGCTGGTATTCCTTAGTCTGGCCCAAGACATTTTAATGTTTTGCATGAAGAACAAGATGGTGTTGAAATATGGCAAGATCTATATTCCGATATTATAGGGTTAAGGTCAGCTGAACCTCATTTGGAACTGTAAGCCTGTAAGTTATACCTCTTTAATTGGCATGGCTCCTACAAAAGGAATAGCTTCACCTTGCTCAGAAGCATGGCACACTACAGCTTTAGCTCTTGCTAGCTGCTGCAGCCTGTTGCTGACTCCATCCCTCTCTCCATGCTGACCATCAGAGTGAGGCAGACTATGCGTGTTTGCCTGATGTTACTGGGCTTTGCCTGAGCTGCCATCGCCTTATCTAATCTTACTTCGTTTGGTATGTTTTGCATGTACTGTTAGTGTTTTGTTATTTTACTGGGACTATCGCATTTACCCTTTTCCCTGAGAGATTTAGATAAAAGTTTATTTTTATGTACTTCACTTAGTCTCAGAACCTTCAGTCTACAGTTTTTAACCCCGACAGATGGCAGTCTTCTCACTCCACCTTATACTGCCCATGCCCAATGGTAGAGCCGTCCCTGCCATTAAGCCCCGAATTGCAGATAAACAACTGAAGATAAGACACAGCAAGTTGTACATGGCAGAGGGCATTGGAGTTTTCCTGGAGAAACAGGACAATTACAGAGTTCAAAATAAGAACTGGGCACACACACTTGCCATCCTTGATTGTCAACATTTTGGAGTCCTAATGCATTAGACAGATGAGTTGTGGTGTGGCACATTGTCTCTGCTAAAGCATTAGCTGCATTCCACATTATTCGCAGAAATTTACGCCAAAAGATGTTTGCTTTCAGAGCTGCATGATCTATCTTGTCATTCTTTTGGGACTCAGGGAGGACAATATTTTGGAGCCCCTCATCCTTGGGCATGAGGGGAAGACATGCCTCACTAGTCACAAGTCATGAAGGATGTCCTGCCAGCTTGGCTGGAATTGATGGGGAAGGGAATGGTTTGATTTTAACGATTAAACAGCCTCGCTTATTTGCTGATTTTACAAATTGCACTACCAGGGCTATTTGTTGTTGTTATCGTTTACCCTGTAAGAGGAATTATGTGTTATATCTGGTTTTTCCTCAGTAGCCACTGGGCTGTTTTGATCAAAATAATAACTTAGGTATACAAAAATCAGACACACATACAAACACATGACTTTTTATATAAGCTTTTCAGGATTCTCTCTCTCTATCTATCTATCTATCTATCTATCTATCTATCTATCTATCTATCT
>JAHTLZ010000129.1:99713659-99765089 GCA_023846285.1 Phrynocephalus versicolor
TATCTATCTATCTATCTATCTATCTATCTATCTATCTATCTATCTATTGTTTAGCGTTTTGGCCAGACTAAATGTTCAGATCCTCTTAATTTAAACACAGACACGCCAACATGCTAACCCAACCTTATTTTCAAGCTGTATTAAGGATGTGTCATTGGAGGCGACTGCCATGTATTTGTCCTGGCTTTCTGCAGATACTCCAAGCTGTCAGATCCTGCAAACTGGCTGAACATTAATGCCACAAATGGTCAGATCACCACAGCCGCCGTACTCGATCGGGAGTCAGCCTATATTAAAAACAATGTCTACGAGGCCACATTCCTGGCAGCTGACAACGGTAGGCCCAAGTTCTGCATTGTTCATGCTTCGATAATACCGTAATGTGATGCATTAATGGGAATGATGCCCTGACAGAGTTGTCAGTATAAGTTAGATTTTATTTTATTTTTTACCCAGCTTTACTAGCTTAGGAAGAAAAAGAAAAAGCTCCATGAGGCTGGAACGGGACATTACAAGTACATTAAATGTGTGAAACATTTTCAGGCTGTGATGAAGGTTAAAACTGGGGCAAAGGGGGAAAAGGAAGCATGAAAAATCTTACCGTATGTGGATGAATGGACAGCGGGACAGCAGAAAGAGTTGGTCTGATGTATGTTACTAAGGTACTGGACCTTCTTGGTAATCACATGCACACACACCCCAGTCTTCCTGTGCAGTACATGGGTCTCTGCTGAGGTTGGAAAAGGGTTGCTGTCACTCATTGTAAATTAGCAACAGCTGGCAAATTCATTTAATTCTAATCTTAGAACTGCAGAGCTCAAAGAGTCCCTAAGGATCAACAAGTCCCCACAGCTAAGGATCACCCACAGGATCAAATGTGGCTACTTTCACACGGCCACTAAAATCCGAAGCAAAGTGCTTGCAGATGTAGAGCATAAAATTGTTTTCCCATGAGCAGTGGAGTTTTTTTAAAAAAAAATAAAATAAAGTGCGACCACGCCCACTTAAGCGCGACCCAGCACATTTTACAAGTACCTGGTCTCGAGGTGGTAAAATCCTTGTCGCTGTTCCGATGCGGATTTTTAAACCATTCCTCGAATCTGTGGGAACACAGAAAATCCGCACCAAAACTTTTTTGCCCCTGTTATGGTATCTTTGCTGCGGTTCTCAGTTGTGGGATCAGAACGGTTGCGGATTTTCAAAACGTGACCATGGGAACATCCGATCCGCGACATCGACCACGTGACTGCTCTGGGGAGGGGGGTGATCCAGAACAAAGTTTGCTGTGGATTTTAGTGGTCGTGTGAAAGCAGCCTCTGTTTCCACAGCTAAATGCCTAAATGACTGAACTATCCAGCAGGTCAGACAGATAGATAGGCATAAGAGTGAACGGAGGTACATGGCAAGAGAACATCTACACATCCACGTAAGCACCTTTTTTAATAATCAAAAAGGGGTGGGAGTGGAATACATTTCTGTCATGTGATATCATGGCAAGACCCTAACACACCCACAGCAACAGTATACAGATCCACTCACACTCAATTAAATCTAAACAAAAATCCCCTATAAGTGAGGTTGCACTGTTTGAAGTTAACGCCCTGTCCATTCCTAGCTTTATTCGCACATTTGTGTCAGTTTGCTCAATTTATGCAAAACCATTGCTCTCATTGCTCTCAGTTGTCAAGATCATCACAACATACTTTGCCATCTAGTGGAGGAAGGAAAATGATGTAGTTCCTCAACCAAAAGTGTCTCTTCCAAGAAAATGTGAGTTGCTTGGAAGAAAGGGAGGGCTGTGGGAACCTATCTATGAGGGGTACGTTTCAGAGGGCTGCAGTGATGTGCACATGCTCCTGGCCAGTGTGGCATATCTGAAAAGGAATTAACCTTCTATTTCCCATGATCTTTTGCTTTGAGGCAGGGCCAAAAGGCACCCGCCTCCTGTCAGAACCATTGTTTCTGTAACTTCTCCAATGTCTTGCTTATAAGCATAGATAAGATTAATAAAATGAGGCCTTCTGGGAGGAATGCAGCAGTCTTTACTTGCATGTCTGGTGAGATGGCTGAGAAAGGCATTTGTCTCTGTCTCTGCTTTTCTCTGTAGCCAAGGTCAGCTTGGCTTCATAACCTCTCCATGAATTCCCAACAGTGGGCATCAACCAATCAAATACCAACCAGCAAACCAAATACATACATACATACATGTAAATTTTAAAAATATAGTTTGGATTTTATTTTGGTTTTTCCACGAAGCACTGCAAATTTAACTGAATCATTGATCATTTCCTCTCATCTCTGCCAACATAAATCAGATTTTGAGGGTACATGAGGGGAGTCTATAGGATATAGGAGGAACTGACCATTTCCTCTGCACTGATGGAGGCCATCTTATCCGTGGTATAACTTCACCTAGTACAAGACATGTATTTATTTGCTTGTCATGAAAAAATGGCATCAGCACTGAATGAGCATAGAAGAGGTTGAACGAATCATCTATGACACACCACCACGTCTCCAGTTCAAACACTGTCATGGTCTGAATCTTACAAAATGTGAAGAAAATGTGGCCTGCCTGGGGTACACATATAATACAAACAACAACCAGGCATGGAAAAGTTTGTTCTTGGTACTCTTCTCAGATTATGACTCCCATTTCCCCTCAGCCAGAAAAGGCCACGGCCATGCTAGCGTAGGGACTCTGGGAGCTGTATCCTGCAAAGTAATTTTCCCAAGCCCTGGCCACATTTCAGTCCAGTTTGTTAGTGCTGCGGAAAGTGTGAGGTTTTTTGCCTAAGCGATCCCACTTAAAATGACTGACAGTGATTGCTGGCAGATGGCGTTAACCCTGTGGACTTTGCTTTCACTGTATAGCAGATCAAGACAGAGAGGATAGCGGAACCATTGTCCAGGGCTAAGAAAGCTGAAATAAACATTTCTTCAGTCTTGGGGCCTTGAGGTGGGGAGAGTTAACATAACAATAACGAGAAAGGGATTGAGAAAGGGCTTCGCCAGGGAGGCAAAGTTCCTCAGTCAGCAGAACCAAACAAGCAACATAAGATGGAAGGCTTAAAACAAAACAGCTAGGAAGAATGACTGGAGGTTGTGGAGAAAGGTTTCAGAGACCTCTCCCCGCTTGAGTCTTGTTTGGGGGGGGCACATTTTAAAGGGGGGAAAGCATAAAAGAACTGGGAGCATGAGTTTTAAAAAGAAACTACTGAAGCAAGGCTTTTTGGGGGGAGGAAATAGTGAGCGTAGAGACCTGGAACAGAACTTGTCTGCAGTTCACTAGGGTAAGGCAAAGATGGGAGAAAATGAAGAGCAGCGTGCCGTTTGAAAGAAAACGGACTCTCCTCCCCCTCCCCCCGTTCCCAACTAGAGGGAAGTTACTGAAGCGTACAAGCTTGGAGAGTAGAAGAAACTGGGCGGGAATTTTTTATTATTTTATTTTATTTTATTTTTGCACAGGATTATACAGGTGAACGATGGATTCTTAACCTTTATAAAAGTCAAACTCAAAGCCAAGAGCCTGATCTGACAACTTCTGCAGGGCTGACCCTTACTCCAGAGGTTCAGCCATTGATCTTCCGGCGCCCCTGTTGCGAGAAAAGGCTGTCAGTAGTGCTAGCGATGCGTCTAGTCTTGAAGACGGCTTTTGAACCTTGAATATTTACCTGGCAGGGAGCTGTTTGATGCCTTTGGCTATCCCCGTTGCGCTAGTGTTGCGAAAGGAACTGCTGTAGCTTGTTATGTGTTGTGGTAAATCCTTCATTACCGTATCCCTAAGAACTGTTCTCGATGGATAAGACCAAGGCCTCTCCAGTCCAGCAGCCGCAAATATCTCTGAAAGCTTAGAAGCAGGACATAAAAGCAATGTTACTCCCTTGCTTCCCACCCACAGCACTTGGCACATTTGAGGTCTCCTGCCTCCAAACGTGAAGGCTACCTTTAATCAACAATTAGCATAGGATATCAGCACTGCTTGTGCGTTTAGCCCAGTATAGTCCTGAAGGGAAACTATCCTGGTTGTTTGATAAAGGGCTTTCCCATCACTGCCTGCTGGTGGTAGAAGGAACAAAATATCATCTGGGGTTAGGCCTGCAGGAGAGACTGCCTTGGCTTCTCAAAGTCGCATGAAAAGAAGAAACCCTAGTTAATTTGGGGGCTGTTTGTTTTGGGGGGCTGTAAAAGTGTTCTGCTTATATACCGCCCCATACCACTTCAAGTCGTCTCTGGGCGGTCTGCAGTTTAATTACAGTATGAAGGCTACACATTGCCCCGCCCCGCAAGCTGGATACTCATTTTACCAACCTTGGGAGGATGAAAGGCTGAGTCAACCATGAGCCTGCTACCTGGGATTCAGCCCCAGGTCCTGAGCACTGTTTTAGCTGCAGTACAGGCATTTAACCACTGTGCCACGAGGCTGTACTTAGAAACATTGTAGGTCTTGTCTTCCTTTAATAAATGCTGCTTCCTTTCTAAGAAAAGGTACTTATGTTTTCTGTCGATCCTGGAGAATTCCCACTGCAACCCTTTCTGCCCCTGTCCAGTGACAGATGAAAATTGTATGATCTTCCTAATGTCACCGGATTCCAGTTCTTATCAACCCTCACTGTTGGCTATGCTGGCAAAAGCTGTTGGTGATTTCGGCCCAGCAACATCTGGAGTGAGAAATAGTTGTCTGGGAACTGAATTGACAACTAAGTTTCTCCAGACCCTGGGAGCACGAGGCATAGTCCTTCCCCTCTTCATCTTCATTGAGACTATTCAACTCTCCCATAAATTTCCCTAAGTTAAAGTCATGTATAAGCATTTCTTTTATAAGATTTATTAGGATATCAAATTCTAGAAAGTTTGTTCCATGATCGGATTTAAACCTTGGGAATTTGAACAATATCCATGCACATTTTTTTCCTAGTGCAGTGCATAATTTTTCATGTTAGCTGTAGTTGTACTAAATTAATGTTTTAAAAAAATCAAAGTGTTTTAGCATTCACTTGTGCAATCATTGTCCCCATTCCTTTACTTAGTTGACCCTTTCTGTACTTTTTTTTAAACAGCTCAGTGATTATTGGAGAGGGCAGGGAAGGAGTGTATCCTGCTCCCTGTAAGGTCCTATACTCATTAAAATGTTGCTCTCCCCAACCAGGTATCCCTCCAGCCAGTGGTACTGGCACCCTTCAGATCTATCTCATTGACATCAACGATAACGCTCCAGAGCTTCAGCCGAAAGAGGCGCAGATCTGTGAAAAGCCAAACCTGAATGTCATCAACATAACAGCCGCCGACGCCGACATCGATCCCAATGTTGGGCCCTTTGTCTTTGAACTGCCAAGTGTGCCATCTGCCATCAGGAAGAACTGGACCATTACACGGCTAAACGGTAAACCGGGCAGGCAACACCCGATGGCATTTTCACTTGGTGCATTGGCAAGCCTTCATACTTCCAAGCTTCTTTCCCCCTCCCCTTCTCCTTCTCGTTTTTGAACCTGCCTTCTGATTGACATTTATAAGGAAGAGGGTTAATGAGAGATTGCATGGAATGGGCCTTGAGCGGCACTCTTAAAGCATCCATTGGTGCACGTCTTGCCCGCCTCCTAGGTTTTAATGTAGTTCATAATTACACCCAGTTATCAGAACTGAAGTAGGGATCAATCATCTGTAACAGCCCAAGGGGGAAGGCTATTATCAGTCTTCCTTATGTTCCATTTTTATTGTCACGAGCTACAATCAGGATCAATGATCATTCCTCTGGCTGTAATTGCAGGGAACTCACCCTGCTTTTTCTACTTCCATTTTTCCGGCATAATTGTTAGGAAGTGTGGAAATGACTACTAGCTTTGGCGAGTGAAATGGGATAAGATTATTGAAATGGGATAAGGTTATTGAAATCATAGTACCCTTGGGTTGGCGATACTGGCTACCAAAACAGTGGTGCCCCAGTAATAAGATAACCAGTAGTGAGAAAGCCAAGCAGCCTAGAAAATAATACTCCAAGTATAACTTGGCATTTTCTACAACACCATTAAAACATTTTCTCCATTGCAACTCTTAGAGCCTACCCAGATTTTTCAAGCACTGTCAAGCACTACCAACAGGATATTGGCCCTGAGCATATGTAAGGAAAAAGAGCACAGGAAGTAGGATAATGTAAATATAGAGTGTTAGCCAGTGTTACACAGAGTTGCCATGGGACCAGAATCCCGTTCCTTGAGATTTCAGGTAATTTGAGACTGGGACCTCTTCGTGTGATTTAATAGAGGCAGGGGAGACAAGGATTAGAATTGGGGGGGGGAGGTTTCCCTGTGCTTTCTGTTGTTGCTGCTGGTTATGGTTATGGTGGTGATTGTGGCTTTTGGCCCTTTTGTGATGAATAATTCCTGAGAGGTGTCTGTGTTGATTGGTTGTTTGTTGACCAGTTTGGAGGAGGAAACTAAGTAGTTTTAAGGCTCAGCCCAGCACTGGTCAGATAGGGACTGGCTGAGTGATAGATAGGGACTTACACTGTCTGAGAGAGGGTCACATAGGGACTGACTGACTGAGTGAGTGTGTGTGTGTGTGTGTGTCAGATAGGGACTGACTGAGAGACTTACACAACTGAGGGCCTTTTTACACGACCCCTAAGATCCGCTGGTCCCTTAAATTCGGACCAGAGATCTTGGGGGTTGTTGCTGTTGCTGCGTCCCCGTCCCCTCCGGAGAGAAAAAAAGGAACAAAAGAACACAGCCTTACCTCCGTGACGGTGGAAGCTGCTTCCAGCCCGGTCGCGTCATGATTACTGCAGGGCTTTTTTACACGACCCCTAAATTCCTGCTCTTAAAGGGGCGGGAGGCAAAAAACAACAACAAAAAGAAGCAAGGAGAGCCCGGCAGATCCGGATCAAGATCTTTCACCCTCCAAGAGCAGGTACCTGAAAGGTGCGCTGGGACGCGCTTAGGTGGGCGGGGTCGCACTAAATTGTCTGCAAACTCCGGAGCTGGTGGGGAAACATTTTTAAGCTCCGGAGCTTGCAGCCATTTGCGGTGGAGTTTAGAGGTCGTGTATAAACGCCCTGAGAGACCGAGAGAGTCCGAGAGAGAGTGAAGTAGGGTCTGACAGAGGGACAGTTGAGGACTAGAGAAAGAAAAGATAGGATTTTAGAACTTCTCTCAGGAAGACTAAGTGTTGAGTGTCTGTAAACTGAAGAACAGGGTGTGCAAGTGATCAGCTTTGAAACCTAGCTTTAGTGTGTTTGAGCTATATTCTTCCTTTTGCTTGTACCTAATCACGTTATCCTTTATGCTTTTGATTCTACTTTGTAATAAATAAACTTCTTTTATCTCTAATCCAATTTAAGTTGGTCTGAAAGCATTGATTTATTAGAGAAGCTAGTTGGTGGGACTGAAAGAGCAAAATTGGAGGCGGTGCTTGTCAACAGCCTGTGAAAGCATAATGACATCACAGTGGTGTCAGGCCTTGTGCAACAAGAGAGAAAAGGAGTTGCAATGTTCATGCTCTTTGCTCCATAGGCTGAGTGCCAGCACAACAGAAAGCCAAGAGTGAGAGAGAATGGAAAAGTGATAGAGCTCATGGGTACATGTACTACTTAGAGCAATTGAGAGAGAGAGAGAGAGAGAGAGAGAGAGAGAGATTCACATTAAGTCACTGAACTTGAGTGCCGGCTGGTAGTAATGGGTGCCTAGGTGTTAAAACCACCTCACATGCAAAAACCAAAGTTTCTCCTTCAATGCTGCTTGCACTGCCAAAAGAGAGACAGAACCATTTCTCAGACTTCAGACAGTGCCCTGAGATATGATAACCGAACCGTAGGATGATATACTTACTGTCATGTTTAGCTATGAATGCCAATCAGGTAGCCAAGAAGCAAATACAAAGTGGGAAGGAAAGACTTTTTAGATATGTTAATGGCTTGGGGTGGGATGAATCTGTTGGAAGAAGTAGTTCAGGGCCCTACCAGAGGCACACAAGCACTCAGGCATGTCTAAAGGAAGTCTTTTATTTTTTTACTGATGTCTGCCTATTTATGTCTGAGAAGCTTACTACTCTAACATTTATTTATTTATTTATTTATTTATTTATTTATTTATTTATTCCATCTATATACCACTCCATCTAGCTACATGGCTACTCTGGGCGGTTTACAAAGTTGAACAGATATGAAAGCAACAAACAGTACAATAGATAAACAATCCAATAAGTAAAAACATAACATAATAAACCAGATAGATAGATAGATAGATAGATAGATAGATAGATAGATAGATAGATAGATAGATAGATAGATAGATAGATAGATAGATAGATAGAGTGGTACGTTGTATACAGGAATTAATTTGTTCCAAATGAAATTATGTTAAGCAAATTTTCCTTTATACAAATCTCCCATAGGAATGCATTGAAAACACAGTAATTCCTAATCACGACCATTTTTATGTTGTACGAATTCGCCCCATAGATGATTCTGCTAAGCAAATTTCCCCTATCTCCAGAATTTTTTAAGTTGTACAGATTTTATGTTATACAAACTGTTTGTTATACAAGGATCCTGTGTGTGTGTGTGTGTGTGTGTGTGTGTGTGTGTGTGTGTGTGTGTGTGTGTGTGTGTTTTATTAAGTTGTTATGTTTTTACTTATTGGATAAGCATCAAATAGGAGCAAGATGGGTTAGAGACAAAGCAAAAAATAAAATATATATTAGCAAACAAGGAAACAGAACCACAGAAATTGGAGCATTGTTGTTTGAGAGGTAAGAACCACAACACCTGTGGTTCCGCACGTGCACTAGCCTTAAACTCATCAGAATCCATATTCTGGATCAATCTATGATTGGGGAGGAATCCTTCTCGTGTGGGAATATTCCTAATGCATTTCTCACTGCTGCAGTCATCTCCCTTTCATTTTCCACAGGTGACTACGCTCAACTCAGCTTACGGATATCATACTTGGAAGCTGGTGTATATGAAGTGCCGGTCATTGTGACTGATTCTGGGAACCCTCCTCTGTATAACATGTCCATCATTAAGGTCAAGGTGTGTCCGTGTGATGAGAATGGAGACTGTACCACAATAGGAGCTGTTGCTGCAGCTGGGCTTGGAACCGGAGCAATCATTGCCATCTTGATATGCATCATCATTTTACTGAGTAAGTGTGACAATAAAGGAGTTTTTGTGGCCTTGCTTATTCTAATGATATACACAGAATATGGACAATGCCTCTCGCTTTTGATAAAATGTGCCTGTGGGCTGCATGTGGTGCATGCCTTTTGCAAACTTCCCACTGTCCTGTTGCCAGCAAAGTGGTGTGTGTCCTTGTAAACAAGGTATATGGAGACTGTGCACCTTGTCTCTCAGGTGGGCCATATTCTCAAAGCTTCCAGGATGTAGGACCTCCTTCAACAATTTGACTTGTTTGCCTATTTAAAAAGGAGAAGGGATTCAGACACGGCAGAGCTGGATTGTGGCATCCATGATACGCGGAGGGCACATCAGCAAAAGGCACAGACTATTTTCTTAGTATTTGATTGCAGGATAAGAATTTTGCCCAATTTAAACATGTGATCATATTCAAGATTAAAAGAATATAATGTGTTTAAAACTGACTGTTGGAGAAAGTAGACTTTGAGTACTTAACTCTTAAATATCTGGTTTTGAATCTCTGTCGCATGAAAATCCGTGATATGAGGAAGCAGGTGGGATAGGCCCGGGGGTGGGGGGCGATCGCGCACCTGTCCGAGGCTTCTCAGAGGAGCGTGGGGGCAGCGCGGAGTGACCTGATTGCCCCTCGCCAGGCCCCCCCGCAGCTCCAAGGCTTCTCGGAGGAGCACGGGGGTGGCGCGGAGTGACCTGATCGCCCCCTGCCCCCCCTACAGCTCCGAGGCTTCTCGGAGGAGCGCGGGGGCAGTGCGGAGCGACCCGATTCCCCCCCCCGTGCAGCTCCGAGGTGCAGGTACTGTGATCCCACAATGTAGTGGGACTGCAGTACCTGAACCGCGAAATGGCAGGGGGGACTGTATTTCCATTTATAGGGTTGCCAAATCTTATTTAAAGAATTTAAATATTTAAAGAATCTTCATCGTTAAAATCTTATGTTCAGGGAACTGATACAAACAGAAGCACTCAAAGCTGCCTTTAACTGCTGAGTCTTCTGGATGCTCTTAATATTCATATTTTTCTGTTTTCATTTTTAATGATTTTTCAAAATTCCTGTATTGTTATATGTGGGACCTTCTAGATTTGTAAGTTTGTAAACCGCCCAGAGTACGGTGTGCACTAAATGGGTGGTATATTAATCACATAATCAGATAAATGAAACGTATACGCCAGGCGGGTACCACGTGGTCCCTGTCATTCACGGAATAGTTCTCTGTGATGAATTGGACCAAGGAAATGGGTGAAATTTTAATATGAATTGATTTTTCATGAATTTGTATGTTTAGAAAAGGAAGAAGTGGACATCAGAGAAAGACATAAGTACAGTGGTACCTTGTATAAAGGAGTTAATTCGTTCCAAATGAAATTACGTTAAGCAAATTTTCCTTTATACAAATTTCCCATAGGAATGCATTGAAAACAGAGTAATCCCTAATCACGACCATTTTTATGTTGTACGGATTCGCTCATAGACGATTCTGTTAAGCAAATTTTCCCTATCTCTGGAATATTTATGTTGTACAGATTTTATGTTATACAAACTGTTTGTTATACGAGGGTCCACTGTACAGTAAAATGGTGCAACTGACCGGTTTTACCATCCTTTTCTATAGGAGATAGACCTGTGATAAAGGGGCCTGTGGATAACAATGTTAGCAGGATCTCATATATATTAGACCACATGATTCTATCTAGATTGTCCAACTGTTCCAACATTTAAAAAAATCAAAGTGGTTTTTAGGGATGACTGGTCCCAAATTTACACATGCAAAATAAGCAGTTAAGTTTTCAGCAAAATTTTTTTTACTGTAAACATGTTCATTTTATGGTGATGTGACGATAATGAGCAATAGCTATACATCTGCTTTCTAAAGCATTTAAACATAATAAAGCCTCCCGAGGCCAATTTTTTTAAAAATTCACATAGTAAAAAAAAATGCACTGGAAATAACAGGAGCAGTAAACCACAAAACCCCCTTATACATTTTTCTGCTTTACATATAAATCAAAGTCTGAAGTATGATTAAAACACTTGAGAAAATTCTGTTGACTGAAATTAACTACAGCTGAAAGACATTTGATTTAAGTGAATCCTTTTTTCCATTTTCTGATCCATTATCCTGTTCTAAATTCTGGGTTTTATTGCAAACGTGTAATTTGTACATTCATTGTCATTCTAATTGACTTTTTAATGTTCACCAGCTATTCTAGGCATCGTTCAGTACTGAAAAATGGAACGGGCAATAGGAAAATCTTTTTCACTTAACAATCTCCTCTTCACTCTGTCTGTGCTCTGGATTGAGTGAGCCGTACGACAGGTCTGAAGACAAACTCCCCATTGAGATGGTTTATGGGGGTGGAACAGGAAAACTTCAGTGGCCAAAATCCTGTTTGTGCAGCTACACCATATAAAGTTGATGACATTCTCAGCCAGGATGATATTTCAAAAGTAAAAATTTCTCCCTCAGAGGTCCCAAGTACAGATGGGCACAAAACGAACAATTTTTCGTTTCTGTTTCTGTTTTTTCATTTCGTTACGTAACGAAACGGCAAACGAATTTTGTCTCTAAAATGAAACGAAATGAGCAGAAACACCGGAAATTTTGTCGTGCGTTTCGTTTCCGTTACTGCAATATGAATGAATTGCTTAAAATCCTAAAAAAATCACAAAAATTGAAATAAATGGTAATGAAATGGTAACAAAACAAACGAAAATGAAAACAATTTTTTTGCAAAAATTCGCGAAAAATGGAAACACAACGAAACGGACCCTCCAAACGACAAACGAAATGCCATTTTTTTAATTTGTGCCCATCTCTAGTCCCAAGATTTGTTTGTGTTGGGGATCTTTGTTGGATCGGTGGTCGCAGATGATTTTTAGTTGCTCTAATGAGAGAGACACCTCTTGTGTTACTATATGAAAAAAAATATTTATTTAACTAGAAGGGAAGGGTACAAGGGAGGTTTCCTAACAATAACTGTTCTAACAGCCATCTTGCTAGGCCAGGAACATGCTTCTCTCCTCTTTCTAAGAATACAAGGCACGCACACCAACTAGATTTCTAACAGCACATTCCAAGTGGTATGATCTCAACAACCAATAGGCTTCACTCTTTGCATTAAATCCAGCCCAAAAAACTCTACATTCACATTAACCCTGTAATGGCTGAAATGTAAATCTTGCTAAATATCCCACCAGTTTGGAATCAATTTCCCAAGATCCCTGTGAGTGAGATGAGTTTACCACATTTTTAACCCCCCAAGAGCTATCCCATAATGAAATAGTGTCCTGCACTATGGCTCAAGATGTCATCAGCCTGCTCTTCACTGTTTATGGAGATGAACATTTCCAGCCACTCTCTTGTATTACAGGTGTATTTTTTTATTTATTTTTATTTTTTTGCACACCGAAATATCACAATGGAGGCCCAATGTTCTCCCAACACCCTGGCTGCCTACAAGCCATTGTAGTCAAGCTCATCCCTGGGTCATTTCCGTACATCCTAAGGATAGATAGCACCTGTAGGACACAACAGCTATCAGATCCTGCCCGTGAAAGCCTTCGAGGATACATCGGCCACATTTTTCTCTTCCCCATGCTTCTTCCATGACGGAAGCTCACAAAAGAAGCAACTTGCAGGGGAAACTCCTCTGGGTGGAGAGTCTGATAACTTTGCTTTGCACCTCCCTCATTGCATCCAACTAACATTATAGGTGCTCCTGTAAAGTGCCACATAGACTGCCATTATCCAAAGTCATCTTGTTACAACACTTGAAGTACTTGAGAGAATATCAGTGCAAGAGAGGGAGTGGAAAAGTAATGGAGGGAAAACAATAGATTTGCAGAAAACTACATGCAGAGTGAAAACAGGGCTTAAAGCCTGAATAGAGCTTTTTGTTCACATTAGCCATTTATAAAGGTTAAAGCTATATCTGCAATTGACACTTTGAAAGCTCTTTTTCAAGGTAACTCTAAAAGCGTTAATGGGACAGTTGTCAGCGAGTGTGACCCAAAAGAAAAGAAATCAGGTTGTTGTATACTTTTTTTAAAGACAAGGAAAAGGCCGCCATAATATAGTTTTCAGGCATCCAAGGAGATTGCTTGTTGTGTGAGATAAAGAAAGAGAGAGCCATCAATAGTTGGCATAACTAGATAAGAGCTTTTTTAGAAAGATAATCTTCTTTTGGGGAAAGGAGGGGAGGGTCGGAGATGTGAGTAACATTTATATTTTTGTGCCAGAAGAGAGTGGAGGGGGGGAGTGTTGAAGAAATGTGACAGGATCTGAAAATAATTTTGTTTTGTTAGAAAGAGGGGAGGACAAGCCAATGGACACATGGAAGCTGTAATTAGACGTCCCATCTTCTTGTCCTCACTGTAGTCGGGGTGGTGGTGATGGTTCTGAAGTAGAACTGCAATCGCATTTGGAAAATGAAAAATAAGGCAACAAAAAGCAAGCCTTCCTGCCTTTGCCCCCCTCCAGATACTCATTCATTTGAACAAATTGTCTGGGTATGAGTCTCTCAAGTAACTGCAGACCTCGTGGCTACAGTGAAGGGCCACATTTTTGATAGCTGTTGTGAGTTTTTCGGGCTGTTTGGCCGTGTTCTGGAACACGGCCAAACAGCCCGAAAAACTCACAACAGCTATCAGATCCCGCCCATGATTGCCTTCGAGAATACATCAGCCACATTTTTCTCTCCCCCATGCTTCTTCCCTGCCTCCATCCCATTTTTGGAATATCTTTTTTGAAGCGTGGTGGCTCAGTGGACTAAGTGGACCTAGGCTTCCGAAAACCATTGGCTGCAAAGTCAGCAGCTCGGCGGTTCGAATCCCGGGTGCCACCCAGCGGAGCGAGCTTCGGCTGATAACCCCAGCTCCTGCCAACCTAGCAGTTCGAAAGCATGTAAATGCAAGTTGATAAGGTAAAACAGTGTTTCCTCGCAGCCATGCTGGCCACGTGGCCAGAGACTTGCACAACAGAGGCTCTTCGGCCTGAATATGGAGATGAGCACCGCCCCTAGAATCGGACACGACTAGCACACATGTGTGGGGAAAACCTTTACCTTTACCTTTTTACAAGATAGGTAGCACTCAAACATCTCAACTGGAGATGGGCACAAACAGAGCTACAAACCAACCAACCCCCCCCAACTGGGTTGATTCGTGGTCCCGTTCAGACAAGCAGTTGAAATGGAACACAACTCACCCCCCACTTGGTGCTTTGTTTGGCTTTGGTAAAACAGATACCCCTTCCTGCTGCCCCTGTTGCCTGCTGCCTCCTGCTGCCTCCACCTCTTCCTCTGCCATCATATTGAAAGATAGCAGCCCAGCTCCCAAAACGAAAGCCAGGGCACTTTCTCTGAGGATAAAGGAAGAGGAAAAGCTGGTGGCAGCACTAGGTAGGGAAGCGACAGGGGCAGTGGGAAGGGGGTGGTTGGGTGGAGACATTAGGTTCTCATGTCCCCAAAGATGAACCAGAAACTTGACAGCACAGACACCACACAATAACAAGAGAGCTAGGCCCTGTCTTTGGGCTTTCAACTTTCTTCTGTTCTCGCAGTTCTCAACTGTTACTTTATTTTTAATATTTATATATGATATTGGCTGCAGCATCTGCTGCAGCTATCTTCCCTAAAATTTTGAAATGTCATGGCCAGATTGGTGGTGGGTGCGAGCAGATATGATTTGGCTCATCCGCATTGGTTACCCATTGCCTCCCAAATAAGCTACTGGTTTTGGTTTTCAAAACACTCCATAGCTTGGGACCAGAATATCTAGGGGAGCGAATCTACCAAAGGTCAGCATTGGCCCAGCCCACCAGAGCTTCACTGACACTATTGCTCTGGGTGGCCACCCCTAGGGAGGCCCGTAGGGTCTCCACCCACAATCGGGGTTTCTTGGTGGCTGGCCTGGCAATATGGAACAAACTGCCGTGTGAAATCCGCCAAGCTCAGCTCCTCCCAGCTTTTAAAAAAGCATTAAAAACCTTGCTTTTAAAAGAAGCATGTGGTGATCACTGATGTTTGTGTTAGTACTGTCTCCCTTGGACCATGTCCTATTATCTGTCACTTTTTTACCATTTGCCAAGTATCTGTTTTGTTTCCCAAGGGAAAGTCGGTGCAATCTAGAAATGCATAAATAAATAAATAAATCCCACATTTGATAGAAACCCTTTCAAAAATTAGGCAGCATCAGTACTCGGTATGCTACTGTGGGTAGTCTCAAAAACCTCTAGTTCGAATCAACTTGTTGCGATTTTGCTTTGAGAGATGTTTGCACTCTGGTATTACATACAGTATACAGTACTTTACGGACAAACAGTCATGGGTTCGAACCTTGATTATGTCTAAATAATCCTAAAATATTTTGCTGCCTGGAACACAGGACAGGATGGCAAATAACCAAAGCTGATTGGACTGGCAATTGAATCTTTCTTTGGTACTGGCACCGAGATAATATTGCCCTCATTTTATTTGTATAGAATAAAATAATGAATTTAAAACTGCATAAAAGTTTGGTATAAAGGAAATATGGAGTCTTACAGTCTACAAAAAGACGAAGTGTGCAGAAAGTACACGCAAGATCCAGAGAAGCAAAACAAAATCAAGAGAGGGCGTTGTTTTTGCTTTTACATCCTTGCCAGGCGATAAGGCATCTTGCATGGGAGAAGGAAAATATTATTTCTTTAATTTCACAAAAACCTTCTTCAAGTAAAAAGAAGCACATTATCTATCTCAGCCAAACCAATTCTACACTTTCTTTCCATTTCTCAGTGAAAACCTACCAGCGCTTTCAGCAAAGAGTTCAAAGTTACTCAGATCTCCTTTCCAAGTAAAGCAGCTGAAAGGATCTCTGAGCATTTGTTAATGTGATTTTGAAAATATAGAAAGCCCATAAAAGGGAGGAGAATAAGTCCAAATTGGATTATATGAGCTAATGTTTTATCCTGCCTCTATTGCATTTCTTCCGAGAGAATTGCACATCATTAAAATGAAATTAGCCCAGCTGCAACATCTTGGCAATTCAAAAGGATTTATTCTACCCAGGAAGTAAGGCGGTGTTTGTGTGTATGTGTGTGAGAGAGAGTGCATGTACACACACACACACACACACACACACACACATGTGCAGTGGAAGCAAATAACTGGCCCTGTGGCTGGTTTGAACATGTTGATATGGCTTTGTGTATGCTTTTGAGATTCAACACAATTGTTTTCAGAGAGAGCGGCTGCATTTCTTTAGACAACGTGTCAGCTCATGCCAAGAGAAAGTGTGATCCAATATTAGATTAAGAGACTTGGTTACGAAATCTCGTACCGTCAGGAAATCCCTCTGCGACGTTTTATAGAGAGTATTTTTCCAACACTGCGAGGCCATTAGGGAAATGATGCATACCTAGAGACAGAAGGGTTATTTCAAGTACGGGTGCTCAACTATAGATGAGCAAGGCTCCTCAAATTAGAGCATCCCTAGATCCAGGTGGACACAATCCTTCATCAGAGCAGCCATTTCCTCAAACTGAGGTGTAGTTCTGCTACTCTCGGCCACTCTTTATTTCTCAGAGCCAAAGCCTAAGCAATGCTGCTTTATTTGAACTACAGGTCCCATCATCCCTGACTCTATGCGGGCTGGCGAATTCTAGGAAATGTAGAGCTGGAAAAAGAGTTCTTCTGAGCAATACCCAAACTCAGAAACCTTACAGAGTTCTGTGGGTAATAAAGGTCCCTTTGAACCTACAAGAGGGTTCATGGAGCTTCTCAAAGGCAACAAAGAGGTGAAGGGTTGGTTTTTTTTTCCTCACCAAGCATTATATGCTTTCTCTGTGCCACCCATTGCAAGATTCCTCCTGGGTGACAAATGCTGCATGACGTGGGCCTGTTCACACACCTGAAGCACCTGGGATTTGACCTGTGTTAAAAAGCCATTCATTCACACAATCAATTTCAACATGCAAATTTATTTCCCTACAACTCATTATTTTCTTAGGAAGCGAGTTAAAATAAATGGCCACCGGAAGGCTGTTTATTTTTGCATGCTATTCTCCTAATCAAATTAAGCCCATGTTTAAACCTTACCGATAGTTTTAAAAGGGAGCATTTCATTTACTCATCAGGAACATGGGAAGCAATACTACTTCAGTTGGCTAAAATTAAAATGCAGGGGCCGAGGTCAGGGGCCGTCACTACTGCAACGCCCTCTACATGGGGTTGCCCTTGACTCTTCTCCGGCGTCTGCAGTGGGTTCAGAACGCGGCGGCCAGGCTGGTGGCTGGTGTGCGTCGTTATGATCACATCTCCCCAGTCCTGGCCTGCTTGCACTGGCTGCCCGTTGCGGCCCGGATTAGATTCAAGGTCTTGGTTTTAGTTTATAAAACCCTCCATGGCTTGGGACCAGACTACCTGGCAGAGCGTATCGCTCAGCGATCCATCTCGGCCCGACCAGTTCGGCAGGCGCGAGCGCACTCGCTGCGGGTTGCCACCCCACGAGAAGCCCGGAAGTCGGTCACCCGGAACCGGGCTTTCTCGGTGGCAGCCCCTTCCTTATGGAACTCCATCCCTAGCGAAGTGCGCTCTGCAGAGTCCCTGCTGGCCTTTCGAAAAGCTGTAAAAACTTATCTATTTCGAGAGGCCTTTGGCGAACCCTGATATTTTATTTTATTTTATTTTATTGTGGAGGTCCCGCCATCTCTAATGTCCAAGCGACTATGTTTATGTGTATTATGTTTGTGTGCACTTGGCTGATAGTCATTGTACTGTTGTTTTTTGGATGCAATGGGTTTTACTGTTTAACTGTTTAATTACTTTGCTGTGTTATATATTATTGTTCTGTGTCTATTGGCGCTCGCTCGCCCGTGTAAGCCGCTTAGAGTTTCATACGAAAGATAAGCGGGGTATAAATATAAAAATAAATAAATAAATAAATAAATAAATAAATAAATAAATAAATAAATAATAAGGAGAATGCTTTCTCTCTCTGAGGCAATGCATTTTGATGGCAAAACAAAATGAAAAATATATAGAGAGAAATATAAACGAGTGCCAAGTCTGGGCTGTATAACATCATTTCTCTTTGTTGCATCTGAATTTTTATATACTGTAAAACCAAGAAGATGACTGGGAAGCAGAGAGTGGCCATGTGATCAGTGGGGAAGACCTTAATTGAAAGCTGATGGTGCTCCAATGGGTTATTTGCTATTGAGGTAGAAGGAGCACCCCAGATGGCACATTGCCCCTCCTCCACACTTCAAGTGACCCTTGGTACCTCAATCCACCACACGCCCAAAACGGCCAGTCTGGCCAGTCTCTTAGGTTGTATTCCATGGTCAATAAGATTCTGCCTTAGAGTAAAGTAGTTCAAGCTGGTGTTAGCAAAAGAAAGCTGCTGGCAAGAAGGGAGGAACTGGGTGGAGTTTGAGGGGGAAAGAATTGTCTGCAACCTTTTGGGCATCGTGTTTGTGTGATACTCCAGCTCCTGGGATGTATCCTTGGCATTTCTATTCATTGAAGTATTCCTGTGTCTTTCATTGGATCTCTCCTATCAGCTGCAATGGTTGCAATCCTTGTTGAGGGGTGTAGTAATTTACACAGGAAAAGGCCCATTTGAATCAATGGGAATTTACAAAGGACTTCTGTCCTCACTGAGAGATGGGGGACACCTGGCTGAGGAAGACTGAAAGAGAGAAGAACATAAGAACATAAGAAGAGCAATGCTGGATCAGGCCAAAGGCCCATCTAGTCCAGCTTCCTGTATCTCACAGTGGCCCCACCAAATGTGTCCGGGAGCACAAAAGACTAGATATCTGTCTCCTGTCTTCCATAGTGGAACTGGAAAAGTTGCAATAGAGAAGGATCTTGGGATTCTTGTAGATCATAAGCTGAATATGAGCCAACAGTGTGATGTGGCCACACAAAAAAGGAAAATGCTATTTCAGGCTGCCTTAACAGAATATAATTTCCATATCTCGTGTGGTGTTCCACCCCCCTCTATTCAGCACTGGTTAGGTCTCACCTTGAGTATTGCATCCAGTTCTGGACACCACTTTTCAAGAAGATGCTGACAAAAAAGTTCAGAAGAGGATGACAAGATCAGCCAAGCCCTGTGTGGAAAGACTAAAAGAATTGGGCATGCTTAGCCTGAAGAAAAAAAGTCTGAGGGGCTATGTGATAGCACTTCTCAAATATTTGAAAGTCTGTCATACAGAGAAGGCGCAAATCTGTTCTTCACCATCCAAGAGTGTAGGACGTGCAACAAGTTACAAGAAGACAATTGCCCGCTGAATATCGGGAAAAACTTCCTAACTGTTAGAGTAGTATGGCAATGGAACCCAGAGGTGGTGAGTGCTCCAGCACAGGAGGCGTTAAAGAGAAATTTGGACAACCACCTGGCAGATATCCTTTGATTTGTATTCCTGCATGGAGCATGGCGTCAGACCTGATGGCCTTGTAGGCCCCTTCCAATTCCACTATTCTATGTTTCTATGATGAATTGGCCTACTCTAGTGCAACCAACCATGCTGAGCAACAGGATTTTAGCCAGTGTCCATTTACTTACAGACTCTTGAATCGTCTTAGGAACATTCTACCCTTACCACAATGTAAGAGTCGAAAAAATTGCTCCCTTTCAGACATCCCAGACCATGATTATGTTCATGTGAGCTAATGGGAATTGTAGTGTAATAGGGAATAGAAGGACATTCCAAGTTAGTTATCACTGCAAAAATCTATCAGGCATTAGCTAAGGTTTTTCCAGGAGGTATATACTGCTTTTCTAGTGCCTGGGGTGTAATTTTTCCCTTTTCTGTATCTTGTGATGTGTTGAAAATTCAGAGGTGTTTAAATTATTTCCATCTTGTTTAGCTGAAATATGTGTCTTCGTGGCAGCTAGGAGTCAAATTATGGAGCAATTTACAGTGTTGTCCACTTTTAACTTAGGCGTAATAAAAGTGATGGTTGATAGCACAAGAGGTGGTGTTTATGTCCTCTATTTATTCTCAGTTTTGGAGCCTAAGTCCCAGCGTTTAAGGAACAGCTATAATCCATCAGTTGTGGAGAAAAAGATAAGACACTTTTAATGTTCTCTCTTTGGATAAGGTTTCTGGGTCGTGAGGGACAGCAGATCACTACCATTCAGCTATTTTGTTCCTTGTTTTTCTTACAGGCATGGTTTTGCTCTTTGTGGTGTGGATGAAGCGCAGAGAAAAAGAGCGGCACACGAAGCAGCTTCTCATTGATCCCGAAGATGATGTCCGGGATAACATTCTGAAGTATGATGAGGAAGGAGGTGGAGAAGAAGATCAGGTGAGGAGGCCGTCAACCCATATACTGGATGAGTCACAGATTGGCTCTGATGTTGTCCTGTCTTTGAAGTACAATCTAGTCTTAGGAGTGATTTAAAGATAAAGAACAATAAAGGGACCAGGGAATCCTGAAACTGCCAACCCACAGTTATTAGCTTGACAGCAAACTCAGGAGGCACACAAATTGTGTCCTCACCGCCTTCTCCACTTGTGCGAGACGCATTACAATTGTGTGAAAATCCTTTCTAATTCTGCATCCTTACACATAAATTTGCTTAGGCAATTTGCTGCAAATCAGTCACCTTTCAGTGATGCATGTCCTCCTTTGGGGTGATATACAGGTGTCTCCTCCTCATGTGTCCACCAGTAACTCACACAGTCCCAAAGCTTCACCCATTATTAAATAAGTTCCACTCGGACATCCACCGCAAGAGTTGAACTGAATGTGATTCCATCAACACCAACCCATAAGACAAAGAAAGTTGGGTTGCAGAGCAGAAGTAAGATATTGGGAGGCAGAATTGTGTGTCATGTAGCCTACTCTCCATTGCATTTAACACCCTTAGGATAGTGACTTGTTATCATTTCTACAGTAAGGTTCAGCTCTTATTTATCTATATATTTAATGGTGTCATCTATATATTTAATATATAGAGAGACCTCTATCATTGTCTTTTGTCTCAGGCAGCAGAATATCTTGTCCTCGGAGGTTGCTCTAAAACTTCTCAAAGGTAGATACAATATTAGATTAGATTTTAAATTCTTGTAAATTAACTTGTGCTAGATTCTGAAGTATTCCAAACTTGACATGGACCACTCAGATAGAGCCCAGATGGAGGTTAGGTCTTCTCAAAGGACTCTATCACTCTGTGAGTGCCACTGCAGTGGTGGACAAGACTTCCTTTGAAATGGTCCCCATGAATTCAAGACTTACAGAATTGTTGAAGCTTGATTTTATTGAGGCCGGTGAAGAAGGTATAGAAAAAGAAGGAGTGGGAAAAGGCCTCCAAACTCATAACTCCCATGGGAAAGGCTGAGTTGTCAGCACTAGCCCCCTGGATTGTTCAGTCCTCTCCAGATTCCAAGTTGCAGTCACTGGGGCCAGGATCCTGTTAGACTGCTGCTAGCATGGCTTCAACATCTGTCCCAGCCAGCCAAAGCTTGTATCACCTACTCCCGTCACTGTCCAGGAATTTCCAACTCCTCCTGGAGGTTCCACTGCTGGTCTTTCTAAATCTTGTACATCCAGTGCCTCTTTAGGGCTGGGTGGGGGCGTGATGCCTTGTCAGGTGTCGAGGTCTACACTGAGCACTGGGGCAAGGAGATGGGCAAAGACATCTGTTCCATGACCCCTCTCATTTAAGACCTCCCAGGGGTCTTAAATGTAAGTGTAGTCCACCACCCCCGTCAGTGCACAATACGATATCCAGCTTTTCAAGAGGATCACCGCAGGTCCCCTTAGACTCAGACTCAGTGCTTGAAGGGGCCTTAGTCCTGGTAAAGTATCTTCTTCCATTTCCTGCTCTGCCTCTGCCCAAACAGCTCCCTGTGATGCCCCAAATTCTTCCTTCCCACTCACAGCCTTTTTACACGACCCCTAAGATCCCCTGGCCACTTAAATTCGGAGATCTTAGGGGCTTGTCACTCTTCCTGTGTCCCCACCCCTCCGCACTTCCTTGCTCCTGTCTGCGTGAGGGGAGGGAGAAAAAAAGAAAGGAAAAAAATGCAGGCTCACCTCCGTTCTGCCTCTCGCTCTTGCCGCGGCAACATTCCAGTCTCTTAAGTAGCTCTTAAAGGGGCGGGAGCCAAAAAAACAACAAACAGAAGCGAGGAGAGCCCCGCACTCACTATCGTTATTACACCGCATCAAGGAATTTTCACCTCCAGAGAGCAGGTACTTGAAAGGTGCGCTGGGACACACTAAAGTGGGCATAGTCGCACTTAATTTCCTGTAAACTCCGGAGCTGGTGGGGAAACATTTTTAAGCTCCGGAGCTGGGAGCCATCAGTCTGCACCTCACTCACCACTTCTCCCTTTGTTACAGGATTATGATTTAAGCCAGCTCCAGCAACCAGAGAATATGGATCATGTTTTGAACAAGACCAATGGAGTCCGGCGAGTTGATGAGAGGCCTGTTGGGGCTGAGCCCCAGTACCCTGTAAGGCCCGTCATCCCCCACCCTGGGGACATTGGGGACTTCATTAACGAGGTATGTAAGGACACACATGCACTCCTTCATTGTCGCAGCAAGTTTAAAGAACCAGCCCAGCTACTGTTTCAGTTTAACATGAACAGAGTGCAAGATTAGGTATGCAGAAAGATAAAATAAAATGACATACAAAGAGATATAGGTATAATTAACATATTCTGGTTCTTGCCAAGGGCCAATTCATACTTGTATTTATTATGATTTATCAGTGTTGCTCCTGGCTCTTCTTCCAGAAAGCTGCTGCTTTGAGAAGTTTCAACGCCAAGGACTACATTCCAGCTTCTGTGTGCACAGGGGTAGCCCATGGTGCAAGCAGGAGATATGGTCCCAGCAACCCCCACCCCCAAAAAAGTGGTACAGGTCATCACTCCTGCTTAGAACACAAATATCTCATGCCTAGATTCAAGTGGCCTCTTAATTTGTGTCGCTCCCACTTGGAGCTGCCATGTCTCTTTTGAAACTGAGGCAGGTTTCACAAGCCCTTTTGGCCGGAATTGGGAGATAGCCAGGGTTTGGGGTGCTTTTTTTTTTAAGTATTGGAAATAGTTCCCACTATAGAAATCCCTACCCTTGCTATTTTGGTCATTCTGCATGGGAAGGGACCTGAGTCCCACATGGAGAAGCAAAGTGTGATGCTACCATATTAGCTGCAATCGTGTTTATGAAATTAGGCTTTATAATTTTCAATACAAATTAGGCAGCAACAGCAAGAATACTAATGTCAGGGACAGCAACCCAATATTCCACAGGAATGGCTTGGTCTGTGTTGCAGTTGTGGCTGTGGAGATGTCTTTGCTCCTCTGCCAGTGCTTCATCCCTGCTGTAAAGGACTGAATTTTCCCCGCCCTGTTCTTGAAATGGTGCATTTAATATTTCCCCTTAATTTGTCTACTTGATCCTTTTACTATTGAAGAGAGAGGCAGCAGCGTTTGCAAACCAATCGATGTGTTATTTCCTTGGAGGCAAAAATGTGATCGGTTTCATAAGTCTGATGCATAAATGTAGGAGCAATTTAATTTTGTTATTGTATCCATTTCCTGCTCTTGAGGCTATTCTCCTCCTCATTTTTTTAATGAGTAAACATTCTCCCTCTCTGCCCTTCCACTCTGCTGGAAGGCTTCTTTCCTCGCATGCATACCCGCATTTTCCCACCCTGGGTGAGAGGGTGTCTTTCATCCAAAACAGGATTTGATGTGCCCCTTATGTGTCTCAATTGCACAAAGAAACCAGGTACTGAAGAAACATTAAGATGATGGTGACTAGCTTTTCACACAACAGTCCTCAGCAGAGATTGGGCAAGGAACGTTCTGGAAAACTTCCCAAATCCCTTGCCTCTAGGAGCCCCGTGGCGCAGTGGTTAAATGCCTGTACTGCGGGTAAAACTGTGCTCACGACCTGGGGTTCAGTCCCAGGTAGCAGGCTCATAGTTGACTCAGCCTTCCATCCTTCTCAGGTTGGTAAAATGAGTACCCAGCTTGCTGCGGGGTGGGGGGCAATGTGTAGCCTGCATAATTAAACTGTAAACTGCCCAGAGACTACTTGAAGTGATATGGACTGGTATATAAGCAGAACACTTTGCTTTGCTTTGCTTTTGCTTTATGGCTGGGGATTGTAATTCCAAAAGAACTGCTGGATAGTTCAGTGGCTTAGATCTCTGGTTGCAGAGTTAGAGGCTGAGAGTTCAATTCCCCACTGTGCCTCCTCAACATGGGGTGGACTTGATGATCAGAAAGGTCCCTTCCAGGTCTGCAGTTCTAAGGTACCGATGGTGATGATGAAGATTGAAGCAATGTTTCCCAGTTCTGATCCTCGGCTCGAAGCAAAGGCTCTGAGTTTAGAATCAACAATGGGTTGGGTCGCCACCATACTAGAGAAATGGGAGATGATTTCCATAGGCTGCTATCTCACCTGGGGAAGATCTTGATCTTCTGAAGGTCTGGCTTTTCCTCTTCCTCCCGTCACGTGACTGAAGATGTGGGATAGCAGTTCCCACGTACAAAGGTATTTTTTAAGTGCAGTTCAGCCCTATGGCCATTTAAAGGGATGTGGGATAGGGGTGAAAGTTGACAAAATTAAAGAGAGGAAAATGAGAGAGGAAAAGAGAGAAGGAAAAGCAAAAGGCAAAACACTGTTTCAGCAAGAGATCTGTTTCAGTATGAACCCTCATGGATCAAAATCCACTTCCTCAGATAGATATGCAGAAAATAAAAGCTCACAGTATGCTTTCCTATGAGCTTGATCCCTCCCCCTGCCTTTAATTTTATCAATGTGAAGGAACAAACTAACATGTCTAGTTCTGCGGATTGTCCTTCTGTCTCTGCTAAAAATGTGTCACGATTCCTATTTCTTCATATTTGAGGTCATCACAGAATCATAGAATCATCGTAGGGTTGGGAGGGACCTTGGGGGTCTTCTAGTCCAACCCCCTACCATCCCAGACAGATGGTTGTCCTATCTTTTCTTGAACCCCCCCCTGCGATGGGGCACCCACAACATTGAGAGGCAAGCTGTTCCACTGGTTAATGGCTCTCACTGTCAGGAAAGTTCTCCTTATTTCCAGGTGGGCTCTGCCTCTGATGAGTTTCCACCCATTGGTTCTTGTCATACCCTCCGGCGGACTGAGAATAAATCAGGGCCCTCTTTCTCTGTGGCAACCCTTCAGGTCTTGGAAGACTCCTACCATGTCTTCCCTCAGTCTTCTCTCGGTCAGGCTTTGGAAATTCTTTTAAAACATAAAATATAACATAAAACATAAATAGTTGTGATCACGGCTCCATGCCTCTTCTCACAGTAGACAGTTAATTATTATTACAGGTTCAATGTTTTGGATTGACTGATTACTTGCCATTTCTCAAAGTAACTAACATAGATGGGAACATACAATCTGTTCATACAATTTAATCCTTTGAAGTTTGAACCATATGGTTGATATCCCTCCTGTTGTACAACTGACCAACATCCACAGGCATCATCAAAATCAGATGAGAAGATCTTGAAGTTTAACATCTGATAATGCAGAAAATAAAAAAAGCTGGGAAATTTCCTCATACCCATGGGATGCTACTTCTTCTCCCCATATTCAACCTGAGTGCAATGCTTATGTTAAGGGGCTAATGTGAATGTGTTCCTGACAACAGGGCTGGAAAAGTAACTTTCTGAAGCTCTGTACAGTAACCCCCTGCCCTTTCACAGTTCTTATACTGCGATCCCGGTATATCACGGGACTGCAGTTTAAGGGGGGAAAGCCCCCTGGGGTAAGCTGGGAAGGCCTGTTTCAAGTCTCCTGTACATACTCCAGGCCTCACACAGTCCAGAACGGGCTTCCAATGGCCTTCCCGAGCTGTCAGAAGCCACAAAAGTGCTTCTTCTCACCTAATTGGGAGTGACTTTTGGAAAATCGGAAGTGACCTCTGGATCACTAGAAAGCGCTTTTGGGGTCTCTGAGGGCCTTTCTGGCCATGTTGGAGGACTAAGAAATGCTTTTCGGTGAACTGGAAGTGATGGTTCAGTTCCAGTTCACAAAAAGCATTTCTGAGCCTCCGACATGCCCAGAAAGGACCTCGGAGGCCACAAAAGTGCTTTCTACCGATCTGGATGTCACTTCCGGTTTTCCAAAAGTCACCTCCAGTTAGGTGAGAACCAGCTTTGGGGCCTCCGGCAGCCTGGGAAAGCCATTGGAAGCCTGTTTGGGGCAACGCGAGGCCTGGGGTAAGTACAAGAGGCCCCAAACAGGCCCCCTAGTCCCAACCCAACCCTGCATCTGCATATCACAGATTTTCAATTTTCACAGGTTGGGTTGGGTCCCTAACCCTCACGATAGGTGGGGGGTTACTTTTTAACACAGACCCAAGCTAAGAGGATTACCAATGTGTTCTTTCTTTCAAATTCCAGGGCTTGAGAGCAGCAGATAACGATCCGACAGCCCCTCCGTATGACTCCCTTCTTGTCTTTGACTATGAGGGAAGTGGCTCGACAGCAGGTTCCGTCAGCTCTCTTAACTCTTCCAGCTCTGGAGACCAGGATTACGACTACCTTAATGACTGGGGACCAAGGTTCAAGAAACTGGCGGACATGTACGGGGGCGGCGAGGACGACTAAACTGACCTCACATTATTGTTTTGCATAAAGAGGAAAGCTATAGCGTTAGTAGAAGACAATGAAGAAGAAGAAAAGGAAACCCAACAACAAAGAAGAAAGGAATGGAGGGGGGAAAGGAAAAAGCGAAGAAGAAACAAGAACTGTACAGAAGTGGCAGCTTTTTAAAATTAATATCCTCTGCTGACTGTGTTTCTTTTAGTGATGATTTAGAAAGTTTATTTTCCTGTTATATTCTTTCTTTCTTCTTTTCTTTCCTCTTCTTTTTTCTTTTACAGAACATCGAGCTGTCTAGCATGAACACTCGTCTCTGCTGCGTCTGTGTGGTTTTTTTTTTTTTACTATTATTATTTTTCCTAGCGTGTCAGCAGGGATATCGCTTGTTCTATCCACTTTATGACTGAAGGGAGTGAAAGGCACTCTGTCTTAACTTGAATTTCTTAGAACAGAAGCACTGTTTTTAAAATATATATAGATATATATATATATTTGAAAGTGCCTTTTGGTACATGTATCTGATTCCCTCAATCTCAGGAGTGTTCAAAAGAAACAAACAAAAATTTATGTTTCCACCGTTTTGGACACCACACTCTATGACCCTAAGCCAGTTCTAGCTGGGAAGGCATTAACAGAAACAGGAACTATGGAATGGTTTCTCTTTGGGGCCTTTTTTCTAAACAAAACAAAACAGAGCAAAATGTGGGAATTATTGGGGGAGGGGGTAATTAAAGAAATAAATTGCTTAGTGTGCCACAACAACAATCTAAACTGCTGTTCTTTGGCCTAAGCAAACAGTGAACTGAGTGCACCTGTTGTATATATATAATTCATTGCTTATCTGATGCAAAATATTGACCTGGGTTTTCTCTTGTGACCTGGTCACATGTGATGTAGCTGCATAGAACTATAGCATTGATAAGCCTTTGGTTAGGACAACACAAAGACCTTGCATATGCCCTACAGTAAATGATAAGACCAAAGGCTACTTGTGTGAGAGTTGTCTTTCTTTCTTTCTTTCTTTCTTTTCTTTCTTTCTTTCCTTCCTTCCTTCCTTTCTTCCTTCCTCCCTACTTCCTTCCTTCCTTCCTTCCTTCCTACTTCCTTCCTTCCTTCCTTCCCTCCTTCTTTCCCATTCCCTCTTCCTGTTTTAAAGTCCTGTCCACCACGGTTATGTGTTTCTATCATGTTGTGATGAATTGAATGTGAAATCCCGAGAATACATTGTGTGGGCAACTGAACAAATTATGTTCAGCAAAGCGGTGCAAGCTCTCTCACCCTGTCTTTTAAAAGAAGGAGGGAGCACAATTTGTGCAGGCTACACGTGGCACCCCCAACTCCACTGTGTAGGCCCTAATAGTTGTTTCGTAGTTCTGTGTGTAGCCCAGGGTCTCTGTTTTGTAGCCTAGGTCACTTTGATGAGACATTCTACCCCATCGTATTATCTTACCATGGAAAATGGGTAAGGCTAAGCACAAGCAAAATGTACGTACAAGACCTTTGTTAGATAGTTAGGTGGAGCTCAGCAAGCTTATCAATCAACAGGCTTCTCATCTCTGTTTCAGGAAGCTACAAAATTAGTAAAGGGGCAATAGCTGTGAAGCAGCTTTTCGTATTATCATGGCAGATGCTTTTGGAAAGTGAAATAGGCTGTGTGCTATTTCAACAACCAGAAACAGATCCAGCAAAGGATGTTGTGTTACCTAGATTGTACTGTTTGTTGCCTGGAGATTTTTAAAACAGGACCAGTTAGATCTCCAGTCTGGAATGACTTAGTGCAGGGCTGTCCAACTTTGAACAGGCCAAGATCTACTTTTTCCGGACAAAAGTGCCTGCGGGCTACTACACTAAAACCTCTACTTATGAATTTTATCTGTTCCAAGCATATGCTCATAAGTAAAAAATAAAATAAAATACGTAGAGCAGCCTCCCCTGCTCATCTGAGACAGTGGGCTGGCAGACCCAGAGCTTTGCTGGGGCAGTGGTGGTCCTTGGGTTGAGGGAGGTAGAGGTGGAGAACTTATCCCCTCATACCTTTTATTGATAGCTGGCGGGCTACTTTTGAACCCTTCACGGGCTACTGGTAGCCCCCGGTCTACCTGTTGGGCAGGCCTGACTTAGTGTATGGTTTCTTGTTTCATTGCAACTGACAGCACTTGTTCCAGTAATTTTTTTCCTGGAAATCTGCAATCTTATCAAAGAAATTAGGGGACCTTTTTAAAGCACATGCAGAGTGATGGGACATGACTGGTTACTGATGGTTAGATTCATTTGGTCATTTATTAATTCATTGTCAAAAAGATCAATATTGCATAGAGTCCCTGAGGCAGGCTTAGTTCATGCTTTCCAAGTGAGGTTAATTTTGGGATTAGCTCAAGAACTGGTCTATCAGTTGTATTCTATGTCCATGTGGCACATGTGTTGACTCAGTTGCCTAGAATCCTACGGCCATCTCTTGACTTGCACATTGTAGTTAGCACTTGCCAAAATATACCCATCCCAAACAAATTCTTGAGTTGCCTGAATAGTCAGCCCATTCCTGGTTCAGTTCTCTGGTAGATATATTTTGTGTAACATGGTGAAATTATTGGTAACACAGACATCCCTCTTGTAAGGAGCTTTTATTCTATATCTAAGAGATGGCTCATAGAGCTAAAGCAATGAAGGCAGAGCCCTTTGGGTATATGAAATATAAAAAAACAAGTCAGTTGGGCCTTAGACAAAATAAAGTTGAATCTCTTGGCAGTTTTATTTGCCTTAGCTGGGAAAGAAGCTAGCAAAATGTAGGGAGTAAAGGCTTGATGTACAGTATTAAAAAGAAAGAGGGATGGCTTCACAGATCCTTAGAACTTTTGTACCAAGTCAAAGATGGAGCACATCGCTTTGTGTTCTTCAGTAGCTCAAAGATATAAGCAGCAACCTGGTGCCCTTTCTGTCAGTCTCTTGCCAGCACAGAGAACAATTACTCAGTGCCAGTTGAACAGTTTTTATGGACATGAAGTTGTAATTTCCATGGGGCATATCCGTTTGAGGGGCTGTCTGGAGAAAAGTCTGAGAGGGGTCTTTGCAAGGCAACTCAAAGTGTAGTCAGAGATCTGCAGTCTGCTTTTCCTCTAACTGAGTGGGGTTGAAGACGAGACTGAGTTCCACTAGCCAAGAACCTCCTTCAAACGACTCAAATTATATTGTGGGAACCCTTGGTCATTGGGGTGCGGTGGAGGTTTGAAGCACGTTGATGACAGCATCAAATAAGGAACAGCCCTGAGATACATCTGTGTCTCAACAGAAGCAAACCACTGCAGTTTCCTGCGTGGAGAGTTGCTCTGTTTTTAGGTAGTAATGTGGGGTCCAGAAGAAGGATTTTGCCACATGGAGTGGCCCTCCGTTAGGTACTCATGATCCGAATAGAATTAAAATCTTATGAAAGTCACACAAGGGCTTCCCATTTGTGCTGCTCTGGTACACTGACATGGATGAGAGGTTTCCTCTGAAACTCAAAGAGCGGTGGGATACAGAATAACATGTTTCTTACGATGTGCATAAAAGAAACTTTCTTTTCCTTCTGTGTAAACCTGAGCAAGTCTTCAACTCTTCCCCATCCACCCAACATACATGTGAATAACAAAATTCATTAGGCCCACCAAGTGCCAGAAAAAAAAATTCCCAGGGGGCCTTTGACCATCTCTTGGCCATTCTTACCCTACAGGATTAACATCACTTGAACGTTACTAGCCAAACTGAACCAAGTAGATGTAAACCAACCTAAGTGTATTATGATAGATAGGCATTGTTTTCTGTAATCAGAGCCTATGGACAAGGAAAGATAGCCAACCATATAAATGGGTACCATGTGATTAATGTGCTTATATGTCAACAAGTGAGACTTATTTGCTGCATCCTGATGGAACCTCACTAATATATCAAGGGTAGCATACTACCTAGTTTGTATGTAGGGGTCGGTATTTTTAAAACTCATCTAGATTCTGGTGTGTGTGTGTTTTCTCAAAGGAAAAAAAGTGTTCTTTTCCCCCCTTTAATGATTTGGATTAGTGAGCTTTATGTCTAATGTTTGTACAATTATTTAGATTGCATGGATGTGTAATGTAAAAAAAATCACATTTAATGGATTATGAGCCACTTAATTGTGTTACGAAATCTTGGATTATCTATCATTTTTAAAGGAAAAAATGCTATTCTGCAGCAGGTTTAAAGAGGGAGAAATGTAGGAGTGCTTAGATATGATTTCTTTTAAATCCAAGAATGTGAACAGTTTTAAGGGAAATCTTTTTTTTATTATTATTATCCACAAAGAATGGGGATGATCAGACTCCCCACCCCTTGTTTTTTTACTTTCCTTTCCTTTCTATCTTTCTTTCTTTTTGGTCAGGATACAAATTGATTTGGAAGTTAAGAAGTAGAAGGGAATGAGCGCGGAGAAATGTTTTTCAAATGGATGTTGTTAAAGAAGATCATATTAGAATGCAAGCTCCTTTGTCTATAGACTTTGAAAATGCTCCTCGCGCATTTTATATTTCATTGTATCATATTTTCTATAAAATGCAATTTCTGTAAATTAACGAGCATTTGCAATGTGTCGTGTCAGATAATGGAATGTGTTTTTTTTAAAAAAAAAAGTATTCTGGAGGGAATATTCTTTGCCTATCTGTAATGATTTTATTCCCTGGGGATGTGTGTTTGCTCAAATTTAGAGCGGGCACAATTCAGAGGGCTACTTCAGGTGTCCCCAACTATCGGCACACACCCAGCAGTTTTTTTAAAATCTCATTTTACTAGCTTTGCAGAGCAGCAGGCCATGTCAAAAACTACTTATTGTAATCCCCCAAAGTAGCTAGCCCTATATCAGGATAGGAGCAGAGCTAACTTTTTTCATAAGCCTGGTTGTGCTGCTTCCTGGATTGTGACTTTTGCTGCCCATACATAAGCAGGGCATTTAAAGTTAGAGGTCCCCTCCTTTCCATTCCTCCCCTACTTGATCAGTCAGATAGCTAGAATCATTATATAAAGAAACAGGGTTGATGCCAGTTATCCCCCAAAATTGGGGTAGGAGCTACATCCAGGGCTTGTCATGATTGTGGAGCTAAGAGCTCCAAAATCCTCCAGCTGGAATGACCAGTGACCATCTTGGTTGGGAGGTCCTAAAACTGCAGTCCAAAAGTTTTGTAGCTCTTTCAAGCTCTGGTCACTTCCAGTCCCCCATAAATGTATGGAGATAGGTGGTCAAGAGTGATCCTTTACTCTGTTCCAGCCACCAAGACTCTGGGGTTTTCTCCTGCCCCATTTCTACCCTTGTTCCCTGCAATAGATTCAGTGTTTGTAGAGTGGGTAGAGTTTCTCACTAGGGTTCAGGAAATCTGGTTCAGAATCCCTCGTTAGACATGGAAATTCACTAGGCAGGGTGGTGGCACTGGTGAATATTAGATATTTACATACCTTGAAAACCCTTGATGGCAACAACAATCCCAGTGGGAGAGCCGATTTCATGTACAGAAGGCTCCAGGCTCAATCCCCAGCCTCTCTAGTTAAAAGGGAAAAAAAGGTACAGTAGATTGGCAGAATGTTTTGGTGGGAAGAACATCTGCTTGAGATGTGGGAAAAATGTTCTCATTTGAAGGAAACAATGGCAGGCTGGATAGACACACTCCCTATATTCCTTTGGAGGATACAGGTCTGTTCATCCATGTGGACATGCAAGACCAGCAGATGTGTCTCCTGAAGATACACTATTGGAATTTCTTGCAATGCACAACAGCCCACTCATGTTAGTAGCCTTCCTCAACAGAGAACCAGGTTGTAAAATGTAAATAAAGTTAAGCCAAAGTATTCTACTTTAAGTGGTTCTGTGGATGGATGGAGCTGTGCATGAGACCAATGCGTGCATGACAACATATACCCCATAGCCTGGTTTATTGGCTGCAACTGATCCCCATGAGACTTCAACAATATTCACAACATTGTGAATTAAAAGACACATTTGGGAGCAAATGTGCATCACACTGATATATATAACTGAGGCTTCAACAGAATAAGACACCCTTCTCCATTTTCATGCCTTCCAGATGTGCAGGAATACAACCCAAACCACTGCTTTTGCTAGCCAGAGATGATGAGCACTGGTGGGCATAGGGTGTGGGGATGCTGAAATGGTGGACAAGTGCCTCCTCAGAGGAAAGTTGCAAACTGAACAACAGATAGAACTTGAGAAGTTAGAAAAGGGTGGAGTCCTCCATTTAAGAACATAAGAAAAGCCATGCTGGATCAGTCCAAAGGCCCATCTAGTCCAGCTTCCTGTATCTCACAGTGGCCCCAACAAATCCATCCGGAAGCATACAAGACTCTGTCTCCTGATACCACTCCCCTGCATCTGGTCCTTGAAGTACCCTGTTTTTAAGACTGGAGATTACACATGTCCATCATGGTTTGTAACCTGTGATGGACTTTTCCTCCAAGAATCTGTCCAATCCCCTTTTGAAGGCATCCAGGCCAGATGCTGTCACCACATCCTGTGGCAGGGAGTTCCACAGACTAACATTCCATTCTCTGTGGAACCACGCAGGCTATAATGTCCCTATGAATCATGCCAAAGAGAAGAGATTTTTTTTTTGTTCAAGCTGTGCTGGACTGCCTACTCATGCCTCTTCCAAGAGAATATGTGTTGCTTATCACATGAATGGCTGCATTGCCAGCTGAAAAGCCTGGTCTTCCCTGCTGAACAGAGTTGGAGCCCCATGTCTGTGAGAGAACAGTTCCAAGCCCTTCCCCATGTGATATGATCTTAGATAAGCCTTTGGGTCTGATCCACCATAGTCCTTGATCTTAAGCCGTATTGCTGTTTTATACAGACTAGACTCTCGTTGCGAAGTCTTTGTTTCCCATTTAAAAGTAGCCATCTCTTGGTCTGTATAATTATTGTATGTCACGTCCAAATCATTCTAGAGAAATGCTCCAGTGCCAAGTGAGAAAGGCAATGATCAGAAAAAACTCTTCTGCTCTAGAAGAGATTATCATATCAAGTGACATCCAGAATCTTCTTAGCTCCTAGTGGCTTCCCATAGTAGTGGAAGATACATAATGTCTATCGAAGGTCTCGTCCCTGGCACCTCCAAACAAGACTAGGAATGACTCATGACACACTGGAGAGCCAGTGTCAGCTGGTATTGACAAATGGATGGTGGGTGGTATGAAGCAGCTCCCTATGGCAGCCAAGCTGAAGTGAGCCCTTCTTAGAAATTAAGGATAATCGAAGACAGAAGAGGAAACTCAAATGGTTATCTGGAATAGCTGGATAAGGCCATCATAAAGGGATTTTATTGGCGGGGGGGGGGGGTAAGCAAACTGTCTACCATGAACATATATTAAAGTTACAGCTTAACAGTTCTCTAAAATACAACTGTGGGTACTCTTGGTCATCCAGATGAAGATATAGGGGAGTTGAGACATGGCAAATGGACTTCTTTTCTTGTGGGATTGAAACTTTTTGCTTCTCATCCAAGTAGCTTCTTCATGGGAGGCTTAAAAGCAATGTGACCTATATAAATTGGAAGCCTCCCATCAACTTCCCTAAAATATATCCTAAAAGTTAAATTGGGAAGGAAACCATGAGTGAAGTAGAGGGAAACAACCTGAGTACACATTTGGATGTGCCAGGGGTTTCACACAAACGCTAACCTACAATAAGTATTGGGTCACTCTAGAACTCTATATATTTGTCACCTCCTGGCAAATAGAAGGGGAAGAAATGGAGGCAATGACAGAGTTTATTTTCTTGGGCTCCTTGATCACTGCAGATGGCGACTGCAGCAATGAAATAAAAAGATGCCTGCTTCTTGGGAGGAAAGCAATGGCAAACCTAGAGAGCATCCTAAAGAGCAGAGACATCACTTTGCCAACTAAGGTCAGGGTAGTCAAAGCTATGGTTTTTCCGGTAGTGATGTATGGAAGTGAAAGCTGGACTATAAAGAAGGCTGATCGCCGCAGAATCGATGCTTTTGAACTGTGGTGCTGAAGGAGAGTCCTGAGAGTCCCCTGGACTACAAGGAGATCAAACCTATCCATCCTGAAAGAAATCAACCCTAAATGTTCACTGGAAGGACAGATTTTGAGGCTGAGGCTCCAGTACTTTGGCCGCCTCATGAGGAGAGAGGAGTCCTTGGAAAAGTCCATGATGTTGGGAAAGATTGAAAGCAAAAGGAAAAGAGGACGGCAGAGAATGAGATGGTTGGACGGTATCATCAATGAAACCAACATGGATTTGACCAAACTCCGGGAGGCAGTGGAAGATAGGAAGGCCTGGCGAGCTCTGGTCCATGGGGTCACGAAGAGTCGGACATGACTGAACGTGTGAACAACAACAACAAACAACAACAACAACAAGTACTCTGTAGAACAGGGTCTGAATCCTCACTTGGCCATGGCAACACAGTGGGGGAGTAGAACTAGAAAATCACTCCTTAAATATCTCATTTTCCTTGAAAGCCTCATTAGTGTTGCTCAACTGACAGCACATAGAAGGCACAAAATAAGTGTTTGCCTTCTAAGAGGCTTCCCTGCACCCACTCATGCCAGAAGATTGTCTGACTGAGCTTAACCTCCTAACAGGTAAATGAGCATAAAAGTAAGGAAAGCACAGAAATGTGTTGGAATCATAAGCATTAATTGAGTATGTGTTGGACCTGGAACTTGCCCTTATACCAACAGAAAGGCTTCTTTCTCTGGTCTAAAGACCAAAAACCAATAAAGGAACTCCATTGCGTCAAGTGGCAATATTATTCTCCTCCATTCCATCTTTGCAGGGAAGAAGCTAAGGCTGTTGTGCAGGGTCTAGCACTCTACAGGAAAATGATAGGACTGTACATCGCTATTCTACTTTGATCCAGCAGGAGCTTTACATCCGTGAAACTCATCAGTAGAAATCTGAATGCATTATGTCAGGACGGCCAAACGTGAAGCATCCACTTCTGAACTGATGCCAGTTCAGCTTTGATGCGTGATGCCACTTTGCTTTGAAATTCGTGCACACATACCTCCCAAAGTTGTTTCAATGTTTGGTTGTTCATGTGTCTGATTTCACCTGGATGATGATGAAATTATCTGTTAGATGGACGTACTCAACATTTTCCATTTTGCAAAAACAAGTCTTCACTTTTTCTGCACATCAGTCAAATACATCAGCATTGTATTAAAATTAGCTTGAGTAGATTTTTTTTGCTAGTTGGTTGTGGTATATAAATCAAATAAATAACATAAAGTAAATAATAATAAAAGACCCTCAAGTCAATAATTTGGAGCCTTTTACCCATAAACAACATACTTACAATTTATTGAAGACTGTCTAAAAGATTGAAAAATTGATGAATGTGGCCAAATTCAACTCTTTGTGGGTCTTAGAAAACTATGAGGCTGACTTTTAGGAAGGGGTATAATTCAAAGTAAATTTGCTTGAAAGGCAAAGGTTTGATGGTTCAACCAGTAATATTTCCAGTTACATGAGATATCAGATAAGATAATTAAGAAATATTACTTGAAGAACCATTGTCATCTGGAATGCACAGTAATCAATGCAAGAATACATTGTTGTGCTTTAGGGTGAAACCAGATGATTTAATTAGTGCATCTTTAGGAAAAGTACTACTTCAAGTCATGGAAAATGTTGGTTTTATGCTTCAAAAACTGAATCGGGAAAACTGTGATATGTGATTCTCACAAACTACATATCTTGCATTTATCATGTTGTGATTGGTGGTTGGTCATTGGAAAACAGCCTTGATTTAATTTGAAAATCTGATTCCTGAGGGGTCATATCTCTGAAGAAATCACTATGTGGGAAATAAAATGGGTTAAACTGTAGGGAATATATATTCCCTTTAATGTCAAGTCAGACCCTTAATATACATAGGTCCATTTCATGAACAGACTACATCACTGATTCTGAAGCTATTCCAAACATGTAGAAATAAAAGTAACAGCTACAATGCTGTACCAGAGTTTGTGAGTACAAAGATCTTTATGCCAAACCAGACTTAAGGTACTGGTGATAAATGGCCTTCAAGATAGGTTTCATAACTTGATGCACCAGACCCATGTTAATTTCCAGAGGGGAGCTTCTGTTCAACAAAAAATAATAACCATGGGTTCTTTCTACCAAAATTAATCATGGAGCATATTTGTTTCAGTACTAACGGGCAGGTATAGACTTAAGGAGGTCACTGGCCTGAACAGAGTATCAAAATCCTTAACTTGTACCTTATATGAAATCAACTTTCCGAGAAATAATAATTCAACATATAGCTTGTTCAGTACTAGGGATGGGCATGAAACAGAAAAATAATGTTTTGTTTCATTCTGTTTCGGGGGGGCACATTTCATTTCATTTCATTTCATCTCATATGAATTTTTACAACAAAATTTGTACGAAATGAAACATTTCGTTACCTGCAATGGTGGCTCCGAGTCCAAAGTCTCCAGCGGTGGGGGAGACTAGGTCTGCCTGCCCAGCTGGCTGGCGGCGACTCCGGTGGCAGCTGCAGGAACTCCAGCAGTGATGGTGGGGGCCTTAGACCGTCCTGCACAGCTGGCTGGTGGCGACTCCACTGGTTGCCGGGGCGACTCTGACGGCAGGGGTGGGGGGCCCTAGACTGGCCTGCCCAGCTGGCTGGTGGGGCTCCGGCAGCAACGATGGTAGACCTAGGCTGGCCTGCTGGCTGCTTGTGCTCTCCTGCTGTGGCAGCAGCAGCTCCGGTGGTGGAACTGGAGGCTCCAGCGGCAGGCTTAGGCTGGCCTGCCAGCCATTCACCCTCTCTGGCCTGGCTGGGTGGTCTAGGTGGCAGCAGTAGTGGCAAAACACCCACAGGTAAGCCACCATTTTACAGATGGAATGAAATGGTTCATTTCAATGGGAAAATGGCCATTTCATTTTGTCTGTAATGAAATGCTGCTTCATTTTGTTTTATTTCGTTTTGCTCTGTTACATAACCGAATGACAAAACAGCATTTCGATTTTCATTTTGTGCCCATCCCTATTCGGTACATTAACTAATATTTACCCCCCACCCCAATGAAATTGAAAGTATCTGAGTAGAAAACAGAAAAGAGATTTATTTATTTTTGAAATGTGAAATGTTAATAATGGTCTATCTGCCTTCACGATCTGGACTTGTCCTCAACAAACATAGATTATTAGATAAATCCATCATAATAAATTCTCCTTCAGAAAGATGATGAGTTCCCCTTTCACAGATCAGAAGCATTCATTGGCTGTTTATTCCCAAAGGCTTTTCAACCCAGGTAGGTGACCAAACAAATATTTTAAATGCAAAAGCCAACCTTAAGCCTGCTGAGTTCACAGCAGTCAACATCCTTATTTTTTCAGAAATCAGAGAGGATTCTCCCATCTTGCCTCCTATCACTCCCCTCCTATCAATTTCCTCTCCATCCAAACCATGCTGAACACCTTAAGATCCAAAGCCACAGCAGTATTTAGAGGTATTCTTCAGATTCAGACTTTCTTTAAAATGAGGTGAAGTGCGAGTTGCCTGTGGAGATACACAGTCATCCAGGTGAGGTTATCCAGGAGTTGAGTCATGATGCCAATTGGATTGCTTTTCTTATGTGATCAAAATGTTTTGTTACTCATCCAAGTAACTTCTTCAGTCCGAGGAAAGTTGGTGGAGGCTTCCCACTTATAGATCACCTTAGTTTTTGATCATCCTGGTCCAAATAGGCCTATTAGGTAGACAGTGGTCTGGTGTGTGTGAAAAATCACACCTATGCAACCCTTCCCAGCATCCATTAAGTATGGGCCGTTAGCAATGGCCTTCCTGGTGAAGGTGTGACGTGGTTCTAACTTGTCTCGGGATTGATGAAATGGCAGCATGATAAATGGGAGACAGATTGTCCCCAAGTAAAAGTAAAGGAAAGTGAGGAAGCCTGAAGCCATGCTTGAATCAAATCAGGTCTCTTTGAAACACTAGATTTTGCTTCACCAATTTGGAGGTTAAAAATCCAGAGCTGCAGCCTTCATTTCAGAGGGTCCAGGAATGACTGATAGGAAGGAAGGGAGGGAGGAAGGAAGGAAGGAAGAATCTTAGAATCATAGAGTTGGAAGAGACGTCAAGGGCCATCCAGTCTAACCCCCTGCCATGCAGGAAACCCCATCACAGTATTTCTTCTGACAGATGGCCATCCAGCCATTGCTTAAAAACCTCCAAAGAAGGAGACTCCACCACCCTCCGTAGCAGCATATTCCACTGCTAAATAGCTCTAACCATCATGAAGTTCTTCCTAATTTTCAAATGGAAGGAAGGAAGGAAGGAAAGAAAGAAAGAAAGAAAGAAAGAAAGAAATGGGTGGAAAATCAAGTTAAGGGTACTGAGCTTTACTCCATCTCTGTTCAGAGTCATTTGTTTTCCCCGATTTCATGTTTGTTTATTTTTTGCTGTTTGGATAAATACACATATACTAATAATACTTTAAAGAATTCAGATTGAATTGTGGAGTGTAAAATTGGCTCAGAGTGGGACAGCTGCTATTTGTTAGATGCACTATTCAAACTGAGTTGAATAGAATGATAATTGCACGTCCCTACCATAAATAAGGAAGCCTTTTTTTTTTTTTTTTGCAAACTGAGAGTGGAGGCTCTGGTTGGAAATGAAACCCATGCCATGCTTCTTGATGTGATGCACCAGTCCCGCATAAAGTTTCAGAAGCAAAGCTACATTGATCTAGTGCAGAAGAACCGAACCGTCTTCTAACACCTGAAAGATGAGTAAGTTTGCAGGAGGTTCTGTATGCAAAAGCCTGTTCCACTTCTGTGCTCAAACTTCAGTTCAGACGTCATGCAAAGAATCTTTGCTTCTGAAGGGTAGGGATGAAGTTTAGTTCTCTGTTACCAGGCATCACTATGAACCATACATTTGAAACAAGGGCACTATAGCTTCGTAGGAGCAAAACTAGGTGTGCAAAAAAAAAGTTCACTTTAAACCTACCACCTCTGTGGAGCACTGCCTTCATATGCAATCCCATAGAAAGATGAAAAAATAGTGCATGAGTATGTTTTGAAAGTGTGGGTTGATGGTTCTTTGCTGTTGACCCAACCTGAAGGAGTTTCATAAAATTGGTCCAGGACCAAGGTCAGGAAACAGATTTTATTCCAACTCTCACCCTGCTAGATTGAACCCCATCCTTAATCTTTTAAAAAAGACCATCAGGAGTTACGCTGCTCACTCTTTGCATGTATTTGTATGCTTCTGGGCAGCAGCTACAGCTGTGTTCCTTAGATGGTCAAATTTTGTACAGGACCCTCCAATTATGGATACTTACTTATCATATTGAGAGCCTAGATGCCCTAAGCACATCTGATCTCGCCTGATTTCAGAAGCTAAGCAGGGTCAGCCCTGGTTAGTACTTGGATGGGAGACCACCGGGGAATACCAGGTGCTGTAGGCGCCTGGAGTAGGAACTGGCAAACCACTCCAGTGTCCCTGCCAAGAAAACTCCATGAACATGGGGTCATGGAGAGTCGGTAACGACTGTAATGACACAACACACACACACACTTATCATATTGCAAGTTGGCAGAGCTTGGGGAAACTATTTTAGGACTGCTGCTTCTGAAGTCTTTTAGCCAACATAGTCATTGCTGGCCAATGCTAGCTGGGAAATTCTGCCAATTATAGTCAAGGGGAGTGGGGAAAGAGATAATTTTTCAAAGCTCAGGGAATTTGTGAAGGAAACCAGGAAGAATGGGTTGCCGGTAAATAACCATTTGAAGAATCACTGGTTTCTGGAGGCCCTCGTGGGATCCTTCAGTGTGTTTGCCTGAGAAAATCATTTATAAAGTTCTTTAGGTGTTTATAGAGAACAAGAGAAACTAGATGCCGTGGATTTATGAAACTTGAACATTCAACTGTGTTCGGCAGCAACAGCAAAACTGAAATACAAAAAAGCAAACCATTTTCAATTTGCTAACTGTGATGTGTATATCATTCTGTTACTGCTTGCAGCTCCTCACCATGCTGGGGAATGTAAAGAATAATAGTAGGAATACCTATGTGTAATGGAGAATGCTTTCTTCCAATTCTTTCTGCATGTTTTCTTTTCCGGTGGGGAAAAGCCCAGATGGCAATGGTTGTTTCTCGAGAAGAGTTGTTATTCCTCTTTCAGTTCAGAAAGACTCCTGATACTTTCATGCCAATTGGAAAAGGGGAGGGGGAGGATGGCTCAAAATAATACACACTTCAAAACTGAGCTCACGACGTCTTTTCTACCTCTCAAAACGGCACAACTGTTTTATATTGTTCTTTATAGCAATTGTTTTGTACTCTTTAAAAAAAAGGAGAGAAAAGCAGAGTGGAGAACCCAAAAAGGGGGAAGAGCATTGGCCTTTTAAAATGTGTTTTTAAGTGCCATTTCACTTTTTTTGTTCTGAAGTGCATAACAGCTTTGCTGACCTCTTTGCCGAATTGGTCTCTGGCACCACACTCAAGTGTAATGAATAAAGCCCTCCTTTGGCATTATCCTCAGATCCAATTGCTTTAGCTTTCTCTGTCTCACACAGGGTTAAAATTCAACGGTAGCACACTGTGACATCATCTTTCCTGCTTTGTGCTGTTGGCCAATCGGAGGGAGGTGGGGTGATGCCTGTCCCTGCACAGCTCCTGATTGGCCAGCATCACAGATCTAGAACAGATGACATCACAGCATGCTTCTTCGTTGGATTTTAACCCTGTGCAAGACAGAGAAAGGTAAAGCAATTGGATCTGCATGTATCAGCCGGTTCCGAGGACCACCTGGGCTCGTGTGGTTTGTTTCGTAACCTACTGGTTCTGAAACAAAATGTCCATCCCTAATCTTATTCCATAATATGAGATGGAGGTTAATGGCCACAAAGGTAGCATGCTAGCACCTACCCCGACCCCAAACAGTATATGTAAGCCCTACTCAGCTATACAGGAATGGGTTACTTGGAAAGTGCGCACAGAAAGATAGCTCTGGCTCCAACCCTTGCCTGTTACTGCTTCGATCTCAGGGACACTCACACAATGACCAACCCAGATCTTCCCAGTGCTGGCGATGGAATGCCATATTCTACCACACCTTGAGAAAAAAATTAAAATACGTATGAGATCCAAAGGTGCACAGAGGCCATTAGTCTTTTTACTATTTTGCCCACTGGAGTGTAAGGGGGGAAACATTCTAATTGCCATTGCTCGATTAGGAACACTTTCATTCATTAACCGTATCCCATTTACTGAAGGTCAGAAGGGTTGTTGTTGATGCCATCATTTGGAAGAGTCATGACCTTCATCTTTTGTTTTGTTTTGTCTTTGGAGGGGCTGAAAACACACACACACCTCTGCCTCTTTTATTCCTGCCCAACACAGTTAAATGTCTTGGATAAGACAAAGTGTGATGCACACCCAAGCAGCTGTTGCTTGTAGGGTAATTAGCTGTGATCTGTATGCACATTTCTTGACAGGAGATCTTTCAACTCTTTGTTTCACACCCGCTCTAGCAAGAAAGCAATCTTCCGCAGCCCCTCCGCTGCCACCTTCCACTCCAGACACCTCACCAAAATAGTTGTGCCTCTTACATCCCTGACAGGAATGGCTGCTTCATGTCAGCCGAGCTGGCAGATAGCATGAAATGTACAGGATGGTGGATTTATTTATTTATTTTGCTTACCCACACACCACCACCTCCAAAATCCTGAGTTGCAGTAGAAACCAGGGCTTCAGTAGGAACCATGCCGTGTGGGCTTTTGAGCACCTGCCAAGATGTCTTGCCCAGTTCCTTCAGCAGAAATGACAGGACAGGCCAGATTTGACTATAGTCAGAGAGAAAGGGTAACAGAGGGGGTAGTAGGAGGCATATCAGGTTAAAAGAAAAATGACACAGTGCAGCCTTTTCATTTAAGACAAACGGAAATGGCTATTGAACTGGAACAGCTTCAGTCAAATGGATATTCTTTAAGACAGGCAAGTCCAAACTTTGGCCCTCCTGATGTTTTGGACTACAACTCCCAAAATTTTAAGCTTAGATTGCCAATGGCAAAGGACTGTGGGAGGTGTGGTCCAAAACATCTGGAGGGCTGAAGTTTGGACATGCCTGCTTTAAGACAAGATACAGCTGCACTACAGAGTTAGGCTAGTTTGATGCTGCTTTACTCATGGGTCTCTCATAGGGAATCCTGGGACGTATAATTTGGCTTGGCACTAGTCTCCTGGCAACCTCTTGCTCATTCCCCTGAAGGTGCAAGAGGTTGCCAAGAGAAAATTCTAAGTACCTCCCCAAACTGCTCCGTTCCTGCCTTAAGTATGAGGTTAAACCTACCAAAGGTAGTGGAATGTTGTAGCTCCACACCTTCTGTTGTCATTCCTGTCGCACTCCTACATGTGAAGGGTGAGATGTCTGGAGAAGGAACCATCCATTATCTCTTGGTTTTCAAGGGACACAACCCTCAGAGACCTTTCTCTCATCAGTTTTGTCCCCCTCCCCTTGCAGGATGGTAATACACTGAGGGACAGAGATACAGAACTCTATCTACCTGTGATGAGTTGATGCTTTTTTGGTGATGCCCACAATGATGTGCAGTCAAGTCTTTCCAAACTTATGGTGACTCTAGGGATTAACGACCTCTAAGAGGTCTTATCATTGTGGTGAATTTAGGCTGAACAGGACTAGTGATGAACTGGGAACCACTGATTTAGAAAGTTGATGAGTTAGTTTCTGACTGGTGCTCCTTGAGCAGCTGTCCCCTAAATCTGACCTTGTGTCTATATAAAAGCAAAACAAAGTGTTCTGCTTATATACCATCTCATATTTATTTTTTATTTATTTGCTGCATTTTTTATACCACCCATCTTCTAGAAGGAACTCTGGGCGGTTTACAGACAAGAATAAAACAACAATGTATAACAGGTGAGGGGAAAAGGGAGAGAAGAAGAAAAAACCTAAAAGGATAAAGAGGGGGAAACCCTCCACAAGAGGCGGTGCAGGCAAAAAAAAAGAATTAAATGAAAATGTTGCCATATGCCTCCTTAAAAAGGAAGGTTTTCAGAGCCTTTTTGAAGGCTGGCAGGGACTGTGCTAGGTGCAGCTCACTAGGAAGATGATTCCACAGCGTGGGGCCCACCACAGAGAAGGCGCGGTTATGAGTGAGTGATTTCCGCACCTCCCTGGGTGTGGCCACCCTAAGTGAGCATGCCTGCGCCATGCTAATGGGTCTGACCCCAGTTGACCTCTGGGAGATACGCTCTGGCAGGTATTCAAGCACCCTCTGGGCGGTTTACAATTTAATTATGCAGGCTACATATTGCCAGGGGCATGGTGTGGGGAGGGCAAGGGGGCGGGGCACCCCAGGTGCAGCAATTAGGGGGCGCCAAATCACATGCCACACCCCAGCCCCCAACCCCGCCATCTCTGAGTCCGGCTACAGGCAGGCAGGCATGCAAGAGCAGTGGCTGCGGCACCCTCCTCCTCCTCCTTCAAATCTTCCTAGGCCACACATGGGAAAGGTAAGGGGCTCATGCGCTAACACACGCACGCACACACATGAACAAACCCGCCCATGCCCACCCACGCCGCCCCATGCCCACCCACGCCCGTCCCACGCCTGCAGGATTACTGGGTGGATGGGATGGAGTTGAGGAGGGCCAGAGGGGCACAAAAAAAAAACCCTTTGGCCCCAGGTGCCCCAAAACCTTGCTATGCCACTGCATATTGCCCCCCACCCCCAGCAAGCTAGGTACTCATTTTGCCAACCTTGGAAGGATAGGAGGCTGAGTTAACCATGAGCCTGCTACTTGGGATTGAACCCCAGGTCGTGAGCACAGTTTTAGCTGGAGTACAGGCATTTAACCACTGCGCCACGGGGCTCCTATAATGAAAGATTCGCTGCTTAGAATACTTTGCACCCACCCTGATGCCCATGCATAGCTGTACACGAAGGCTGTTTGTGTCCTTGAACTACCCAAATATGGCAAAATGAAAGGAAGGAGTGACCTAAGTTACCCATAACCCAGGGTAAAAAGAATAAACATGGATATATCCACTTTAAAAATAGAGAGAGCAAGAGAGAGAGCCAGCCCTGCTATAAGGCATAAGGAAGCAACTGCTTTAGTTGAGAGGTATGGGAGGGAACAGCAACAGCTGTTGCTTGGTTTATGTGAGCTCTCTGACTGTTCCGTTTACAGGAGCTGTGTGTGACCCCTACCTCATCTTATGCTTCCAACTTGGTTTGCAGCTCCTAGGTATGCTGGTTGATACTATCCCATCATAAATTGTTGTCTTAACCTTAGAACTGCAGAGCTGGAAGAGAATGAATGGATCAAGTCCAGCCCTGTCAAGAAGGCACAATGGAGAATCAAACTCCCAACTTCTGCCTCCACAGCCAGATGCCTAAGCCACTAAATCTTCCAGCAGTATTCAAGTAAAAGTTCAGCTAGCATCTATGACTGTGAAGGTTCTCAGTCATCCAGGTGAATTCATCTGGAACTTGAGTCATGGCAGCTGAACCTCTTTTCCTTGAGAGATAGAAATGTTTCGCTGCTCATCCAAACAGCTTCATCAGTCTGTTTGGCTGAGAAGTGAAATGTTCCTATCTCTCAAGAAAAAGAAGCCCAAGTTGCCATGACTCAACTTCCAGAGCTAGCATCTATATTACATAGTTAAAAGCAGCTTGATGGCATTTTAACTGTCATGAATCCATCTCGTGGAAACCTGAAGTATGTAATTTGGGGCTTAAAATCTGCCCTTCATCATTAGTTGCTAGGGAATTTCACTGCTTCCCTCTAAGTTTTTTTTCCTTTAAGTTTGAACTACTTTGATGCATTAGCAAGAACTACCTTTTGGGCCTCTAAAGCTAGAACTGGATGCCTTTGCAACTAGCAATGAGGACTAAGTAACCATTGTTCTGTTCTTCAGTAGGGTTATTCCATGACAGGTCACTAAAATGGTGCCACCGCAAGTGATTCACATTATATTATGATTCTCTTTTCGGGAGCTCCCAACAAGTCCTCTACTGTTTGTATCTAACAAAGAAGATAATTTATGACCTTTTAAAATTACCTTTTAGTTCTTTATGTATTTTATGGGTTCAGTTTTATTATTTATTGCAATACTATCATGTGCTTAATGTATTTTAAGATGTTTTTAAAATATTATTTATTTATTTATACATTCATTCATTCATTCATTCATTTTCTAGACTGCACCGACTTTCCCTCGGGGGGGGGGGGGGGAATTATTTATGGAAACAAAAAATTACCTTTTAAGAATTCTTCAGTCATAGGATATGTAGCTCCGAGGTCTTCTTCCTATTCTATCTCTTTCGCCCTGACACAGACTTTTCCCCATCTGAGACAAAGGGTCAAAGGGTGCTGTCTTTCCCATTGTACAGGGAAAGATTGCTGAAAAATTGCTGACATGTTGTCCTTTAGAATGGCCGAAAGCAAAGGAACTGGTGCATCCACAGAGGTCAGAATACGAGTGGGAGACGGAGTCTCAGGATGTATAAAAGTAAATCAGGTCTGGAGCTGCAGAGACCAAAGACGAAAAAAGCTTGCTCTTGAAGTAGGCCCCGCAAAAATGCGTCGAGCCTGAGCTTTTAAAGGATGATTTAAGAGAGAATAAAGGTATTTTCTCCCCATCCGTATTTTGACCTTTACAATGACCGCAAGCAACAAAATGTGTTTTGAATTTTTTTTCCAACTGCAGCTAGCCTAAGAAATAATTTTAATAAAAGTTTTAATTTCTTCAACAATATTCATATTACTTTAATTTATTTATAATTTTACATCAAACATATTTAGAATGGAATGACCTTAATAATAGTACATAATGCTTTAATAAACTTTTAATTTTAATTTTAATTTTGTATTAAATTATACCATTAACGTTATAATTTTAAAAAAAAAAACCCTTCTCATAAAGTGGACAATAACTTTTTAAGCAATATGGGCTAACACTGCTTCTGGGGCCCTTCCAGAATGACAGAACCTAAAGCGTAAGCTTCCTTACTTTCATAATGGATCCATTCCACCTTGGCAAATTACAAATCTCAGGCTTCCCAAGATTATTGTTAAAGTGAAATCAAACTGCGACAACTGCACAGTGTATCAGTGGTTCTCAACCTGTGGCTCCCCAGATGTTCTTGAACTGCAACTCCCAGAAATCCCTTCCAGTACAGTGAGTGGTGGAGGCTTCTGGGAGTTGCAGTCCAGGAACATCTGGGGAGCCACAGGTTGAGAACCATTAGTGTAGATAAAGTCACAGTCAACCTCTGCCTGTACAATGGGAAAAACAGCTCCATTTGACCCTTTGTCTCAGATGGGAAAAGGTCTGTGTCAGAGCAAAAGAGATAGAATAGGAAGAAGACCTCGGAGCCACATATCCTATGACTGAAGAATTCTTAAAAGATAATGTTTCCAGACTCTGGTTCTTCTTGCAAAATTATTTTGAAGCAAACAGCAGTGGCTTTAGATAATGAAAGGAACTCTCCTGTTTCTGATGCCTGTGATCCACAGAGACCATGAAAGCTGGCTTTCCATGGAAGATTTTATTACCAGTCACAGGTAAGCCTGAAAGCTCTTGGGACCTCAGTAATGATGAACAGACCCAGCCTTTGGTTGCCTCTCTCAGACACTGTAGGATCAAAGAGTACTCTTTCTGCTTGATTGTTTTTGTCTTCAGAAACAAGAAGCAAAGGACTGGGATAAACGCCTGAGCCCCCAAAAATCCAGTTTCACTGAACCTTTGGAGTCTCTTTACATAGTAATGAGAGGTGGCACCTTCTTCCTTCCTAGCATGGCTTTAAAAAGACAATCACTGGATGGACGTTTATTCCTCAGCTAGATTTGTCTTTCTCTCATTATTCCCTCCAGCTTACTCTTATTTGCTCAGAAACTCAGGCCATAATGAGTTAGATAAGAAAAGTGAGCCAACGCAAGAAGCACTAAGGAGCCATTTTTACATCTTTGTATACAATTTGGATAGTTAGTTTAAAACCGCACCTGCCGGCCGCTTCCTGTTTCCTTGCTTTTTTAAAAAAAAAGTCCTCTTGATCTTCCACATTAAGTACTGCCTGGTGGAACCTCAAAAGCCCTGCCTGTTTCCAAGTTAATTAGAGCACTTGGCAAAGAAGATGTTGCATGTTCATGGCCATTTAATTGGAGCTGAAGGATCCCAGCATTACCTGATCTGACCAGGGTTTCTCAGCTGGATTCAAATTCCGGAACAGTTTCACTAATTTGTTGCCATTAATGATGCCTCAATGACAGTTTCGGTTGGGCAAAGCACACCCAAGGTGCAAAAAAAAATTTTGTCTCCTACAAAGCATGCTAGTCCATTTATTTTTCAATTGGAGACAATTTACGGTAATCCTGTTGATGGGTTTTAAGGGAACTACCTCTTTAGTTTATCTTATGGCTGTCATTTTTGCATTGAATTTGATAATGCAAGAGGGACTTGGACTCTAAAGTAGGATGCAAAACAAATTTCAGCAAACTGTTCAACAACCAGTGACGCTGGTTTTTACCTCTGAAAGTTAAACAACATCTTCCAGAGTTCTGTTATAGTCAACACAAACAAGTTTGATAGTTTACAGTTGCATTGATTTCACTGGCAGAGTTCAAGAGGTGGGTGTTTCATTTCATAAGTGGTCCAGAGCCCAGCTGGCGTATGGAACCAGACCACCCCTCCAGAACGAAATCAGCCAATCACTTACTTTGCTCTTGGGTCACGGGGGAGGGAGCTAAACTCCAACAAGGAAGAAGCCTCCAATGTCATATTTCTTTCTCCCTGGCGCTAGCCAATCAGATAGGGAGGCAGGATGGTGCATTTCCCTGAACATCTCCTGATTGGCCAGCACCAAGGAGACAGAAATATGACGTCGGGAGCTTCTTCCTCATTGGAGCTTAGCCCTACACTACCTCAGAGTAAGGTAAGGGATTGGTTGATTCCATTTCAGAGGGTTGGACCAGTTCCGAATGTCAGCTGGGTTCCCACATTTCATTTCGGAACCAGGCCACTTCTGAAATGAAAAGCAAAACACTTGAAAAGTATCAAAACATGGCCTCTATAATTTTTAGACTATATATTAAGGGTTGGCTATATTCAAAGTAGGCTCAACGATATTAGTGTGACTTGAATTAATATTTCCCAACGATTCCGATGACTTTACCCTAAGAATGTTTTTATACTTCATTTTATAAAATCTTGTTTTTAAAAACCCTCTCACTCACCTAGCTATATATTTCTCTTTGGTGGACTGGTGTCCCAATTTATGTAGCTGGGGAATTCCATTAAGTATGAATTGTCCCATAAATTTCCAATGTTGCCCTGGCTCATTCCTCATTTATAACTGCTAAAAAGGTTTGGTCTCCTCTTCTGGAACTCCTATATTATGAACAGCCCTTTTGAGCTACTGCCTTTGATATGTGCTTCAAAAGGATACTGTGCAACGACCTTGTGCAATTTATAGCCAATGGTAAGCTCACATTACAGATGTTTTTCATTCTTCCAATGAGCTATATTTTATAGGTGACAACATAAAATGTTCCTTTACCTTCCATTAGGCAAAATGTTTGCTAATTAGGCCTTTGAGCTGTGCCCAATATCAAAAGCAATTTGTGGAAATGCTTCTCACATCATCACAATTAATTTATTTTCATTGTTGTGCGAAAAACAAACAGACAAAAACCCGCCAAAACTCCACATCACTCAAAGTAAATCTAATACTCTGGTTGATGAGTTGTTATTTTTACATGGGTTCATCAGCATACCTTGAGCTTTATGCAGAAACATTTAAAAAAAGCCAAGATCCTGTCCCAAAGAGTTTAAAACCCACATATTAATGCTGTCCAAGAATATATGTGGGCAATGAGGCTGCATGCCCCATGAGATCCACAGCACCACTAGAAGGAGAGACTGATAAAACCACATTTATTTTATGCTAAGAAAACCCTGAAGGGTTTTCATAAGTCATAATTAGAGATGGGCACAAAGCTTAAGACAAACTAGGAGATTCGTAAAACAAAATGGCCAATTCGTTATTTTGGATCGGTTTGGGTTCATCCAAGCTTGACAACCTGAACTTTCCCACCTTTTCTACCTGAATTTGGGGCTGAATTATGAACCCATGGGTTTGTTGCCCCCCACAGACTGCCCCTTTGCCCCTTCCAACTGCCACTGCTGCCTCCTTTCCTTGTCCTGAAGCTGTGTCCTCTTCTTCTTTTTAATTTGTTGTTTATTTGGGGTTAAAAAATGTAACGTTCTGGTTATGAACCAAGGCAAACTGCCATTTTGGTGGTTTGTGTCCATCTCAAGTCATAATTGATTTGATGGTGCACGACTGTTACGTTACAAAAAGATGGCAGGGGAAACAATTAACAAATAGGAGGGAGGAAATATCACCAAAAAGTATTGTGTGTGCGCGCATTGAGAATTCACTTCAGCCAGAGTTTGGAAAAATTAACTGTTTCACATGATGAATCTTCCATTATCACCATCAGCACAACCTGTGCAGCCATGATGGATGAAGGATATGGGGAAGTGAAGGGGTATAACATGAGTTACATGGGTTTGGGAAGCCCTGATGCAGAGCGAAGGACTAGTTTGTTCCCACTGGATGTCCTGGATTTGCCAGGCAATCTACGACCATCCACAGTGAGCTGACCATGGTACTGAAGTCCGCCTGGACTCCTGTCAAGCTCTAAATCTCATCTTGGAACAGGATAGCAATGGTTTTTCATTTTTAAAAAATATGCAATTACAGTACTGTGCTAAAGTTGGATTCCCAGTGTGGTGTACTCTGGATAGAGTGATGGACTAGCACTCTGGAGATCCATGGCTGAGTATGGAGGGTTCAAATCCATACTCAACCATGGATACTCACTGGGGGGAGTGGAACTGGAAAATCCACTCCTTAAATCTCTCGCTTACCTTGGAAGCCCTATTGGGATCACAATAAGTGGGTTCCAAGTTGATAACAAAAAAACAAAAACAAAACATACACACACACACCACTAAAATAAATTACAACTAGATTAAGCCAGTTTGAATGAATGCAACTTACATTCTTGGTTCTCCAAATCCCCACTGATTCAAGAACTTACTTGGTATGACTGACTAAACTCAGCAACAAGATTTCAGCTAAAGCTTAATGATGCCATTCCTTTCCCATTGTAATGAATATTTTAGTAATATTTAGCATTAAAAGGATATGGACTTGTCAATTGGTTTAGGACTAACACATAGTTTAAGCATTTGGCTTCTCCTGTGCCCTGTCCTGCTGCGATCTGTTCTGTTGAAGTTCTTAGCCTTAACAAACCAGATTAACTATTTTAGTTACTTTTTTAAAAGCATCCAATTCAGTTATGCATCGTAATGATAAGGGTAACCAGCTACACTGCACTACTCTATGTTGCAAAAGCATCTATTTAGTTTGGGGGGGTTGTTACATTTATATCATGCCTATCTGGACAAAAAGCCAACTCTGGGTGGCCAATTACTCAGCTATTTAGATTATTAATCTAATTTTTTAAAAAACCAGCTACCACCGACTGGGTTTATTTTGTTCTTTTTTAAAGTTAAGCACACCGTCTTGAGTCTGCACAGCAGAGGGTCTCTCTCTCTCTCTCTCTCTCTCTCTCTCTCTCTCTCTCTCTCTCT
>JAHTLZ010000129.1:99765099-99800275 GCA_023846285.1 Phrynocephalus versicolor
GACCATTAGCAAGGATGTTTTTAGAAATCCAATAAAAGCTGCAAAATTGGCCATCCAGTATTTTCTGCCTATTTAGTTTGACTTCCCTTTGTGATTATCTTCAGCTGTAGAAGTGGTCTCTGCAAAGTGGTCCAGAGATAATGGTGGATGATCACCTATGTTCCATCTTTGCATTCACTTCCTCATCTTCTCCTGGACTCAGGCATGTTATCTGTCACCTGTGAAAGCAACGGCGAAGTAATTTTGTTAGGGTTTTCTTTAAGTCCCAGAGCATCTGCCAACCACTTTGACAACAAGGTGTGCTTTAAGTGTCAAGTGTCAAGATAATCAAAAGGTTAATGCAGACAGGAATGATGACAAAGATTCTTTCTTTCTTTCTTTCTTTCTTTCTTTCTTGAGACATGCTTCACTGACCGATGCTGTTGGTAAATAACAATGTTTCTACAATAAATGCAGAAGGAATGAAAAACTGGTAGCACTGAAGCACAAACAGTACAAGAAGACAAGTGGCATGAGTTGGCTTTATGGGATCAATAATTCCAGCCACAAAAACAAGAAATGTGTCCGGGAAGAAGAACGCTACAGGGTACTTGTTCTATTCAACATTATTCTGGGCACCCCCTAATATTTACCATTATTAATCTGAACACTCAGCCCTGCTTTTCTGGGGTTTCCCACACCACTTAGGGGTGTTAGCAAGAATTTAAAAAGCCATAAAATATAGTAAAGCACAACATAGAACTGAAACAACACAAGCAGCAATGGGCATAAGAGAGAAGTAATAGAGGTCTCACCCAATCCCAGCCCACCACAACCTGTCTTATAAAATAAGACCACTGTAACCTTGTAGGCAGTTGCAATTCCCTAGGCAAATTCCCAGGACAATATTTCAGCGAAACCACCAATAAATGGTTTTCTCCTTTTAATCTCAACCAAGCTTCTAGTCTTCTGTAACTGGGAAACAGAGAAGGGTCATAAGATGGATGACCAACCTCCAGAAAGTCCTGTCCTCTCAATGCTGTGCTTGGCTCTTGCAAACCCATGCCTGTAGCTTCTTTTAGGGAGACACTCCATCTCCTCTTTGGTCTTCCTCTTTTCCCGCAGCTTTGTACTTTCCCCAAAATTATCGCTTTTCTTCACTGTCCAGCTTTGACACTCATCCATGGTGACCAGGAATACAAGAGTGTAGATGGTCTTGGTCTCCACTGACACATCTTTACACTTGATCTTTTCTAATACCTTCCTTGCTGCCCCCATGAATGTCATTCTTCCGATTTCTTGGCTACAGTCTCCATTTGGATTGATCATGGAAGCAAGAACGTCTTTAACAATGTCACTTTCTTTATGGTCAACACTAAGGTTTCTCAGGCTACAGCTCCTAAAATCCCCAAACCAGCAGGCATTTTTTTGCCACTGGCCAATACGGTGGACAACTTTTGAAGCTGTGATCCAAAAAGTACGTTTTCCATGTCCTGGCATGCTAGCATGAGAGGCGATGGTGACCGAAGCTGGTGGTGTGATGGAGGAAGCCATCACACATGGAGCAATTATTGGGTGGATTTTGTATTCCCTTGACTTATGCTTATCCCTCCTTGCCCTTAAGGCTTCACCTGAGATGAACATAGGCCCAGCAACTACTGAATCTGGAGGGTGGGGAACATACCAACATCATAATAGCTTCACAAGGATTCTCTTACGAAAATCTCACCTTATTTTTTAAAAAAACAACTTATTATCTATGATTAAATTGCTTCACAATGAGTAATGAACCAAAAGTTGAGCTGATAAAGCTATCAATGAAACAGATTACACCTTGCTGCCTATAATGCCAATGAAAAACAAGGGATTGATTTTTTGGACTGGGAATGCTAACACGAATCCCTTGCACACAAATGGAAAATTCCATGAAGAGAAGATTGGTCAGAAAACATTTAAGAACAAACAAACAAACAAACAAACAAACGTCATCTCTGCAAAAATAGTAATGCAATTGTACTGCATTCCCAGGCATTTTCATCCCTTTTAGGTGAATGGCTTTGTTACTTTTTCCTGACCTGCAAAAATCCCTTTACTTTGTACGCTTTAATTGGGTTCTTGCTTGAACAGCATCTGTTCCTCCTTTAGAGGCCGTATTCCTTCCTTTTTTAATATCCTGAGGAGACATTGATTGGCGCCACTGAGGTCAGCATCTCAGTACCTGCAGTGTTGTGCTTTCTGGGTTCCATGTGCAGTTATCTGATAGCATGCATCCGTGGTCTGTCTGCAGGATCACGTCCCCTCTATTCATGAAGTTTCCAAGTCTCCTCCTTCCTGTCCTCTTCCTCCTAACCTTGCACGAGCAATTGGGTCCTCCAACTTAGGGGATGGGGGAAAGCTATGACCTAATTATATTACCATACTCTATACATGGCGAGAAGTAGGACACAGCATGCTGAATAAATGAAAGATCACATCTTTCTAGATGAGAGGATGAAAACTTGGCAGGGATGCCGCATTCAATATTTTTCCATACAGTTCTCCAATATCCTTGGTGTAGCATCTCAGAAGGGTCAGGTAGAGTCTGCACCCCAACACCCAAACCATGATGTTTATTTTTATTTTTACATTTTTATCTTCCAGAATAGTGAGCCTTGCCCTCAGAAACTGTTGCGGGGAATGATTGGCATTCTCCATGTATGCTGACATCACTTTAGGAGCCTGAAAGTCTTTTTCTGGTGGTGGTGGTGGTGGTGCAGAAGAAGAAGAAGAAGAAGAAGAAGTTTCCAAGTTTACTATTCTATTAGTAGTGTGTTATCAAGTCAATTGTGATTTATGGCAGTTCTTTGCAGGGTTTTCTAGACAGAAGTAGTTTCCCATTCCCTTCTTTTTGGGGGTTCCCTGGGACTGTACAGATAGCCTAGGGCAGTGGTGGCGATAACCTTCGGCACTCCTGATGTTTTGGACCACAAGTCCCACAGTCCTTTGTCCATTGGCAATACATGCTTGGAATTCTGAGGGTTGTGGTCCAAAACATCTGGAGTGCCAAAGGTTCACCACCACTGGTGTAGGGCCACACAGAATGGCTCTTCTATGGAACCTTTCCTGCAAAGCCATTTGAATTCATTTTAAAGTAATGTTTTGGTTTTGCTTCTATTTAGTTTGATTTGAACTTTATTGTGCACGTCTTTGTCTTCATTTGCTGTAAACTGCTCAGAGTGGCCTTGCTGCCAGATGCATGGTATGGAAATTGATTAATGAATAAATAGAATAAACTACTTGGCAATCTTTGAAGCACAAATATATTTATCTTTGGCCTTTAACAATCTAAATCCTTGATGCTGCTGTTAATATAACCAACAGGTGGCATTTGGTAGTGCAATAAATTACCCTCAAACACCACCTGCTGGTCATGGTTACACATTGCAACCCTTTATATTTACAAAGTAAACAAAAGACATTCAATCAATGCTTACACAGCTGGCCTTTTCTTGCTTTCGAAATTTGTTCATAATTTCATATTAACAAATTTGGTTCCTCGTACCTTGTCTTTTTAACCAGCAAGTCCATGCTAGGGGAAAAGAATCATTTGAAAGAGGGAATGGTCATGGGGTTGCCCTTGATCCTCATCTGAAGACTACAGCGGGTGCAAAGTGCAGCAGCCAGACTGGTGGTTGACATGGTCAGATATGAGCACATCACCCCAATCTTGGCTCGCTTGTAGTGGCTGCCCGTTGCATCCCGAATAAGGTTCAAGGTGCTGGTTTTGACTTACAAAAACCCTCCACAGTTTGGGACCTGAATACCTGGTGCAGCTTATCTTCCAAAGAACTGAGGCCCAACCCATCAGAACATCACAGGCATTCTCACTTCAGGTGGCCACTCCTAGGGAGGCCTGGAAGACAATCACTCGAAACCGGGTCTTCTCTGTGGCCACCCCTATGCTCTGGAATCAGTTGTCAAGTGAGATTCGCCTGGCACAGTCCCTGCCGGCCTTCAAAAAAAGTCTATGCTTTTTAGAGAGGCATTTGGTGACCATTAGTTAGGTCTTTTTTTCCCCTAAGTGTCACCGTTTGGTCAATCATTTTTATTAGTTTTCTTAGTTTTTGTTTTGTTTTGTTTTGTTTTGTTTTGTTGTCAATTATTATTGGATGATGTGTCTGATATATGTTCCTTTTGATATAAATGTGATTGTTGTAAAACAGCCAGATTTCCTCTGGAAGATGGGCGGTATAGAAATAACTAACTAACTAACCAAATAAATAAATAAATAAATAAATAAATAAATAAATAAATAAATAAATAAATAAAGTCCAAAGGAAAAAACTGTTTGAGTTCTGTTTGAGAACTATGAACATTCTGTTTTAAAAGAACAAAGAAAGGAAGCAAAATGAAATGAAATGAACAGAGATGGGCCTGAACTGCTGTTTTAGTGGTTCGTTCTGGTTTGGCTGTTGGCCCTACAAGTGCATGAATGGATGCAAGCAGCATGTTGTCTCATTGGGCTAGAGTGCTGAAACCGTCGGCTGTAAAGTTGGCAGCTTGCCGGTTCAAATCCCAGGTGCCACACAGTGGAGCAAGCTCCCATTGTTAACCCCAGCTCCTGCCAAACTAGCCTTTTGAAAGCATGTAAATGCAAGTAGATAAATAGGTACCACCATGAAAAGCAGGAAGGTCAACAGTGTTCCATGCTTCAGCCATGCTAGCCACATGGCCACAGACTTGTACAACAGAGGCTCTTTGGCTTGAAAATGAAGATGAGCACTGCCCTTAGACTAACATGCATGTGCGGGGGGAACCTTTACCTTGTTACCTATGGGTGTTCAGTGTTTCCCAGCCCTACCTCCTGTGCTGAGATCCTTCACAGAGGCAGTGCCCTGGCTTCCATCTGAGTGAGTGCCCACTATAGAAAGTGAGACTCAGAAGCATGGGACACTTGGGGTAACACCCAAACTGGCACAAGCCACCAAACCAGCAGCTCAGCCCAACTCTATAAGGAGAGTATCATGAGAACATAATCTCTTCTGCCAATATCTTGCATGGTGAAGTAGAAGAACAATCACATGAACATCATCCTTGTTCCTTTGGTTGCACGACAAGTAGGGCAACTGGACATACAGTGCCTGATCTACTGGAGCAATGGTGACCACTTTTCCATTCACTCCATGTCTGTTGAACAGAATACTAGTCTTAATTTTTTGCAGAATCTTCAGAGATTAAGGTCTTTTCTTTAAAAAGGCGGGGGCACCCTTTGAACAAAGAAACAAGATTCTGCACAGGTGTCTTATACTCTATAGTGTAGTGATGGCGAATCTATGGCACGGGTGCCAAAGGTGGCACTCGGAGCCCTTTCTGTGGGCACCTGACATTGCCCTTTCAAGTTGTTGTTGTTCAGTCAATCAGTCGTGTCCGACTCTTCGTGACCCCATGGACCAGAGTTCGCCAGGCCTTCCTATCTTCCACTGCCTCCCGGAGTTTTGTCAAATCTATATTGGTTGCATTGATGACACCGTCCAGCCCTTTCATAGCCACCTGTATACAGGTTAAATTACTGTATTGGCACTTTGCAAAAAAAAATTGTGGGTTTTGAATTGCACTTTGGGCACTCGGTCTCTAAAAGGTTCGCCATCACTGCTATAGTGCAAACTAATTGTCATACATTTCTCAAGAGCCCTGTATATGTTTATACTCATTCCAGAGCAAGGGAACATTACTTTTTTGTGCTAGAATAGAACCCCCCCCCCAGACCCAATAGGAATATAAAACATCTCTCAGCCAAGATTTAGCAACAGGACAAAGATACTGTTAATGGGAGCAGAACTGTAGTGACTAATGTACATTTCATGTCATTCTTGTCCAATGTCTCCTGGGTCAAAGCTGTTGCTGTGTTGAGCTGATATTTGGTTGTTCCATGATGGATATTTCTTCTTGACTGCATATCTCTTACAAGGACACACAATGTAATGTCAAAAGAAGCCGCTTTGATGATGTGCTTGGAAGCTAAATATTTAATGTGGCACTATATTTATTCCATGTGCTTCAATCTTTAATTTGAGATCTGCTCAGAAATATGTAATGCATATACATTCACACCACTTCAACAGTGGGTTGCATCAAAGAGAAGGAGGAGGTCCTTCAATGTGACTGGTTACCTTTTGAGGGAAAGAGCATTTGAGATTTGGGGTGTCTTTGTAAAAACATATATTGACACAGAGCCTGGGAATGGGGCAAGGAAACCAGCCAGGCAGAATGGAAAAGGTTAACATCGTAGAAAGCTTTGATAAGGCATAGGAATCGGAGATTGTTTGAGGGACTAGGATAGGGTAGGGGTGGAGGATACCTCAAACCCCCCCCCAAAAAAAAATAATAATAATCAGGAAACCTTTCCCCTTCCTGGCCTGCTCACATCCCTAAAGACTAACTGCTTTCTTTTAACGTTAACTTTTGTGGACAAGCCCACATCCTAGTGTTTCTGCCTTCTTTACTGTATTCTTATTTTTTCTTTTGTTTTTTGCTAGCACAGAGTAACACAGCTACCTCTTCCAAAACTGTTCACAACCTGTCACTGATATGAACATACTCGTCGACTTTTAAAAATCTGATAACTGCTTCTCTAGACTTATCTTTGCCTCTCACCACTTATTAAGAAGAACAGAGGGCAAAGTTGGAGATTCAAGTTGTGGGACTGGCTGTCGACTTGGACTTCAGTCACACCAGTGACTCGACTTGGAGTTCTGACTTCAATGACTTGGACTAGAGTCATGATTCAGAACCTACCCACCCCTTCCTTTTTTCCTAGGGAAAATAGCTTATTTTTGTAGGGACTTGGGACTTGAGACTTGAAACTAGAGACTTGGTGCCACAGACTTGGACTTGGACATGTGATTTGAACTTTTTTGTAAATAAATTTTGTAAATAAAATAAAGACTTGCCAACATCCCTCACAGAGACTACGGAGAGAAAAAAGGGGGCAGCCTTTGAACAAAGAAACAAGATTCTGCACATGTGTCTTATACCAATGGTCCTCAACCCCCGGTCCGTGGACCGGTGCCGGTCCGTGGAGCAATCCGTACCGGGCCGCCGCCCGAGGAACTCCAAATAATTTCACTGTGGCGGCGGCCCGGCTCCCGGAAATGATTAGGACCCATGGGCTTGAGATTGAGCAGGCGGGTTAAGGTGGGGAAGCTACCTTTGGGGCGCATGCGTTATAGCGAGGCGAATGAGGTGGAAGAAGGGGAAACAACCCACCCACCCTCCACTTCGAGCCATCGAGTGACGGAGAAGAGATAGCCCAGAGTGCCTTGCCGAACTAGGAGAAGAGGACGTTAACGGCCGCGAGCTCCTTTCTTCCCGCCCGTCTTGAGGTGAGCGGAGGGGGGGAGGGGGGTCTCAGGCCGGGCCTGGCCTGGTGTTGTGGGTGGCGCCGTGGGCTCCCCCGGTCTTGAGGGGAGGGGAGGGGGTCTCAGGCTGGGCCTGGCCTGGTGTTGCGGGCGGTGCCGCGAGCTCCCCCGGTCTTGAAGTGAGCAGAGGGGGGGAAGGGGTCTCAGGCCGGGCCTGGCCTGGTGTTGCGGGCGGCGCCGCGAGCTCCCCCGGTCTTGAGGTGAGCGGAGGGGGGGAGGGCGCGTGTCTCAGGCCGGGCCTGTCCTGGTGTTACGGGCGGCGCAAATAAACAAGCTCAGGGTTCTCATTGATTTGGCATTCTAGTGGTGTAGCTGTTGTTGTTGTTGTCTGTATTTTATTTTGAAGGCATGTTTAAATACAATTAAATTAAAATTATTAAATCAAAACAAGCGGGCCACGGAAAAATTATCAAACATTTACCGGTCCGCGGCGAAAAAAAAGGTTGGGGAGCACTGTCTTATACTCTATAGTGCAAACTAATTGTGTTACACAATATGGGTAACACCTAAAAATGAATTATGTAGGAACTATTCAGTTTTACTAAACTGACAGTAACAATACTGCTAAAACAAAACAGTAAACTCTTCTATCAATGGCATTTCAAAGTTGCATTTATATTTTATCATGCAGTGTCAGCTGGGGATTTTTATCCTTTCTTGGGTTTTACTGAAAAGAAGCAAAATGCATTCTTTAAGTGTGGATTTTCAGGATGGCTGTCTTGGTTTCAGAGTGTCATTTTGGGGGGCAGCACAAAGAAAGCCTTTATTTTATGTGTTTGTTTGTTCAGTTATATGTCACCTTTCAGAAGTGAAACTCAAAGCAATTTGAAACAACAGCAGATTGGAATACAATAAAATGGTGAACATTAAAATGCAATTAACATTGAACCTATTTAAAATCAATTAAAAATAGCTGTAATAATTTAACTCGGTACAAACCGGTGTACCTGCTGGGTTTCTTTTAACTAGAGGCTTTTAATTGCCAAAGGTCAGTTTAAATAAAAAGCTTTTGCCTGCTGTGAGCAGGGCTGGACCAGCTGAAGGCTCCGGACTCAGTGCCGACACTCTTCAAAGGATCATATAAAGCGCATTCACCTTAAGAACGTAAGAACATAAGAAGAGCCATGCCAAATCTGGCCAACGGCCCATCTAGTTCAGCTTCCTGTATCTCACAGTGGCCCCGCCAAATGCATCTGGGAGTGCACAACTCTAGATATCTGTTTCCTGAGACCACTCCCCTGCCTCTGGTCCTTGAAGTACCCTGTTTTTAAGCCTGGAGATTACATATCTCCATCATGGTTTGTAGCCTGTGATGGACTTTTCATCCAGGCATCTGTCCAATCCCCCTTTGAAGGCATCCAGGCCAGATGCCATCACCACATCCTGTGACAGAGAGTTCCACAGACTAACAACGCACTGGGTGAAACTGAATGCAGACCTTCGTACTGTAAGACTGTCCCGGCATACTTTTCTCTGTGAAGCAAATGACAAGACAGCAATCTCCTTCAGTGTAAAAAAGCAACAATAATCTTAGACCTGCAGCGGTGGAAGGGACTGTATGGATCTGATCATTGTCATGAGTTTTTGGGGCCATTTGGCCATGTGCTGGAAGTTTTTCTTCCTGACATTTTGCCAGACTCTGTGGCTGGCATCTTCAGAGGGCAAGGAGCTCAGGGAACTAAGAGTTCTCTCTGTGCTCTGGACTAAGAGAACTCTTAGTCCTCTGAGCTCCTTGCCTTCTGAAGATGCCAGCCACAGAGTCTGGTGAAACATCAGAAAGAAAAACCTCCAGAACACAGCCAGACAGCCCAAAAAACTCATAACAGCTATCAGATCCCGGCTGTGAAAGCCTTCGAGAATACACTTTATGTATCCTTGAGCCCAGCCCCTGGCAAAGAGTGGAGAATTGAACTCCCAATCTCCAGCTCTGCAGCCAGACACCTAAACCAATTGATTTTCAAATTGTCAAATGGCTTAGGTCCTCCAACCCATTTCAGGGCAGCAGCCTTGTTTTGGTGGTGTTGAACAGGTTGAGTGGTGCTCCCAGCTCTGTCCTTTGAGAAGGAGAGAAGGAAATGACTGGGGGACATTTCTAGAATCCCCTCAAGATTATTACAAATAATTGGAGGAAGTAGTTGCCTCATAATGTTCAATGGCTGGGCCAGCCTTGACTTGGGAAGCAAAGTAAGGCTTCTTACAAAGATCTGATGAAGAGAGCACAGCAGAGATTGTACTTCTTGAGAATTCTTAGGAGGAATAATCTTTCAAAACATCTGCTGCTGGCATTCTACCACTGCACCAAAGAGAGAGTGCTAAACCTATGGTCTCTGTGTGTGGTTTGGGAGTTGGACAGCTAGTAATGCTGTCCAAAGTTGTAAAGACTGCGGAGAGGATAATTGGGTGTATTCTTCCTACTTTAAATCAATTGTATGCCTCCAGGTATTATAAGAAAGCCGTAGAGATTGTGCGGGATCTCACACACCCTGGAAATCATCATTAGAATCATAGAATCATAGAGTTGGAAAAGACCTCAAGGGCCATCTGGTCCAACCCCCTGCAATGCAGGAACCCCATCACAATATTTCCAACAGATGGCCATCCAGCCTCTGCTTAAAAACCTCCAAAGAAGGAGACTCTGATCTTTTTCAGCTTCTGCCTTCTAGAAGGAGGTATAGGGTCATTAAGACTAGAACCAGCCACTTGAAAAATGGTTTTTATCCAAAAGCGGTTATGGCTTTGGATGCAGGGAAATGTAGGTTTTGTGGGAGTTTCTGTATAAATGCAGGGTGGGGTGTGTTTGTGGTATATTCTTCTGTATGGATATTTCTGATGTAGATCTTTCAGTTTCATTCTTCTTTCAATTTCATTGTTGTGTATAGGACATTGACAATAAAATCTTATCTTATCTTATCTTATCTTTTATCTTATCTTCTGGTAGGGCAGCAAATCTGGCTTTCTCTTCTCACCTCCTGTTGCAGTGCAGCATTTTGTAGAATGAAAAAAGGAGGGCACACGAATACATTGAAGTCTTTCAAACAGATCATTGATTTTTTTGTTCTCTTTGGCAGAGGGTTTGGATTTTACAAATGTCAGAATTCTTCTATGTTTGGAGGACTTTTGATCGGGTTAGATCACCTCTCTTGAAGTCATTTTAAAGAGTAAATGGAAAGGTATTTTCAGAGGCAAAATGGATAGGAAAACATTTCCTTTTCTGATATGAAAAATATGATATCATCTATTGACATGAAATTAGATGCTTGGCATGTGACCTCACATCATGCAGAGAACACACGGAAATGAGGAAAAGTTACTTTTCTGCACTGCAGATCCCAGAATGTGCTAGCCAACAGCCATGACAGCAGTGATGTTCTGCAGGTCATAGCCTAGAAAAGTAACTTCCCTCATTTCTGTTGGCATCTGCATTTCTGATTGCCCACTAATCAGCATTGATTGAGAGAGTGCACAACTCAGTGCCACCTGTTCTTGAGTCTCAGAAGATGTATTTCTCAGTGGACATTCCATTCCTCAGAAGCAACCGTTTGTAATGAAGAGGTTTGGCTGCTCCCATCTATTTGGTCCATGACAGGCATTTTCTACCCTTCCTGGTGTGGATGCCTCCTGGAGATCTTTTGACATATGGCCTTCAAAGTAAAACAACTTCCTCTGTCTGGGACTTGACACTAAGTTCCTGGAGTGTCAGCCGACATGGCATCACATCAATCATGGCAGTCTTAGTCCATTTGGAAAGCGGACCTGAAATGTTACCCAAAGAGGTATGGCTCTGGGGCTCGTGGCTATCTAAATGGCTTGCCAATATCACTTGAAGGAAACATTACGTGTTCTCATTGACCTGCCCTTCTTTTTCTCTCGGTATTTACGGATTGGGCTTTTTGAAGCTCCTGCCCTCGTGTTTCACGTTAAGCATCCCGCTGTCTTTGATGAACTTCGGCCCAAGAGCGAACTCAGATTTCTTGCCCAAAGACAGTTGATTGAAGGTGGGTTGACAAGGCTACTTTTCTCCCACTATGAGATCGCCCCATGCTGAGATGAGTGTTGATCTGAAATGTTTCAGCATACCTTCAGCTTCTCGACTACCTTACCATGGAACAGAGAAACCCGGTGGCTTAGGAAGATGACCTTACAAAAGCTGGATCCACCTTAGCAGCAGCATGAGGTGGGGCAATCCTGAGGTGATGTGTGAATAGACTGTACAAGGTACACTTGATTTTTGAAGCAAAACACTTTGTACCAAGGAAGAGGCAACTGGACCTTCAACAGGACTGCAACACTGGGTAATCTCTTTCATTTTATTTGATCCAATTAGCTATACTCAGTGGACTTTTCCAAATTTTATCCCAATCCTCAAATGAAATGCATGGGGCTTCTACACCAACCCCCGCTCCTGTTGCTGACAAATCAGGGACTTTTGGTCTCAGCAAGTCACATTGAGGAGAGGTGTGAATGTGTGTATGTGAGGGCCATGACATGTCTTTGGAAGGACTGGGACAATAAAAACACCTACTTCCCTTCACTTCAGAGGCAGCCCAAGAACATCCAAGCTCTGTGCCTGAAGTAAACTGTGTTTTTCCATCTTGCCATGGACTCTACACCTAAGAAATAATTCCTGGCAAATCCATCTTTTGCCATGTTATAACCTATTGGTACTGCTCTGAGGAAGAAATATTAGCAATGCTTTCTTATTTTTATAGTAGCCTAAAGGTATCACCATTTCTCACTTTTGTATTTGGTTTTTGAATGTTCCCTTACATTCAACATTAATTAAAAGGTTCTTCTGAGTAGATAAGTGTGACAAGTAGAAGGCAGATCTTTTCTTTACTACTTTGTATCTGTCCTGTACATCTTCGACTGATCCCTGCCTGCTCCCCTAATTTGGTTGTCTTTCACTGTTGCTGTAGTGAACCCAGAGTGTGCCACACAACAAGTTGACATGGAGGGGTGGACCAAAAAGCCTTGATGGGTCATAAACAGAAGTCACAGCTTTTTCGTTTTCCAATCCAGTAGAAGAATTAAAGGCGATGAGGGAAATTCTGTTTAGACTTGGCAGTTTCTACCTATCTTTTATAACTAACATCGTTTACAGGGAATCCCTTTGTGTTAGCAGGTCCGCGACGATGGTGTGTTCTGGGGCGGAATGCCTTCATCTATCTGTGGGTCAGCGAGATAAGTTTGGCATTGTGCTGGTGTACCGTGCTCCCCGCAACCCAGCGCAATCCCTACCAGAGATCGCCGAGTTCATCTCGGCTGCTTTGCTGAGATCCCCCCGCCTTTTGGTGGTTGGGGACCTCAACCTGCATGCTGAGGGTGAACTCTCTGGTGCGGCTCTGGATTTCATGGAATCCATGACTTCCATGAGCTTATCTCAGCATGTTTTATGCCCCACCCATAGAGCTGGCCACACCCTAGACCTGGTCTTTTCCTCCATGTCGCCGGATTCGTGTCTGGGGGTTGGGGGCATTTTGCCCCTGCCCGTGTCATGGTCAGACCACCACCTGCTAAAATTTTCCCTGTCGATCGCCCCCCCCACCCTGCGGGGAGCGCCCTTCTTACATCTGGGCGCGCCCCCGGAGGCTCATGGACCCTGCCAGGTTTATGGAAGCCTTCGGGGAGCTCTCTGGCGGTCTGGCAGACGGTCCGGTCGATGCCTTGGTGGAAAGGTGGTATGTGGGTTCCGCCGAGGCGATAGACCGGATCGCCCCTAAGCATCTCCTACGATGTCGAGGCCGCTCCTCCCCGTGGTTCACGGAGGAGTTGCGGTCGATGAAGCAAGAACGTAGGAGACTAGAGGTCATATGGAGGGCAAATCGGACGGAAGTAAATAGGGCTGCTCTTAAACAGCTGACTGGCCGCTATCTTCGCGCGATCAGGGATGCTAGAAGATCTTATGCCTCCCTGAGAATTGGCGAGGCCTCGAACCGCCAGTCGGAGTTATTCCGGGTGGTTCGGGACCTCTCCAATCCCAGTCAGCTGCGGCCTCCTCCTAGTGATTTCACTAGCGAGCAATTTGCAGCCCATTTTAGATCTAAAATTGAGGCCATCCGTTCCGACTTGCCCCCCAGTTGCTCTAGCCCATCCTCTGGGACCCCCAGTGCCTCACCCCTCCGTTCTTCCTTCCTGGATGACTTCGGGCCGGTTTCTTCGGCGGAGGCCTCCAGAGCTATGGCTCGTTGCCGGCCGGCGGCCACTCCCTTCGACCCTTGCCCAGCTTGGCTTATAAAATCTGCCGAAGGGAACATGCCAGAGTGGGTTTCCTCTATTGCCACGGCCTCCTTTCGGGAGGGTTGTTTCCCTTTCCGTTTGAAGGAGACTGTGGTGAAACCCACTCTTAAAAGACCTGGCATGGTGACGGACGATCTTTCCAACTTTCGTCCGATCGCCATTGTTCCCTTCCTGGGCAAGGTTATCGAGGGGGTGGCCGCTGTCCGACTCCAGTCATACCTGGAGGTAAATCATATCCTGGACCCCTTCCAGTCTGGATTCAGGCCTCTTCGCGGGACCGAGACCGCCCTGGTCGCTCTGCAGGATGACCTCCTCAGGGAGGCCGACAGGGGGTGTTCCTCCCTGCTCGTCCTCCTTGATCTCTCAGCAGCCTTTGATACCGTCGACCACGGTAACCTTCTGGCCCGGCTTGCTGAGGCGGGAATTGGTGGTCAGGCTTTGGCCTGGCTCCGTTCCTTCCTCTGCGGCCGGACTCAGCGGGTACAGCTGGGGGATGTCTTGTCGGCTCCTTGGACTCTCCCTTGTGGGGTGCCCCAGGGGTCGGCAATCTCCCCCGTGCTGTTCAATGTTTATATGAGGCCGCTGGGGGAGGTCATCAGGAGATATGGAGTTCGTTGTCATCAGTACGCTGATGACACACAGCTCTATATCTCCTTTTCATCATCTGCAGAGGAGGCGGTTCGCTCCCTCGATCTGTGCCTGGAGGCCGTTCTGGAATGGACCAGAGATAACCGGCTCAAGCTCAATCCGGAGAAGACGGAGGTTCTGTTCTTCGGGGCGCCTTCGTCTCGGTACAATGGCCCCCTCCCTAGTCTGGGGGGTATTTCCCTCCAGCCTACAGACAGGGCCAGGAATCTGGGCGTGGTCCTGGACTCGGCCCTCCCCCTGGAAGCCCAGGTGATGGCAGTCTCCAGGGCCGCTTTTTTCCATCTCCGCAGGATCGCCCAGATCCGCCAGTACCTTGATGAGTCCTCCCTGAGAACAGTCGTGCAGGCCCTGGTGATCTCGAGGATCGACTATTGCAATGCCCTCTACGTGGGGTTGCCCTTGACCCTGGTCCGGAGGTTACAGCGGGTCCAAAATGCGGCGGCCAGGCTGGTGGTGGGTGCTCGTAGATACGAGCGCATCACCCCAGTCCTGGTCCGCCTGCATTGGCTACCCGTTGTCTTCCGGATCAGGTTCAAGGTCCTGGTTTTGATTTTCAAAGCCCTCCACGGCTTGGGACCAGAGTACCTGGCGGAGCGCATCTCCCAGAGGGCATCCGGTTCCAGACCCGCGAGATCGTCGCAGGCGCGTTCATTGAGAGTGGCCACACCCAGAGAGGCACGGAAAACGCTCACGCGGAACCGCGCCTTCTCTGTGGTGGGGCCCTCTCTCTGGAACCATCTTCCTTCTGAGCTGCGCCTGCTGGAGTCCCTGCCTGCTTTTAAGAGGGCCTTGAAGACCTACCTCTTCAAAGAAGCCTTTGGTGACCTTATTAGTTAGTGGTTTTTTTGTTTGTTTTTTTTTGTTTTTTTTTTTTTGTTGTTTTGTTTTTCTTTTTCCCTGCCCCCTATTTTTTACCGCCATCTTGCACTCCACTGTATTTGTGTGGAGATCTTGCTTTTTATCTTTTTGTTATTGTTCGCCGCCCAGAGTTCCCGTTTAGGGAAGATGGAGCGGGTTATAAGTCCTTAAATAAATAAATAAATAAATAAATAAATGCTATAAGGTGACATGATGTCATTGCCATCAAGAAGAGCATTTGACTGGAAACTTTCCACCAAAGTAGTTAAACTTAATTAGGAAAGTGAAAGGTTTTCCTGTTACATTACTGCTGTCCATGTAAGGAGTGATGTATGTCAACTGTCTGTGCATGGCAAGAGAAGATGTTTTGAAAGGTTCCACTTCAGGCAATTCATGATTAACAACTCAATCCTGATAATGATTGCCAAGTCATTCCCAATAATCTCAATGGAGTTTAGATCCAAGGAAATATACAATTATAGCCTTATAGCCCAATTGCATGTATGTTTATGATAATCCCACAGGCCAGGATCCCAGTACTCATGTAAAAATGTAAAGGTTCCCCCCACACATGCATGCTAGTTGTGTCTGACTCTAGGGGCGGTGCTCATCTCCGTATACAATCCAAAAGCCAGTGTTATGCAAGTCCGTGGCCATGTGGCCGGCATGGCTGTATGGAACACTGTCTACCTTCCCACTTTTTATGGTGGTACCTATTTATCTACTTGCATTTACATGCTTTCAAACTGCTAGTTTGGCAGAAGCTGGAGTTAACAGCGGGAGCTCACTCTGGTGCGTGGCACCCAGGATTTGAACCGCCAAGGTACCAACTTTGCAGCTGACCATTTGCAGCAACAAATCACAACCAGTTAAGGAGTTGATGCTTGCATTCCTTTTTGTGTTCTACTTGAGTTCAATGAAATTTATTCAGACATAAAATATGATGATATAAAGAGGCCACAATGATTCTGAAGGCAATATCACTGAATTCAACTGGCATTAGGAGTCATGCAATTATTTAAATCTAATTCAGCTCAGTGAGACTTAAACTACTGTTCAAGTTGTTAAACATACATAAAACTGAACTACAAGTGCTTCAAAGATTCATGCTCTCTGAGAGGCAGTCCTAACTAAATCCTATTAGGTTCAGTGGGACATAGTCCCAAGTTAATTGTCCATATGGTTGATTCTGATCCTAGTTGCACTTAGGGTAAAGTCATCAAAATAGTTAGGAAAGAGTAATCATGATTCACTCAAGTCACACAAATATCAATGAGCCTACTTTGAATATAGGCTTATTGATATCAGTGTGACTTGAGTATATCCAACCCTTAATGTACAGCAGAAAAACTATACAGGCCATGTTCTGTTACTTTTCAAGTGTTTTGTTTTCAATGGGAGAAATTCAAGCATGTGTTTGAACTCTGCCAGTGAAATCAATGGGACTTAAAAATGCCAAACTTGTTTGTGTTCATTATAACTGAACACTGGAACAGAAGGTTTCTCTTTCTTAGGAGTAATATTGAGTAAGTTGTTCAACCTGAAACTCTTTCCTATCCATGGGAACAGCCTATTCACAATTACTTTAATAGCTAAATAATAATATGGACAGAATCCTGTTGGTCTTTGCCTATGGTTTGCATAACTTTGGCACAAATAATTGTAATACATTAGTGAGGTACTGCAGCATGTCTTGGTTGCACACTTGGTCATGCCCTTGCACAATTACGATGTGCCCTGGCATCTTGTCAATTAGCACAAATCCTACACAAACACCCATAGGACTATGTCCAACAAGAATAATTAACAATATTTTATGGACTTTATCTGTATCTACCTATATAAATTTCAAGGGCATATATTCATCTTTGATTCCTCTGACTAACTTTCACTGTCCCTCTCAGTTTGTTTCATCCTCTCTTCCACTACATTCCCAAGATCTGAACTTTATCCAATTGGGTCTCATCTGTAGGACCATGAACACACCCAGGCATGTCTGTTTTTGGAAGCTGTGCTCAGGTCTGGTCACTACCTGGATGGAAGACCACCTGGGAATGCTCAGTATCCCCAAGAAAGGATAAGAAGGAATCTTGTCAGAAAATCTCAAGAGGCACTGTTGGTCAGCATTGTCAACAAAGATCTAGACCAGTGGTTCTCAACCTGTGGGTCCCCAGATGTTCCTTGACTGCATCTCCCAGAAGTCTTCATCACTAGCTGAGCTGGCCAGGATTTCAGGGAGCTGCAGTCCAGGAACATCTGGGGACCCACAGGTTGAGAACCACTGGTCTAGATAGACCTGTGATTTAGCTCAGTTGCTGAAAACCAGTTGCTTAGCATAGTAAATTGCAACTAGAGTAGAACTATTAGAACCAATGGAACTTACAAAGAAATTGACTCATCAAATTCTTACTGATCCTTGCCCTCAATCCACTGGCACTATTGCATGAACTAAGACTGTAGTTATAGAATCTGCTTGTTATATCATAGGGAGCTCCCTGTCCATTGGTGGTGGGGGCAGAGCTTGTGAAAAGTTACTGTTTGTACAATAGCCTACCCAATGGCTGGGGTGGGGGTGGGGTTCCTGGAGTTGTTATTATAAAAAATGACTCTTCCAGGCTCTGGATAAATGATTGCTATTGTTCAATGTGTCTTTTCAATTGATTATAGGGGGGGAATACAAAAATCAAAAATACCTGCAAGCACCCACTCTGTGTACAGTTCAGAAATCAATGTTCATTACTGGTGTGTAATGTAGCAGTAATATCCCTATAAAGTTGCAAAAGCCAATTATCAATGTGTAGAACTATACAAAACATAATAGGTACAAAATAGTATGATCTGTATTGACTTGAATAATACGGGAACCTCGAAGTTGTACAATCTTAGCATTCCTTGGAACATGCACACTTGCTGGGTGAATGTATGCACATACGAATGTGATGTGGTGAAGGGCTGTAGCTCAATAAAAGAGCATGCACATTTCATTCACAAGTTCAATTCCCAGCATCTCCAAGCAGGGACAGGAAAACAGCTATGTAAAATTCTGAGAAGCTACTGCTGTTCAGAGTCAACAATGCTGGTCTGAAGGATCGACATAGACAGCTTCCTATCGTGGGACCCGACCTGACCCGCAATAATTGAAAATCTGCAATATGCAGATGCTGGGTTAGGTCAAGACTGGGGGGGGGCTCTCTGGGGGATCTTGTACTTACCCCAGGTCTGGCGCTGTTCCAAACAGGCCTGCAAGGGGCTTCCTGGGCCCTCGGAGGCCCCAAAAGTGCTTTTTAGTGATTCGGAGGTCACTTCTGGTTTACCAAAAGTCACTTCCGGTTTGTGGTGAAGCACTTTTGGGGCCTCTGAGGGGCCTGGAAAGGCCCTTCATCCTTACCCCAGGGGACCTTTTTGTCATATATTGCAGACCCGCGATATACCAGGACCGCAGTATATGAACTGCGAAAGGGCAGAGGACAACTGTATTACAGGTCACATAATGAGAAAGCATCAAGAGGCACCTGAATCAAAAATCAAGGGTCATAATTTCCCATCCCAAGGAATCCTTAGGCTTATTGGACTCTCATTGCATTTGGGGGAACAAAGGTATTATTTTCACTAGGTCCACACCAGACTTCCCCACTTTGGGACTTTCTAGCGATGTTGATCAATCCCCATAAAGTTATTCTAGCTGTAGGATTATCTGGTGGCTACGAACAAACTGATCCATACCTAGGCGCCATTAGAGATCTGTAGAAACAAAACAAAGCAACACACACAACCTGATCATTGGATACCAAACTGGTCTAAGTGTGCGCAGGACAACGTTTTCAGAAACTGTCCCCAGCCTTCCAGAGCTTCATCCATCCAGAGTTCCATGGGAAGGGGCCTGGCTCTTACACCTATTGAGGCCTGTCCTGTGGATCCACCCAGAAGAGCCAGGAAGCATTTGCCTCCTGTTAACCCAGCCAATTAGCAAGAGGGCGGGTTTCTAAGCAGAGTTCAGGCCTTCAATCAATTAAGCACCCTTACCAATTGATTAAGTCCTGTCACATTGCATGAATATGAGTGGAAAGTAAAGTGTCACCTATTTCCTTGTCAGTTGTGACAGTGCTCCAGTCTTGGGGAAAGAAGCCAAAGGCGCAGTGTGTTTGGCATTCGGTATCAGCATAACTGAGGCATCAACCTGTCATGGGGGGGGGGGGGAATCCAATGCTTGCAGTTCTCTGAATGCATAAATAAAATATGCTTACTATTCGGCAAAATAAATAAAGCTGACTTCTTCCCTTCACCAGCAGCTCTTAGCCTTTCTCCCTGGACACATCCTGAATGCATAAAATAAATTCGGTCTAGGCCCTTGCAGTTTCAGGCATAAAATTTGACTGGAAAAAGGATGACAACTGAATGAGGCATGCAACAGAAATTCCCCAATGCTTGCTGACATCAGAAGGACTACCGGATTAATCATGGCCATGCCATTCTGCTAAACAGGAGGGATGGTGATAGCAAATTTTCTGAAAGGTAAAGGACAAACTAGAAAGTTTGCTTGTTGTTTTGTTTGTTTTTCAATTTCATCCACAGGGTGATTCATTCATTGCAATTTTCCCATTCTGTTTGTTAAGAAATAAAATCATAGGGACTGTGGTTCAAAAAAAGTCCAAGCTACAGTTTTGCAAACTTTTAAGGAAATCTGGGAAGCTAGCTATCTGAAATTTAGCACATAGATGGCCCTCTTTGAAGTCCATGATACTGCCAAATTTCATGATCTTCAATAAATACTCAAAAACATTATATCCATTTTGGTTTTCCAATCAATTGATTTTTCAGATATACAAATTGATTTAGATGTAGGGCATGAATTGCTCTGGCCTAAGTTAGAATACCTTTGAAACTCCCAAATTATCCACCAAAACTATTTCAGCCCTACTCTGGTCTCTGAATAATGGCCAGTTGGCATTACTGTTCATAACGTCGAATCCCATTACCAACCCAGCCTGGAACAATAAGACAATACACAAAAGTTTGGATTAAAACTGGGCCACAGCTTTATTTGATTATATTTGGCCTAAAACCTTAAACTTACTTACAAGAGGGAGCAGAGTGCAATGCAAGCAGGTCTGGGCCAGGACTCTCTTTGACCTCCAGCCCATTCCTGATTTCAGAAAGCTCCTACTTCAGAAGGTTGCTGCCCACTTGTTCAGCATTCGTTCAAACTTCAGGGTCTGAATGACCCAGAGGCAGCCCTCCAATAAATAATTAACCATGTTCCCCTGTGATTTCTTATTACTCTTACTCTCCTCCGTTTTCTTTCTCCATTCCTAGAGGAGAGCTGCCTGTCGCTAGTCGAATTCCGTACTCTTGGGCAGTCTCAAACCTCTTGCACTCCCCGCCCAAATTGTGATTGGCAAATGTAAATATTAATAGCATCCAATGAGAAGTGTTTGGGTTGAAAAAACCCCAGCTCCCTGAGTTCAATCTGGGAACACAAAGTGGGAGGGAGGGACACTTAGAAAGGGAGAAAGAACCTCACTTTCCATTTCTCTGAACAAAATGCTGATCATTTTGGATACAGCAAATCTCCATGGCATACAGCCCATAGCTACCTCTGCTGTCAGTTTCCTGCTACACTGGAAATGGCTGAGTTGCCTCTGTCAGCTGCAGGAAAACGGATCTGCCATATGTCAAGTTTATAAGCCCATGATGTCAATACCTTGAGAATTCTTCTTCACCAAGTAAATAAAGTCAGGAACACATTGTTGCAGGATCCAGCACTCAAAGAAAGAATGAGGTGTTCAAGCTTTACTAACCTATCCCATTAAGGAAGGGGCTCGAGCTGTAAAAATTGTCTGTTGACTGTCTGAAAGATAGAGCTATCTGCTGTATTTCATTACAAATGGACTGGTTTGCTTGGAACCAGCTACAGACTGGGGAAAGCATACAGAAAGGAAGCCATCTTGGCCAAAACGAGAAACTGTACTGAAACAGGAACCAAGTCCATCTTGCCACACCTTGTGAGGAACCACCTCTAGCTCCTTCTAATAGACTATGGCGGTTACTTCACATCCTTCTTTGTTCCACGGCTTGTTTTGTACCATGACAGCGTTGGTCACGATCACGTGGTTTTGTCCCTGTTTCAGTGTTCTCATGGTCATGATAACTTGTCTCGTGACAGGTGTTACCTCATGGTCTTGTACCGTGTGACAAACACTGAATTTGTCTAGCTTCCTTTTTCCATTTTTTTTTGGGGGGGGGCTTAAAAATTCTTTTTCGATATTTCACTTCTGAAAAGTCAAAATAAAAAAATGGACACAGTTTTCTGAGAAAAATGAATGTTTTGTTGTGTGACAGTCGTTATTACACAGTGTCTTGTCTCAGAACAGAAAGCGGGAACAAAGAGTGACAAGGGAAAACCCTATCCCAGCACCAGGTACAGTATTGTTGCGCTTAGCACCCATTACGGGGGCGTGGTTGAGACAAATTTCAGTAGTTGCGCAATGGACGTAAAGTAACTTTTTTTGTACCGCTCCTAAGCGCAGCACTAACAGAGACAAAACGGATGTGAAGTAACCACCTATATATCATCAACAGGCATTGCAACCATTTCCCCTGAGTGGAGAGATAGCTACTTAAAAGCTCTCAGAGGCTGTAGTCGTTTACCCACCCACCTAGGAATCAACTTGACTGAGTTATATGCCATGATGGGCTGTGCAATTCTACACATTGTGGCCACACCACGAGCCCCAATATCTTTCTATATTTCGGGTGTAAATATAGAAAGCATTGCACTACATGCCATAGCAATACAACCTCGTGCAGCAACAAGAATGGCTCTGACTGGCCTGAGGAGAGACAAGGGGCAGTGCTTCTGATTCCATGATGCAGCTTCAGTTAACAAGCTGGTCCGGGGTCAATCTTAGTTCCTGAGCTTTGAAAGCATGAACTGGAGCCTTAGGCAGTCATATTTAAAGATGGACAGAGGAAGAACTCCCGTGGAGCACTCTGACCATTGGTCATGCTGGCTGATGGTGATCGGAGCTGGAGACCAATAACATCCCTACATCTCGTACAAGGTCTTAAAACTTTGTGTTAAGTGGCTGGAGATGATGCTTTTGCAGTGTGGCAACTGCAAGAGAGCAATGTCTTCTGAAGCCAACAAAGACCCAGGCCCCCTTCCTGATCAGGAAAGATGAATCAAAACAATATACAAAGCCAGCATCCACTCAGAAGCAGAGCACCCGCTGGGTAATGGATAGCGTGCCTATTCCGCATTTGAAGGAAGGACGGAAAAATTGGTATCCTCCAACCTAAGACTCTAATTAGATCTCCCCTGCTAGGGGGGCAATTGCTTTCCACTGAGGTCAAAGTGGAGAGCACAGATTAATTATATTCAAACGTGGCTTCCATTTCGGCTCTTCGAGCACAGAATTCCCAGCGGCGATGGCAGGAGGAGATTGCTGGCCCTAGTGGTTCAGTGGAAGTCACAGGATATATGAAGCCATTAAGAATTATGTAACGACACGGCAGGGGTCCATTGTCTACTCGGCAAATTTGTTTTGGCCAAGGATGACAAAGAAAGGAGCAAGCTGCCAGCAGAACCCTCTGGCTCAAATATCTTGTGGCTTGATGAGTATTCATTATATTCAAAGCTGCCCAAGGCCATGCTTGCCAATTTCTTATATTTGTGAGTTTCAGCAGTGTACCTTGGTGATTTTTTAAAACACACACACACAGAGAAAGACAGACAGACAGACAGATAGACACACACACACACACACACACACACACACACACACACGATAATGTTTGCTAAACCCCAGGCAACTCGAGTCCCTGGGCTGTTCAACAAGCAGCGTTACTGTGATATGGTTCAGAAGGGTTGTGATCTGAACCAGTTGTGCAATTAATATTTTTTGAAAGGCACTATCCAATTCCCCCAATGCAAAAAAAAAAAAATCCTAAGATCATAGAAAGAACTAAACCCACTAATATCTCAATTAAATTCCATAAATAATTGGTTGTTATTATTTGGTCCCTGCACACCTACCAGGGTTTCTGCCATTTCCTTTTGGGGATGGAGCTAAACGGCAGGCCACATAATTAAAATAACAGGTCAAATGTGAAGGCTTTTGTGTGTCACACGTCTTTCTCCCTCTATCTGCATCTCCTTGTCTGGCAAAAACATCTGGGGAACTTAGAAACTTGTTCCACTTTTGAGCTTTTAATTGTCCTGTGAAGATTAAAAGCTATATGTGGATTCCGGATTTAAAGATCTAAGTACCCAGTGTGTTGTTGTAGATAAAACAACAGACTAGGACCCAGGAGAATCTGAACCCCTACTCAGCCACAGAAACTTACTGGACAGAGTAAAAACACTCCTTAAATATCTCACACTGAACATTCTGTTAGAATCTCTGTACATTGGCTTCAAGTTGGTAGCATAGAACAAACTAAAGATGTGGAAAAGAGATTCCATTTGAACATTAGGAAGAACTTCATGATGGTTAGAGCTGTTCGGCAGTGGAGTATGCTGCCACAAAGGGAGGTGGTGGAGTCTCCTTCCTTGGAGGTTTTTAAGCAGAGGCTGGATGGCCATCTGTCGGAAATATTGTTATGGGCTTCCTGCATGGCAGGGGGTTGGACTAGATGGCCCTTGAGGTCTCTTCCAACTCTATGATTCTATGAATCTCCCTTGTTGACAAGGACTCTGGAGATTACAACAATTTTAAAAAGTTATGTGATAACTTCAAGGAAGTAAGGAACCAAGGAACCAAGCAAGCTCTTGAACCCTTCAGAACCTCCAATCTAAACTGGGCATTATAAAAATTGGAAAAACTAACAGGAGCAGAAATGTTCAACATTCATCCTGGCCCAGTTTTATGAAGTTAGTAGCCAAACTGGAGAGTAAAGGTTCGCATTTCTGCAGAACAGGTGATCTTTTTGTGCAGTTCAGTCTCTCTTTTGCCATGATACAACTCCTTCCTCTTGTAGTAGATCCTGCAGCTATTCATGAAATTATCCATATCAGCTTTACAATAGTAAGGTCAAAGAGTAAACGAAAAATGTAGAGTTGAATAAAGCTTTTTATTTATTTATTTATTTATTGAGTTTATATCCCGCCCATCTTCCCACGGGGAACTCTGGGTGGCTAACGGGGCTGAACAAGTCAGCATACCAACAGACAATAAAAGCAAGCAAGTTAAAAACAGGAAAGGCAACTGGGCATCATAAAACAGGCAGGCTCTGCAGCAACAAATTGTCGGGCGAGCATTATAGATGGCGAGGAAAAAATAAAACCTAAACTAAATCGCCAAATGCCTCGCGAAAGAGCAGATTTTTTTAATGCTTGGCGAAAGGCTAGCAGGGACACTGCAGAGCGCACTTCGCTCGGTAGGCTGTTCCAAAGGGAAGGGCCAGCCACCGAGAAGGCCCGATTGCGGGTAGATGTTTTCCTGGCTTCTCTAGGGGTGGCAACCCTGAACCAGTGCACTCGCGACTGTTGAACTGGATGGGCCGAGGTTGATCGCAGGACGATTCGCTCTGACAGGTAGTCTGGGCCCAAGCCATGGAGGGTTTTATAAACTAAAACCAGGACCTTGAATCTGATCCGGGATGCAACGGCAGCCAATGCAGGCAAGCCAGGACTGGGGTGATGCGGTCATGACGACGCACACCCGCCACCAGCCTGGCTGCCGCATTTTGTACCCACTACAGACGCCGGAGGAGAGTCAAGGGCAACCCCATGCAGAGAGCATTGCAGTAGTCCAACCTCGAGATCACCAGCGCTTGCACCACTGTTCTCAGAGAGTCCCCATCCAAATTTTAGCCTTGTTAATCTACTTCAGCCACATGGGCAGAGTCTTGTGATATCTTAAGACAAACATCCTGATTGCAGCTTCTGTTTTTTGTGGATTTCTTAATGTTCTGAAATTCTAAAATCTAATCATATCATGAACTTTGCTATGCAGTGCAATAGTTCAAACTTCAATAACTATGTCAGTCTTTGGGGTCCCACAAGGTCCTTTACTCTTTCTAGGATTTTAAAATTTCCCCCATGATTTTGCCTCCTGGGTGGGGGTGGGGGTGGGGGTCCTGCATTCTAGAAAAATTCTCAAGAACGATTTTTCCAGATCTGGCAACAACAGCTTTGAACATTACAGAACGTGGACATGAAAGAGCCTTCAAGTTAAATTTGGAAGCTATGGTTATTTTTATTCATATTCAGGAAGAAAAGGGACATATTTGAGAGCTGGTCAAACACTGAAAGTAGCCCTTAGGTATTATTGGCCATCATCCATCATCACTGATCTCCCCTTCCATAGGTTCATTTCAGTAAGACTCCATTTTAGGGGAGATAAACCAGTATAAGAGGATCCCACCACCATGAGCTACTCATAAGCTTCTCAAACAAATTTATTCCCATTCCACCTCCATTTCCAAAATTCTACAGGGGACAGCAAATGCTGTATCACAATTTAAAAGAAAAGAGGTATTTTTCTGACAGAGGTAAATCTCCAGAGAAGGTCTTTTAAACTCGCCATTGAGTCTGATCACAGTGCTTAAGATGGATGGATTCAATTTCCCAAACTGGTTATCTCTACAAAAAACCTTGCCCAGACATTCACCTTGAAAGTATATAGGGCTCAAACAGTGTTGGGGACATGTAAAGCAAAGTGTTCTGCTTATATACCACCCCATAGCAATTAAAGCACTTTCTAGGTGATTTACAATTCAATTATGCAGGCTACACATTACCCCCCCCCACCACCCAGCAAGCTGGGTACTCGTGTTACTGACCTCAGAAGGATGGAAGGCTGAGTCAACCACGAGCCTGCTACCTGGAATTGAACCCCAGGTCGTGAGCACAATTTTACCTGCAGTAGAAGGATTTAACCACTGAACCACAAGGCTCCATGTAGACAGAGCTAGATCCTGCCTCCTACATCCAACGCCACCTGGAAGTGTTGCCAACTCAGCTGAACATTCTAATTTCAGTCTTCCATAATAATGGGAGCTCTGATAATGAAAGACTGCTGACTTTAGAAACACTGTAAGGATAATCAGATGAGCATAATAATAAAACCTACACAAGTTTTCACACAAAATACATGATGGTCTGGACCAATGTTTTCCAACCTCGTGTCCCCAGATGTCCTTGAACCAAATATCCCAGAAGCCTTCATCACTAGCTGGGTTGGCCATGATTTCTGGGAGTTGTTGTCCAAGAACATCTGGGAACCCAAGGCTGGGAGCCACTGAAATAGAGAACTTCCAGGTGACATGAAGTTGGTATGCATGCATGTTTTTTATCATCCTTTGAGCCTTATATGCTCAGTAGCCTCAACAGGGCTAAAGACACAGACACTAGGTCCAAATTCCATTACATTTGGCCTAAAAGCTTAGACCTGGTGTCCTGCTGGCTGGGGGATCCTGGGAATTGTATTCCAAAACAGTAATTTATCCGAGCATAGTTGGAGTAGACCCATTAAATCAGTGATGGTGTCATGGAGTGAGAAGCAAAGGAAGGCTAGAGGGTTTGGAGAGTCCTACACCACTTTTTTTCTTTTTTTCCTTTCTTTTTTTTTTTTTTTTTTTTTTTTTTTTGCAAAATTGTCCCTCATGGAATCTTCCAAGAGCAGAAAGTAATTTTCTTCTGCTATGCTTTCATCAGGAGAGTGGAGGGACCAGCAGGACTGGGCTTCGAGCTTGTCTCCAAGTCAATTCAATGTGACTTACACATCCCTAAATAGATTGCGACCCCAAAATCAGTATGCCAATCTGCCCAGAATTTGCACTAGTCAAGTGCAAATGACATCTCGCATCACTCCCAGTTCCATTCAAGGCACTCTACAAAAGACCAATTTTATTTATTTATTTATTTATTTGGTAGCAACACCTCACTTCTAGAACCCTTCTCCAGAGGTCCATAATTCTAAATCATTTTAACAAACTGGATTGTCTTTACTGTATCTTTGAGAGACGGCCAGTAGAGATGGGCACGAAATGAACTTTTAATTTGTTTTGTTATTTGTTATTCATTTCATTAGCTAATGAAATGAATAACGAACCAACCCGTCAAAGAAAAATGAAATGAAACAGACATTTCCATTTCGTTCCCTTTGTTTTTAGTTATTCCTCCTGCCTTGTTGCCACCACCACTGGAAAGTCCTCCTGGTCCTGGAACTCCGGGGAAGTTGCCACCTCAAAATGCCCTGGCTGGGGACTTTTTAAAATAAAAAAAAATTAAAAAGAGCACTGACCTGGATCTAGGGGCTACATGGCTGGCACTCTAAAACAAACAAACAAAAAATAAAAAAAAAATATATAATGAGCACTGACCCGGCCCCTGGAGCCGTGCAGTCAGCGCTCTAAAAATAAATAAATAGATAAATTAAGGAGGCCCTGGACCCAAGCCAGCACCTCAAAAAGACCCTGCCACCGCCAAATGGACTGGTGCCGGCGCTGGCACCAGTAAGGCGGACTTGAACCAGTTCAGCTCAGTTCGAGTTCATATGAATTTTTTTAAAAAAAAATTGTACAAACCCTAACCGAACCGAACCAAGGGTGGGCCTGAAAATAAAACGAACCGAACTATGGGTTTTCTGTTTTGTGCCCACCTATAATGGAAACAGGGAATAAGATAATTGCTGGACAGCTCTGTGCTTTAGATCTCTGGCTTCACAACCAGAGGTTACGACTTCACTTCCTCACTGGGCCTCCTTGACAGGGTCAAGGAGGCACAGGATCTATAGGGTCTCTTCCAGCTGTTCGTTTCTAAGTGGGTCTTTGGTAAGACGAGTCTCTGCAAGAATGACACCCCATTCACAACAGTATTTCTAGCCTTGCGTGAACTTTGTAAGATACATTTTTCCCCCTTGCATACTGTAGCAGGCAAGAAATGGTTGGGATTTATTTTTCTTCGTTCCTTTTTTAAAAAAAAAAAAATTCCCCAGCCCCATTTGAATTAAGGAAGTCAGTCATTCTCCCCAGCCTCTTGCCTTGAAATGTCCTGCTTTACATAACATCTGGCAAGTCAAATCTCTGCTTCTCAGAAATGAGCTCTGTGAACTGCAGTGAAACTCCGAAAAGAGACAGAACCACAGTAATGGATGTCAAAAAAGCTCCCATCCTCTTGGCACCGCTGGGCTGGATATGACACTTTGGATTGTAATCACAGCTCATACTTAAGAGCCAGTTCTAACACAAGAGTCGCAGCCTGAAACCCAGCATTACTCAAGCCATGGGAGGGAACCCTTTTTCATTCGGTGACCTTCTTGGCTCCCTTTTTGTCAGTCAGCATATCGCAGCATTATATCTGCTCGTTTTCTTCCTCTTCCTCCATCTTTTTTTTTCTCCTGCCCCTCCAACTTCTCTCCCCATCCCTCGTCCTCCCTTCCATCCTTCCCTCCTACCTCAACTCCACTCACCCGGCATGAAAGCATCCTACCAAAGGCCATCTAGTTAATAATATAAAATGATTTTGATTTTTCTTTCTTTTATTTTTTGGAATTATATAAACTAATCAAGCCAGGTTGTAAAGAGAAGATCCGATCTCCATTAAAGAGAGGTTGCCCTGTCATTACGCATCGCATCTCACGGCATGGAAGTGACAAGTGAATGCCAGTCTTGACAGCCTCATAACATTCCCTTCCCCGCCTGCCCTGAAAATGTTCCAGGAAAGGAATGAAGGAGAAAGGAAGAGGAGAGAGATTTGCTAAAAATGTGCCGCAGAGTTGGCATCGAAAACTAAGCAATCCTGTGTTCTGGAGGGGAGTGTCAAACATTAAGGATTATTATTTTATTTTTAATTTATTTTTGAGATTTTTTTACCCTCCTTTTCTCCTTGGAAAAGCACCCAAGGTGGCTTACAGTAAGGAGAGACAATATACACATTCCATTACACTTAAGACCTATTCAGTTTGAGAAACAGGGAACTGAGGGGGTATCTTGTAGCAACAGAAGGCAACATTAAAACTAACAATTGATAACATAGTGTCAATGCAATCACACAAGGAGAGATATAAACACAAAGTTATTACTTTGCTGCAGAGATTGTAGATGTTACCTTTTGCAACTACAAATGGGCTATTTGTTTTGGAAGCTACGAGTTCCAAAATGACCTGCGTAAGCCCAGCTGGTGTTCAGAAGCCTCCAAAATGCAATTGGCCAATCCCTTACCTTGCTCTGTGCCCATGCAGGGTTGAGCTCCACCAAGGAAGAAGCCTCCAACGCATCATCATTCCTTCTCCCCAGCGCTGGCCAATCACACAGAGAGGCAGGATGGTGCATTTCCCTGCACAGCACCTGATCGGTTAGTGCCAGGGAGAAGGAACAGTGACGTGTTGGAGGCTTCTTCCTGGGTGGAGCCTGTGTGTGTCATTTTGGAACCAGTAGCTTCCGAAACGAATAGCCCATTTCTATTGCCTTTGCCAATAACTTTTTTAAAAAAAGAATTTACCAAAAATTACTAACCTGCTTATAGTTGCACACCATTACCCCTTGGTCTAGGCCAGGGGAAGGGGACATTTGACCCTCCAGATGTTTTAGGCTGCAACTCCCAGAATCATAATCCTATATTGCCAATGATAAAGGACTGTGGGATCTGTAGCTCAAAACACCTGGGGGGCCAAATTTCCCCTCCCCTGATTTAGGTGAAATTTGTTTTTGTTTTTTAGTCATAGTCTATCGGCATCAAATCAACAGAATATTTCTGTACCCACACCTTGATCACTCTCACACTTACCAGGAATGTGGATATAAATAGGAATCTAGGAAATTCCTACAGAAATAGAGGAATTGGTTTAATATACTTGAGTGCCTCTTGCTGTACTCCTGGGTTGTATTGGTTTTTTTGTTGTTGTTTTGTTTTGATTTGTTTTGCAGCCAAGGCTAACATATTCTAGTTAGTGAATACTTTCTACAGAAGGTATGAAGACTGCACATGTCACGTGAGCTTCACGTTGTACTATATCGTGGCACCAGCCAAATCTAATTTAAGAGATAATGTCCATGAAATAAGGCATTATCGCAGGGTGGTGATTTCTCATGCTAGATAAATGGAGAAGTACAGCCAACTTTCTATTTCAAGAACAGGAGACGTTGACTATGTGACACTTTTCTGTTTGGCACACAAAAATTGGCCAGCACCAAATGTACTATCACAGTTCTTCCTGGTAGTGCCTGATCATATGGCAATGATGCAGCTATCTCAGGTAATCCAAAATATATGCATTCAACGCAGCTACAGCCAAGGCAGGGTCTCTCTTTGGAGATCAACAAACATTTTCAGGCATGCTAATAAGGTCTGGATCATGAAACGACCCTCTCCATGCACAAGAAGTAAGTGAGAGAAGGATTTGGATGAAACTCAACTTTTGCAGAAGTGACAAACAAATTTTGCAGGGGAAAGCCCTATGTAGGGTTGGGGGATCCCAAGCATTCCCTGTGAAGACTGAGCATGCTTGTAAAGCAACGGGAGAGTCTTTTTTGAGAGTTCCTTCTCCTTGGTGCTGGCCAATCACACAGAGAGGCAGGATGATGCATTTCGCTGCACAGCTCCTGATTGGCCAGTGCCAGGGAGAACGAATGATGACATGTCCGAGGCTTCTTCGTGTGTGGAATTCAGCCGCATATGGGCACAGAGCAAGGTAAGGGATTAGCTGATTACATTTCAAAGGTTAGTCTTTTGTTGGTAATTAAAACCAAAATGGTGTTGGGAAAAGACATCATCAGCTGAGTGCAACCTTGAACTCTGCACTGTATCGTTTTAGTAGGCTTCTGCTTGTTAATCAATCATCAGTTACCACCACCATCTTTAGTCACCAAATATAGGCAGATATAGAGATGACAGAGATGGAAATCTTTAGAAATTGCAACACACCCTTTGCATGATCTTGTCTGGTTCCCTTGCTGTGATGCATAACAGGGATTCCAACCGCTGACCCTTAGGTCCTCAGCCAGGCATTCCAACCCACTGAGCTATACCAGCTTCTCCACATCATCCATCACACTCTGGTTATTGTAGGGCTAAATGTACAATTAATAAATCAATTAAAATGGTCTGCCAGTAAAAATGATCTCTGTCTCACACTTTCTCCTCCGATGACAATTGCTAGCATGTCAATACGAGACTTTATATCCCTCATGCCTGGGTCCTTGCACTTAATCCTGGATCGTTTGTTTCTTATTCCTTCTGAAAAGGTGTTTCCGGCTGTTTTCCTCAGAGCTGTGTATCTGCTGCTGCCTCTCCTTTGCAACCTCCACTTCATGCACAACTCATGCATTTTTCATGCAGGGAAAGTTCGGTGACAGCATCATATGCGAGAAAAAATTGTAGAAGTGCTGACAGGCCCGAAACAGAAGTACTCCAGGTTTTAAAGGGCTGGCTAACTCGTTCCTTGTTCTTGATGACAGATTTATCACCTTGCAATTAACACGAGTTTTAAAATATTTATTTTGAACTGGACTGATTCCATCTGTGCTGATTCTGTCACAGCCTGGGAAGTAGACTCAGGAACCAAAGCAGAGGAAGGGATGGGGGAGGAGGAATACCCACCATCACCACCACCACCACCACCACCACCACCATCCTGAGACGTTGTGTGTGTGTGAGAGAGAGTCAGCCCCTCAGAACTTCATTCTGGACCATCAATCACAGCTGTTGTTTAGAAACCAAATATAGCAGTTGTTTCCCAACCTTGGGTCTGCAGGTGTTCTTGCACTACAACTCCCAAACATCCTGGTCAACAGATAAAGGCTTCTGGGAATTTTAGTCCAAGAATGCCTGGAGACTCAAGGTTGGGAACCACTGCTCTACAACAGGCCTGCATAACCTATCAACCACGGGCAACCGGTAGCCCACGGTGCTGTCAGAAGTTGCCCGCCAGCCCCCTGACATGGTGACATGTTCAAGGGGGATTTTTTTTACCCACCCAACCTCCTGGATGTTTGGTCCAGATTTCCACCCTTCTCCTTACCTTCTGCCACCACTATGCCACACCCCCATAGGAGACTCTGCCCTCCTAGTCAGGAGCACTGGTGAAGCACTGTGTGCATGCTTCTGAAAGTAGCCCTTAGGGACATGCAGCGCTTCAAGAAATGGACCACGGGTACATCCAGCAGCTGGAAGTAGCCTGTGGGCTGTTCAAAGTTGGACAGCCCTGCTCTACAACATTGTTTCCATCTGACAATTGTAGAAGTACCCAAATGGCTCCTGGGTCAAAATAAAAATCCCTGAAATAGACAACATGAGAGGGTCAACACTGTTTCAACAGTAATGATTTGGTCACACAAGCTGTATGTTTTCCAGTTCTGCCCCTTTGATTTTGCAGTTTATATTTACACTCATATGATGCACAGCCATTAGCGAATCACTTACCAGCAAGTGTACCAACTGCGGATCGTTTCTCGTTCAGCCAGAGGTTTCTACTATTTTTGGTGCAGATCTTTGAGTTTAAAAAATGGTTGGGTTCAACTTTTTTGAACTACTCTCACTGTGCGGGTCTTTTAAAAATGTTTTTCCTTAATAAAAAAAATTCTGTAGTGCTTGTGTCAATGCATCTGTTAACTTCTGTCAAATGGTCTCAACACAAATCTCTAGGCCCTTATTGAGTTGAAAGGAAATGAATCGGTAACCCCGAAACACTTTGGGATGCTTATCCGGGAAGAAATGCCACATGACCTGAAACACAACAGGAATCCAACTAAAAACCATGCAACCACAGGGAGGCATTTCACTGGTGTTACCCCCCTAAGTTCCTTGTGTTGAATAATCTAAATAAGGATCTCATAGCGGCCACTGATGTTTGTCTCAGAGGTTGAAAAATTACTGGGTTGGTTTTTTTTTTCAAATTAATGTGTTTCTGTTACCCTTTACAGTTTTGTAAACTAATCCATTTCTGTTACAGTTTGCAATTTTTAAAAGCAATATATTGTGTTTCTTATGCTGCTCTTCTACTTCTTGGTTATTTTCCTTTTTTGGATAGAGTCCTTAGCACTCATAAGAGAAGTGGAGGGACTTGGAAAAATTCCTATTGAATTGGCTTGAGGGATGCCTTTAAAGAGTAAATTGAAAGTAACTCGGGTGGAGGAGAATCCAAACTGACCTCCCTCTTTAATTTCCTCTCTGGGAACGCTTGATTGCCCTCTTTTATGCTAGTACCTACAGCAATGAAATTGATTTCATTCCTTTTTAATTATGTTACTATGTTATTCACTGCAGCCTCATGACCCCAAAAAGCAACTAGTTAAAACTACTCATCCCTTGTAGTGTATTCCTTCCATGTTCTGCCCAATAATCCTATGGCAGTGGATACAGTGACTGCAGCATGGGCAATTTGGGGTCTACAGATAACCATATTTTTTCATCTATAAGATGCTGTCATATATTAGATACCCCTCACTTTTAAGACCCCAAATTAATAAATTAATAAATCCTTCTTAATAAATCCTTCCTTTCTCTATTCTGAAGATTCTTCTCTGCTTTGTCCTTGCAGGAACTGACCCTTTGTCCTTGCAGGAACTGACCCTTCCTTTCATCAGGGAAAGGTTTGGGGGTGGAGCAGCCCATTAAGAAGTGACTTTCCACACTGAAAAGAAGGGTCTGATCCTGCAAGCACAAAGCGGGGGGGGGGGGCAATCAATCACTCCTGGAAAGACAAGAAACAGCAGGGGGTGGTGAACAGTAGAGAATCGGGTGGAGGAGAATCCAAACTGACCTCCCTGTTTCATTTCCTCTCTGGGAACGCTTGATTGCCCTCCTTTCTGCTTTGTTCTTGCAGGATCAGAACCTTCTTTTCGGCGTGGAAAGGTACATCTTAATGTTACAAAGTACTTCTGCTATAGTGCTCTGTAGAGCCAGTGTGATGCAGTGGATTAAGTGTCAGACTAGGCCCTAGGAGACTTGGGTTCAAATCCCTATTTGGCCATAGAAACAGTGAACGTTGCAGTGGTAAGCATTGAGCATATCCCAAAAACTCTATTAGGATCACCATAAGTCTGAAGTGACTTGATGGCACATGACAACAGCACTGAGACCTTTCACTGTTTATGCTAAATAATGCTGGTGTAGCATGGACCTGATAGAAATCTATATGTGATCTGTCCTTGGTCCTGAAACAGTGTCATATGTGATCTGTCCTTGGTCCTGAAACAATGCACTGTGATTTAGTTTAGCCACACTGGGAATGAAAACTGCTTATTCATGTGCATGATCGACACCCATAAATATGGATTGAATGTAAGCCAAAGTTTCTTGACTTATTACCAAATATAACATTTCTGTACTACTACTGTTATTTTCTTCAGCACTATCAAGCCCATGTTTCACCACAGGCTCCAATGCAAAAATTGTCTATATTTCCCAAATTCCCTTCTGTTACCTCTACATTCAAAATTCTCCTGTTCTCTAACTCTCAAGTGATCCCCCAGTCTTCACCTTCCCCTTCTCTCTCCTTCCTCTCTCCTTCCTCCTACTCATCCTTACCCAAATCGAATATTGGCTTTCTGTCTCCTGAGGAATTTTTACAACAGAACCCTAAAGCCAAATCACTGCATGCAAATGTACCATACATCCAACAGCCAACGAATATTTGTTATGAAACTTATATTCCATTCTATGTTACACTGAACATCTCATTCTGCTGCTGTATATCCGAAGAAGTGGACTTGACCCACGAAAGCTTACATTAAAATATAATAGCTAGCCTTTAAGATGCCACATGTTTTTGTCTTTTGTTTTATTATTATTATTATTATTATTATTATTATTATTATTATTATTATTATTATTATTATTATTATTATTAACCACACAGTTAACTATCCTGGATTTTGTAATACAAATCACTAGTTGAACACTTCCCAAGCGTTTAGGACTATGTGATGTATCGGCGAATTATGTGAGCAGATCCCAGTAAGGCGGCTTTCTGCAGCTGACTGATGGTGACTTTGTCAACTCCAATTTCTTCTAAATACTTGCTTAGCTCTTTAGGCACTACACCCAGTGTGCCAATTACCACTAGGACCACCTGTACTGGTTTATGCCAGAGTCTTTGAAGTTCAATTTTCAG
>JAHTLZ010000129.1:99808261-99825219 GCA_023846285.1 Phrynocephalus versicolor
ATAAATAAATAAATAAATAAATAAATAAATAAATAAATAAATAAATAGTGTTGGCTGGTGCTATGCCAGACCCTAGTGTTGTTTCCACTCTTGATATGCAGAGAATCCACAATGTATTTGCATAACTAGGATTTGAGACTAAATGGGGATGAATAATGGAGGATTTTTATACTATTCCTTGCTGATACTTTCCAGTAATACATAACTATAGAGGATTCTGATACCTGCCCACTCCAAGCGACATCACATTTACAGGTATTTAGACCCTCTTCCACTGTGATGCTTTGACACTTTTCTGGGTCATAGAGCATCGCCAGAGGGGGAGAATTTAATGAAAAAGATTTGGCGACTTACACGGTTATTAGTTCTATTGGTTAAAGAAAAGGAGAAAACAGTCCTCTAAGTAGGGTTTACTGATTGTTGACCTCAATTTGAGCGTGACATGGCAAGTGCTAATAGCAGAAAGATGACATGCCCAGAGTATAATGAATAAATGGCATTGATTCTGCAACCATAGATTAGAAATTAGTCTAGGCTCAAAAGTGGAATTTGGATAAACATATACTCACCAAGCTTCAATTCAAAGAATCTTCTGTAAACAGGCTGCTCTGGATAATTTATTAATTTCCAAGTCACAGAGAGTTTGTAAATTCTGTATGGTGATCAGAGTTGAGGAAAGTTACTTTATTGGTGAACAGCCATTAGATCTAGAGATGGGCACGAAATGGGGAAAAATCCGTTTTGTTTCATTTAATTTCTCATTTGAGGAGGGGGGGTCCGTTTCATAAGAAATGAATTTTTTTTAAAAAAATCATTTTTCATTTTTTTTTTCATTTAGTGCAACTGTTTTTGGCCACCCCAGGTGCCGAAGAGCTGGTGCACGGGGCTTCAGACAGCCAAAAAAAAAAAAAAATTAAAATCCTGCAACTTTTGGCACCCCATCTAGGGGAAAGTAGGGGATTTGCAATCTTTTTTTTTTCCTTTTTCTTTTTTCGCCACCCGAAGCCCCGCACGCCAGCTGATCGGCGCTTGGGGCAGACCAAAAAAAAATATTGAACAGCTTGTGGTTTCCTCCACCCGATTTGGTGCAGGAAAACCACTGGCTTCTTAAACCTTTTTTTACTGGTCAGGTGGGCAGTTCAGTGCAAGACCCTGGAACTGCTCACCCAACCATTTTAGAGGGCTCCTGCCAGGGGGATCCCATGGTGCAGGCTGGGCCATTTTGAAAGGGGGCCAGCCGATGACACCTCGGTAGGAGCCCTCTGAAAATGGTCAGGTGGGCAGTTCTTGCACTGCCCACCTGACCGGGCTCCTGCTGAGCTGACATTGGCCGGGACCCTTTAAAAATGGCCCAGTCTGCACCTGGGGATCTCCTCAGGTGAGGCGGAGGAGGGCTCAGTGGCGGTGGTACCAGGTTGAGAGCTGGTGCAGAAGCGAAGGGCAGTGCTGGCATATCATTATTCTCTCTTTCTCTCTCTCACACACACACACCATTGCACATACACGCACACACATGTGCACACGCACACACACACACACACACACACACACACACACACACACACACATTCTCGCCCGTCCGCCCACCTGCCTTGTTTCTTGATGGCGGCAGCCTTGCTCCCCCACTTCATGGTGACATCGTGGCCCCACCACGGCTTGTGCTCCATACCCACCGGAGCTTCCAAGCTCCACGCTGCCAGAAGTCCCCCTCGGAGCTTCTAGATGTGGGTTAATGGTGTGGATACATATAAAATGTGGTTACTTAAACCACATCCAGGAGACCACAGGAACCGCATTTTCAGTCACGTGATGACTTTAGAAAGAAGCATGGCTTTTATTATTAACCACCTCTTTCGCCCGTGTGATAGGGCCCATCATGGGGAATCGAACTCCCAACTTCTGGCTCCTCAGCCTGATACCTAAACCAATGAGCTAGGGATGGGCATTTCGTTTCAGAACCAATAGGTTACAAAAAGAACCATGCAAGCCCAGGTGGTCCTCGGAACTGACTGATACACGGAGATCCAATTGCTTTACCTTTCTCTGTCTTGCTCAGGGTAAAAATCCAATGAGGAAGCTTGCTGCAATGTCATCTGTGCTTGATCTGTGATGCTGGCCAATCAGGAGCTATGCAGGGATAAGCATCATCCCGCTTCCCTCTCTGATTGGCCAGCAGCATGGAGCAGGAAAGATGAGGTCGCAGCGTGCTTCCTCATTGCAGCTCAGTTCCATGTCGGCAGAGAGAAAGGTAAAGCAATTGGATCTGCGTGTACCAGCCACTTCTGAGCACCACCTGGGCTCGCATGGTTAGTTTCATAATCTACTGGTTCCAAAACGAAATGCCCATCCCTACACTGAGCTATCCAGGCAGTTCTATAAATCTGCTTGTCCCTTTTCATCTGTAAACCCCGCACGTTCAGTAAATGCTGAGTCATGGAGCTCAGATCGCTGTCTCCTTCCTCTCGTCGCCTACAATAAGTTGCCAACATACCCACTTAGGGAGCAACATTGCTGCAAGGAATTTTCATTTAAAAAGCATTTTGATGTCTTAAAAAAAGAGAGAATCTACAGCTGGAGAACACCTTTACTGGGAGTAACCAAAAATGCTATACAGGTGTGCAAGCCTTCAAGTTCTTCATCACCATGGTAGAAAAATGCGTAAGGCGGGTGAAATAGACAGGTCCACTCACTTAGGCACGGAGATCTGGCGTTAGAGTCATTCCTAAACTGGAGATTACAGGCAGAATGAATACATGGTTAGTCTTCAGGCATCCAGACTACCTGTCATAGCACAGCCATTCCACCTTTCCCCCAGCGCGTATTCTTCTAACATGAAATGAGAGAGAGAAAAAGAGAGAAGGAAAACTATGGGAGGGTTACAATTTGGAGACAAAATTGGCTTTATTCAGGAGGTACTAAAATGGCAGTCGTGGATACTCTTAAAGGAGACAGACCCAATCTGCCCCCACCCCCTCTGTCAATGTGATCTGAATGCTTTAGCAGATTATCTGAACTGTTGTTCTTCCTTGCCTGCTGGTGGTAGGTATGAGTGAGGACCTCAGCTTTCCGGTCCCTTCTCTGCCTATGCAACCTACAAGCAAAGTAAAGTGTGCTGATTAAAGTACTCTCTGTGTGGTTTACAATTTAATTATGCAGGCAACACACCCCTCCCACCAGTGAACTGGGCACTCATTTCACCAACCAAAGCAGGATGGAAGGCTGATTGAACCTTGAGCCAGCTACCTGGGGTTGAACCAGGGGTTGTGAGCACAGTTATAGGTGCAGTGCAGCAGTTTAACCACTGCACCTGAAGCTAAATTGGTACGATATTCTCTGTTGCCATCCACATCCTTTATATCTTCACACTGTATTTTTGTAATGTCTTTTTAAATAGGCGAGTGGGCACTTGTTTTGTTTCAATATTCCTGTCTTTTTTGTCTCCAAAAAATGCTTTAAAAAACCCTTCCTTTTGTGCATGTTTTAAGGCCGCTATCACACGTCTTATAAAATCCAGATTAAATTTCAAGATAAACCATGTCCAAAAATCTTGTGCCTGTGGCCACCGGGCTTTTTAAAAAGCAAAACAAAAGAAAAACAGTAAAGCCCCCTTTAGCGAGCTTTCCAATACCTACCAGAGAAGCTGGGGATTTTTTGCCTCGCTTAAAAAAACCACATTTTTTAGAGCCAGAAGTCTGTGGGAGCGTGTATATGATCCGGTGCTTTGTTTTGTTTTTGTTTTTTTGTTTTTTCATAGCGTCCATGCTGGGGCTGGTCGCTTTCTTGAATTTTTTTTAATTGTTATTCCCCACAGCGCCAGTCAGCTGGCCTGCCAGCAGGTGGAGCATTTTTTAAATTATTTTTTATTTTTTATTTTTTATTTTTCCTTAGCGCCCACCAGCCAGCCCTGGGGCTGTTTGGAGGTCATTATTATTTTTAATTTTTATTCCCCACCCCCACCCCAGCGCCAGTCAGCTGGCCTGGCTGGCCAGAGCGTTTTTATTTATTTTTATTTATTTTTTTAATTTCTCCTTAGCTCCCAGCAGCCAGCCCTGGGGTTGGTCGGCCATTTTGTTTTTTGTTTGTTTGTTTGTTTGTTTTTAATTTCCTCTGTGCCTTCTTGAAGCAGCTTAGCAACTCCAAGGGACGTGGGAAATCAGAACCCACCTCTTCAATCAAGTACTCAGGTAAGGAGAAAAGCCAAGTTTATTATTTGTGGCATCTTCCCCCCTCCTGTGATAGCGCCCTAATGTTTCATTTTCATGTTTCATTTTCAAGTTAGTGTTTGTCTGTTGACACTGTAGAAACAATAATAGATCCTCCCCAAATTATGCCATTAATAATAGGCAGAGAGGGGTCCTCTGTTAGGCTGGAGAAGGCAGCTGCCTCGCCCGGCAGGGTGCAAGAAGCGGCTAATTGCATGATGTACTCACTCAACGATCTCCATCGCTTCACCTTCCACCCTACTCCCCAGGTCTCAACTTACAGCAACGTTTGCTGCCTTCCTTACCTTTCCATTCGCTGTCATCTCTCGGTTTGCTTTCCTGTTCTGGGCAGGGACCGGCTGCAAAAAGCAAAGAGCTGGTGTTCTGTACTCTCTCTCTCTCTCTCTCTCTCTCTCTCTCTCTCCTTGCAAATATGTTCCTGCTGCTTTCTGCAGTCAACGCCTTATCCACCACAGGACCAAGTGGCAGAGAGACATGCACACAGTCTAGCCATTCACAAGGCTTCTTTTTATGCAAGATGAACGGAAGAAGCAGGTTAGGGGTGTGGGTGTGTGCTGGAAAAGCGGGTGGGCTGATGGAGCTCTGGGCAAGCAGATGAGACAGTGTGGCCATCAGAGCATCTGTGGTGAGGAGAGGAAGGAGTAGGAGGCAGCAGAAGTGGGAATGATGGGAAAGAGGTGGTACTTGTCTTCTAGTGCTTATAAAAGGACTTGGGCAAGTCCTAACAAACACCAACAAAGGCCCCCATGAAATGATACACGAGGAGCCAAAGCTTATGGAAGAGGAAGGGACACGGAAAACAAACCAAAAACAAACAAACCAGCTGAAGTTTGTGGGAAATCAGTCGTTCATTTGCTTTGGGTCAGTTTGGGTTCAGCCAAACCAGAGCACTCAAACGTTCCTAAACCAACAAACTTTTTTTTTGTAATTTAATGAATTTCCTGGTTTGTTCCCCTGCCCCTGCAGCCTGCCCCCGCACCCACATCACACTACCCCCACCTACCTACTTTTTTGCCTACCTACTTTTACCTGCCGCTGCCACCGCCACCACTACATAAGAACATAACAACAGCCTTGCTAGAGCAGGCCACAGCCCATCCAGTCCATTATTTTGTCTCACACAGTGGCTCACCATTTGCTTCAGGGTATTCCCAAGCAGATGTCTTCACTTGCTTATGATTCCCCGCAAATGGCATTGAGAGATATCCTGCCTATCTCTCCCACCCAGAGGTTGTCCTTAGGCATCCATGATAGCCATTGATACTAGAGATGGGCACGACTCGGGAAAATGACGTTTTTGAGTTGTCGTGTGTCGGAGGCAGCCCGTGTCGGCTCGTTTCCGTTTTTCGCGAAAAACCGCAAAAATTAGTCGGTTCGTTTTTTCGTTTTTTCGTTATCGTTATACTGGTTTTTGGGGGGGTAGCGGGCTCCTGGAGGCACCTCTGTGGGGTGGGTGCCTCCGCCGGCCCGCTATAAAGGAAGGGACAGCAGCAGCAGGCTCCAAGAGACCCCTCAACATGGGGGTCTCCCATCCTCACCTGCTGCTGCTGCAAAATGGCATACACAACCATATGGTTATGCATACCATTTGCAGGCAGTGAGACCTGCTCAAGTACCTGATACCCTGGTACGAGCGTGTCGCCATTTGCAGGCCAGGCAGTGCCACTGCACCTGCTCAAGTACCTGGTCCCTACGAGCGGGTCGCACCTGCCATGTCCCACAAAGAAGGGAATCGTACTTGCGTGTAGTGCAATGCAAGTAGATCTGGCTATGGGCTAAGGTGGATTAGGGTTAGGGCTAGGGTTAGGCTAATGACGGGTAAGGTTATGGTGGGCTATTGGGTTGCACCTCTGGGTGCCTCTCTGACCCACTAAGAAGACAGTCTGTGACGATTGGGTAAGGAGTCAAGGATTAGGGTTAGCGGGTTAGGGGGCTAGGGCAAGTTTTAGGGGGCTTTTTGGCACATCCCAGAAGTCTCAGTGGCCAAGTGGCCATGTGATTGGTGAGATGGCTCCAAAAATTTGCATGGTCGTCCCCTCCCACATGGCTGGCCAGGCCACTGGGCCAGCCCATCATTGCACACTGCGCAGGTGTAAAAAAAATAAAATAAAATAAAATCAATGGAGGACACAGGAGGAGAGGAGAGACATTTTGTTGCAAGAAAAAACCCACTGCTACTGTGAAAAATCTGGCAGTTCATACATTTCTGCGTGTTTCTGTTGTGCTTGTGTGTTTTTGGACCACGATTTCAAACACAATATTGCATTCGCCACCCCATTTTGGATCCCCTGCCCGCACCACATGGCATGGAGACGAGGCGACTCGAGTCCGGCTGCCCAGGACGGGGGGAGGCGGGACCCCCCTCCAGACCAGAACCCCCCCCTCCGGTAGGTGCCCTAGTGAGTGCCCTTAGTCAAACAGGCATTTTCCGCCTGCTTTTTGGCCCGGGAATGGGTGGGGGGAGAGTTTAAAAGTTTTTTCCTGCGCCGTCCGTGCCGCTTGCGTTTGCGGCGGCCGTCGGCGTCTCGGCGAGAGTGGGCTTTTTGCGAGCCTGCGGCGAGTCCCACCAGACCAGAGCAGCCCAGGACGGGGGGGGGAGCCGGGACACCCCCCCTCCAGACCAGAAACCTCCCCTCCGGTAGGTGCCGTGCGCCCTTAGTCAAGCAGGCATTTTTCTGCCTGCTTTTTGGCCCAGGAATGGGTGGGGGGGAGACCCGGGAGAGTTTTTAAAAGTTTTTTCCTGTGCCGCCCGTGCCGCTTGCTTGTGCTTTGGCGGCCGGCGGCGAGACTGGGCTTTTTGCGGCGGGCGAGTCACACCACCACACCAGAGCATCCCAGGATGGAGGAGGGGGGGAGGCCGGACGGGGACCTCCAGAAACCACCCCTCTGGTAGGTGCCCTGAGGCACGGCAGGCATTTTTCCGCCTGCTTTTTGGCCGGGAACCGGGCTTTTTAACTTTTAAAAACTTTTTTTCTGTGCCGCTTGGCATCGCGCGCGATCGCGCGATGCAAGTAACGAGCACGACAAATCAGACCAAATTGTTCGTTCGTCGGTTCGAGCTCGAAGTCTGGCGGAGTAATTCCCGTTTCCGTTTCCGTAGAGTAACGGAAACGAGTAACGGAAATGGAAACGGAAATACCGCTAAGTCGTGCCCATCTCTAATTGATACCCTTGTTCTCCATGAACTTGCCCGATCCTCTCTTAAAGCTGTCAAGGCTAACAGCTGTCACCACTTCTTCTGGCAGGGAGTTCCACAGACCAGTGATCCTCTGGGTGAAAAAGTACTTTCTCTTATTTGTTTGAGATCCAACGGTTTCATGGAATGCCCCCTCGTTCTAGTGTTGTGCGATAGGGAAAACAGTTTTTCCTTATCTACTTTGTCCACACAGTGTATGATGTTATAAACTTCAACCAGGTCACCCCTTAGGTGCTGTCATTCAAGAGTGAAGAGGCCCATCTGTTGCATCCTCAGATGGTACCATCACTGCTATCTTGAGAGGCAGCCTGGTTGGCTCCCTCAGGTAAGACTGCCTCTGTGCATATCTCCACCCCTCTGCCTGGCTGCTTCAGCTGAGCCCACGCAGCAGGCAGCTGCTGGGCTGCATCTTTTAAAAATATATATAAAAAATAAATAAATAGGGCCAACAAACCAATTCATGTTTCAATGTGGGAAAGGTTAGAAATTTGTGATTTATGGTTTATGGACTTCGACAAACCAGAACCAAGACAAACCACCGTTTCCATGGTCATGCCCATCTCTTATCATGTCACCAAATATAACATTTCAATATTGGCAGTAGTATTTTATATACATTTGGACTTTAAAGCACACTTTTAAGGAAGGTGATGGTCCCAACTGCAGTAGACCCACTGAATTGATTGCTAAAGTCAGGAGATGGCTGTTTCGTTTCGGAAGGGGACTGGTTCTGAAATGAAAGACGCCAGCACAGCTGGTGCTTGGAACTCAGTCCCACCCTCTGGAACAAAATCAAGCACTGTCTTAATTCCAACCAGAAAGCAACCTCTGATGCGTCATCTTTCCCTCTCCCTGGCGCTGGCCAATCAGGAGTTGTGCAAGGACATGCATCATCCTTCCTGCCTGTCTGATTTCCCCCATCTCTATCTAGTGTCAACACTTAACCTCAACATCATTGATTCACTGGGACTTGCATCAGGACTTAGGTCCTGGTGATGGAGGTCAGTCTCATCTTTAGAATCATAGAATTTGATAGCCCATAAATGGAGCACTACATGGGATCTCCTTCATGGCACTATGCAAGCCAGAGATTGACACATTAAACAGAATGGGGCTATTTTCTCGTGTATAAGGATTTTGCAGAGTCCTTCCTGTTCACTAGAAGAAGTCCAAGTAAGTCTTTGCACGAAGTGGTCATTTTGTAAGCACCTAAACAACTTTTGTTGGCTGAATCAGACTTGTCACAACACCTCACAAGGACAAAGGAGAGTGCCTCCTGTGAGGGTTCGGTTCTCTCTCTCAGCGGTTCCGAGTCACAAATTAGAGGCAAGTCATTTCTTAGTAAAACATCGAACGGATTTTTATTACATACAGAAGCAGATTCTCCGTAGGCACGTTCATGAACCTCTGGAGTCAACTTTGGTATATCGGAATCGACATTCCTTTCAACGCAAGAGTCTTCATAAATAACATTAACAGGTACATACCGCGAATCCGGCTCCTTTAAGGGTGAGGGGTTGTAGGGGATCCCTGGCCCCAGCACTGGGTACCGCAGCACGGGTCTTTGGCCCACTGTGCCACAGGACTGGCAAACCTCTCGGTTCTCCATTTGTGAAACTGTCTAGAGGATTCCGGCCATTGAAGAGGGTGTACATGAACAGCCCATGCCAATCCTTCGCCTCTCTGGACCTTTAAATCACCCGCGCCTCCTTTGACAGCATCCCCATCCGTCTGTGTGCTTCTCTCCCTCAACGGCCGGTTCCAACTGTCATTCTCCTTCCTCCTGTCACTCACCCTCTCACTCTCTCGCGCGTATTCCACCCACTCATCTACCGGCTCATCCACCACCCAATATACACTCCATGTGTCCTCGTGCTGACTGCCCTCGTGACCACCAGACGGCTCACTACCTCGTTTGTTCATGGTGTGCTTCGTCTCCTCACACCTCCATATGCTCAAAGTTTTAAAAGGTTCCTTGTCTGGAACCTTTTAAACTATACAGTGGACCCACATATAACAAATGGTTTGTATAACATAAAATCTGAGACAGGGAAAATTTGCTTAACAGAATCGCCTATGGGGCGAATCCGTACAACATAAAATGGTCGCGATTAGGGATTACTGTTTTCAATGCATTCCTATGGGAAATTTGTATAAAGGAAAATTGCTTAACATAATTTCATTTGAAACAAATTAATTCCTTCATACAAGGTACCACTGTATTAAGTTACTATAGCTAGCTATATTAACTTAAGGATTCTGGCAGCTGTAGCTCAGATAAATTAATTCCCCAAGCTCAGCATACTCTTTTAAAATGTGGGCCTTCTTTATAGTCCAAAAACAGTACAAGTAAGGAACAAGGAGAAATACAACCAGTAGGGGAAATGAACCACTTGGTTAGTAGAAAAACATATGTTGATGGTCCAGCCACTGGGAGTTTGGCAGTCTGATCTGGCCAGTGAAAGAAGAATGCTAGTTCTTGAATATCTTCCTAATGTTTCCAGTTTATCAACTCCATTAATGGGTGATATCTACAAATTAGAGGATGTTGCACATTTCATCAGATTCATTTCATCAGTGAGTCTGGGCTTTTGTTCTTCCGTGGATTTTTGGAACAACCTGAGATTGATACTGAGGTACCTCAATGTTTTTTTAGGATTATAAATTAAATGCATGGGCCTTCTGCACCACCCCCTCACCCTTCGCTGCCAAGGCAGGAGTCATTGGCCTCAATGAGCCGCATTGAGAAGAGGTGTGATTGTGTGTACGTGAGATGTGAGCCGTGAGCCGTGACATGTCTTTGGAAGAACTTGGGCAATAAAAACGCCTCCCTCCCTTCAATTCAGATGCAGCCTACAGCATCCAAGCTCCAAGCCTCAACTAAGGGCCTTTTTACACGACCCCTAAGATCCGCTGGCCACTTAAATTTGGACCAGAGATCTTGGGGGTTCGTTCCTCTTCCTGCGTCCCCACCCCTCCGCACTTCCTTGCTCCTGTCTGCATGAGGGGAGGGAGGAAAAAAGAGAGGAAAAAATGCAAGCTCACATCCGGAGCCCCGTTGTCCTGATTCCTTCTCTTCTACTTGTTTTTTTTTTTTTTTTGCCTCCCACCCCTTCTCTTAAAGGGGGGAGGCAAAAAAAAAAACAAACAAACAGAAGCGAGGAGAGCCCCACAGTCACCAGATTAAATCCGGACCTGGGGATTTTCACTCTCCTAGAGCAGGTACAAGAAAAGTGCACTGGGACGCACTTAGGTGGGCGTGGTCGCACTTAATTTCCTGCAAACTCCAGAGCTGGTGGGGAAACAATTGTAAGCTCCGGAGCTGGCAGCCATTTGCGGCGGAGTTTAGGGGTCATGTACAAATACCCTAAGAAACTGTTTGGCTTTTTTCCCATCTTGCCAAGGACCTTACATCTAAGAAATAACTCCTGGCAAATCCATCTTTTGACATGTTATAACCTATTGGTAATGCTCTGATGAGGAGGGTTTCGCTCTTGAAATATTAACAACGTTTCTGTTATTTTTCTAGTAGCCTAAAGGTACCACCTGTTCCACTATTGTATTTAGTTAAGAACAAGGGTCTAAATCCATTTGCTAGTTGCTGCTAGATCCTCTGAATTAATTCACTGTGTGATGCGTCAATATTTGCTGAAATCCCTTTGATTCAACTGGTTTACCCTACCAACTGGACTTGAGCCAAAGGGAGGGAAAGTACAGGATCATCACTGTGTATTTCAAGAGGTTTAAACATTCATGCAGAAAAATTAATAAGCATTGGTTCACATTTTTTCCAGTTCATTCGGTCATTTTATGCAAAGACTCTCTGTTCATATCAATAACTTTGTTCATCTTTATCCTACCCCAGAAAACCTCAAAGGGTTTCAGTTATTAAATTGGCGATCAGATAGATATGCACAGCTAGTTAAAATTGTGGAGGGTGATCCTATGGTGCTTCTCATCTTGATGGGCAAATTTAATGCTAGATTAAGCAGTAATAACATAGCCTTTGCCGAGTCAGCTTGTTAAAGGAGGATGTAGAGGGTCTTTTTCCCCCCAATGAAACTCAATGAGAAGGTAATTAATGAAGCAGGTATCAATCTCCTTGAGCTGCTGGTGAGTGCTCCAAGGCTGGAGGAACTCACGAGAAAACTGGACAACAGTCTGCCTGATATGCTTTGCGTTGAGTTCCTCCATTAAGCAGGGTGTTGGGTTTGATGGCCTTATAAGACCCATTCCAACTTTCTATGATCGTTCATTCAGAATATACAGCATATGGGTTTTTAAAAACCTGGGTCATGGCACCTGGAGAAAGCCCAGCTTGCTCCCGGCTTTAAAATTTAATTTTACCCCAGGCACAGCTCAGTGGATTGGAGCCTCTGGCTATGGAGACATGAATCATAGAAGCATAGAAGCATAGAATCATAGAGTTGGAAGAGACCTCAAGGGCCATCCAGTCCACCCCCTGCCATGCAGGAACCCCCATCACGGTATTTCAGACAGGTGGCCATCTAGCCTCTGCTTTAAAAACTAACACCCTCCTTTGTGGCAGCACATTCCACTGCCAAACAGCTCTAACTCTCATGAAATTCTTCCTAATGTTTAAATTGAATCTCTTTACCTGTAGTTTGAGACCATTGCCCTGTGTCCTAGTCTCTGAAGCCATGAAAAACAGCCGCGTCCCTTCTTCAATGTAACATCCTTTCAAATATTTAAGCATAACTATCATACCCCCTCTCAGTCTTCTTTTTGTAAGGCTAAACATCCCCAGCTCCCTAAGCCGTTCCTCGTATGACATTTCCTCCAGACCCTCAATCATCCCGGTCACCCTCCTCTGGACCCGTTCAAGATTGTCAACATCCTTTTTAAATGGAAGTGCACAGAACTGGACACAGTACTCCAGGTGGGGTCTGACCAGAGACCCCATCAGTTTGCCCCTCAGTTTGCGTCTCAGGAGAAGGCCCAGCCTGTGTAGCCTTGGGCAGTACCAGGATGCCTCTAGAGGAAGAAACTGGAGAACCCCATCTAAGTATTTTACGCCCCGCAAAAAGAAAAACAAACTGAGGCACAGTCATCATAACCTTGACAGACAGGCCCCAATGATTACTGTACACGTTAATAAAGTAGCTTTTATTTTCCTGATCCCCGAACAACTTCCTCAATTTGTTTCATGTCTGTGAGCAGGAACAAGAAATCCTAGGTTGTTGGCTTTTTTCCCCATCCCATGCCTGGCATGCTCACCTCCTGTCCTCAGCAAAAGAAGGGGAAACAGCGGGTTCAATTAACACGCCACCCTCTGCAGGCTGCCAATCATGAGGTTGACCCTAGGCACGATGCTATCTGGATATCAGATTATTAGCATGTATTATTTATTATTTCATTTCCCCCCGCACGTGCGCGCACACACACACACATACATACACATACGCGCGCGCACATTTGTGCTAAAGAAGGAGGCCTGCTGCTCTTGCATTAATGTAATCTACATGAGATCTCCCTGTTACCCACTGGCAGCCTTTTCGCCTCCCACAGACTCCACGAACTGCTAATTAACTCTCCATTATGAGTTCCTCCCCGCTTTTCCGAAGAAAAGCGAGGTGACACAAATCCATTTAAGGTGGCAAGAGGAGGCTGTGAGTTCTCTCGTTTCACTCTGTGCACGTGTTTATTTCTCCTTGAGAAGGTAGAACCTGTGTTGCCCATATCCAATAAACTAAACACAAGCAACAGATTCTTGTTCATGTTTCACTGCTATTCCTGTTCCTCAACCTGGATTTCAATGAGTGTACCTCTGGTTTGTTAAAAAAAAAAAAATCTTAGATGGTTGATGTCATTATACCCAACCTTTTCTTCCATTGCTGGGAAAACAAAATAGAATTTGAAAGGTGAATAAGGCCAATTTATGGTGACCTGTACAACTGAGTGAGCTCCAAAATGTCCTGTTCTCAACAATCCTACTTCTTGTAATCTCAAGGCCGAGGTTCTTTCAGACAGTATTTGGTCTCTATCTGTTCCTGCTTTGTTCCACATTTCGTAGCATTTTTTTCTCCAAAATATCCTGCCTTGTGATGTGCCCAAAGTGTGGCGATCTGAGTTTCATCATTTTTGCCTCCAGAGAGAGCAGAGGCTTGAACTGATCAATGATTCACTTGGTGGAGTGTGGTTGATCTTGGCCTTGATCTCCAGTGATACATTCCTAAACTTGAGGATCTTTTCGAATTCCTTCACTGCTTTCCTTCCAAGACTCTGTTTTCTTCTCATTTCTTGGATACAGTCTCCCCCATTGGACTGATGATTGAATCAAGGTATACAATATATTTAACAAGTTTAGATTCTTCATTGTCAACATTAAAGTTGTGTGCTTTTCTGTTGTGATGATTTTTGTCTTCTTAATGTTCAACTGCAGTCCTGCTTTATCACTTTCTTCTTTCAAATTTATCAGAAGTCTTTTCACTGATGCTTTTTCTTAGTAAGATGGTACCATCCTCGCATCTCAAATTATTGTTTCTTCCACCAATTCCCATTCCACCTTCATCTGAATTTATTCTGACTTTCCATATGACATGTTCTGTGTACAGACTGATAAGAGGATAAAATGCACCCTTGTCTAACACCCTTTACTTTGGGAAACCATATTCTGTATTTGTAATAAATAGATTGTTGGAGTCACAGAACCCCTTGAGTCATTCTTGTGCTTCATTTCACACCACCTAGACCAAATTTTCAAGAAACATTTGGTACTTTTGAGTCACAATCACCTATGATTATAGACATGTCTTGATGTGTGATCAATTTCCTCTTGGATATTTGCATAAAACCTTTCAATTTCATCTTCTTCAGCACCTATATTTGGAGCAGAGACATGAATGGTGATTATGTTGATAGGTTTTCCCAGAAGTCTGGTAGATATTATTCAGTTAGACCTTGAATTATAGCCCCTAACAGCATGTGCTACATTTTTTCTCTCTCAGTACTGGATCCACTCCATTTCTTCTGAAATTGTTGTTTCCTGAGTAAAATACTTGATAGTTGTCAAAGTGAAAATATCAATTCTCAGCCCAATTTAGTTCACTGACACCAAACACTGAAATAATTTATATATTCCATGTTCCAATTGTATGTGCTGTGCATCATTCTCTTTCCTTTCATTTGCGTGCATGTTGCGCACTAGATGTCCTTTTTGCTTTAATATAGTTGCTCTAAGGCCTAGCTCCACCTAAGCTTCCTGTCCCTACCTGAATGCTAGCTGGGAGCTTTCCTTCTGCACAAGAAGCTTGACCTAGCAGTGCCTCATAGCCTTCTAACTTAGGCCTCTGTTCCAGGTGAGCCACATGTGGATGTCTTTAAGGCAGAGGTTACCAACCTGGGGGCTGGGGTCTCTTTGGGGGGTCAAACGGCCATTTCACAAGGGTCACCATGGACCAGTGAAGAAAAGGGCACAAACGGAATGGGTCTGGAGAAGGAGGGGGAGGAAAGGGGAAAGAGTGAGTTACAGTTGATAGGTTGGAGGGGATGTCAGTCAATGGCACCGGAGGCTGCAATTGGCTGAGGGTGCCTGTAGAGAGAAGTTCTCTATGGCACCTGCAGCAGTGGCCTGCCAAAGGGGGCTTGTGGCCTCTTCCAATCAGGGCAAGGGGTCACCACAACATGAGGAACTGTATTAAAGGCTTGCAGCATTAGGAAGGTTGAGAACCAATGCTTTAAGGCATCTGCCTGACTTGATGCTAGATCACATTTTGGGTAGTTTTTTTTAATTATCAAGAAATTGTATAGTGACAAGATGGGTGGACAGGAGACTACAATGAGAGACAAGACAATGACAAGATATCAGCACTAAAGCTCTGCTCACATCAAGAAAGACCACCCCCAACCACAAAGCAAAAAAAAGTAATTGCACAATGGAAATAAGTCAGTTTCTGAACATTTGTTCTGTATTCCATTTATATCCATATTACAATATTTTCAATAGCTGCATTTTTTAAAAAAATATTATTTTTTGTCTCTCAGTTTTTACAAAGTTGTAATTCTTCATTTGAACTGCCCCCAGTTTTAGAATTAATGGGTAGAATGTTGAGTTGTTCTGCCACCACACAATATCATTGCTGCGCTCTCATGCAGCAATAAATAAGGCATTGCTGTTTTCATTGCTCGGCCCTAAACATTTCAGAGCCAAACCAAATGCTTGGCAGAGGATTAAGCTACATCGCTTCAAAGTGTGCCCAGAGTTATTCCGCGGCATCACAAAAACACTGCGCTCAAAGTCCATCAGCACATTGTGCAATGAGCCAGACAGTATCTGTAACAAATACAAGAAAGGAACCGTGCTTTGAAAGGGAAAGCCTCCGGCAGTGGTCCCACAAGGGGGGTCTCACAGCATGTGGTGCAGGAAGGAACATGGACACCATTATGCCTAGGAGCTGGGGGAAATCCCTTTTCCTCCCATTCGTTTAATTAAACATGTTCAGAAAATCCATATTGTTGTGGAATGAGCAGTTCTCCATCTTTTCTGTCACACGCAAAGGCACAACCCTCTTTCCCACAGACTGCATCTCATTAAAAAGTAAAGAGCAAGCGTTGGATGCGAAAGTCAGTCTTGAGAAAGCCCTCCTTTGGGTAAGAATATTCAGCTAGGTGAGGAGGTTTTGTTTTAATTTTCTCTCTCCCCTGCCCCGAAGCTGCCTGGTTCTGCCTATTAAACCATCGCACTTGCTGCCGAGAGCTGGAATGGAGGAAAGAATGTGCTCCCTATGGCAGTAGTATATTAAAATCGTAATAAAGATCAATATTGGAACTCATTTAAAACAACAAAGTGCAACAACCCATTTAAAACCCCTCTCAAACCACCAGTCATTAAGGAAAAACCCTGGTTGTAGAAGTTTGGTCTGTATCAGTGGTTCTCAACCTGTGGGTCTCCAGATGTTCCTGAACTGCAACTCCCAGAAACCCCTTCCAGCACCATGAGTGGTGGAGGCTTCTGGGAGTTGCAGTCCAGGAACATCTGGGGACCCACAGGTTGAGAATCACTGGTCTATATCCATGATATGTCCCTAATTTGATATTTAAGAACAGAGCAGGAGGATAAGCTTTTGAGATAGTTGACTCCACAAAACGAGCCCATGGAGTGTGTTACAAGCTCTGGGCTCGTCAAGTTGTATTCTCTTTACAGATAATCACCGCCCATCATTAACCTGAACCGTACCAATTATTTTGGACATTACTCGCATTACAAACAAAGGTTGACTTGACTATATGAATGTACCATTATTGTAAGACTATATGGTATTATATATGTTTGAATATTTATATGTAATGCACTTGCCTTGGCCAATGTCTCTAAGGAGTCAGTAGACTGTATGTTTAGCTTGTGAGGTTATTACACTGCATCTTATTCATATGGACTTTTTACTGGTTTATAATTATTAAGGAAAACCTAGTCCAGACCTTAGGCCCACACTTGGCCTTTGTCTACCCTGGAACAGGGAACCAGGAGGAAGGGGAGAGAGAGAGAGAGAGAGAGAGAGAGAGAGAGAGAGAGAGAGAGA
>JAHTLZ010000129.1:99836151-99854217 GCA_023846285.1 Phrynocephalus versicolor
TACTTACTTACTTACTTACTTACTTACTTACTTACTTACTTACTTACTTACTTACTTACTTACTTACTTACTTGAGATCAAAGTGGAGTAACCTTCACAGCCAGCCAGCCATTGCAAAACACAAGAAAATTATTTCCTTAAAGAAGGGGGAAGTGATTGGGGTGACAGCAACAAATGATCCCTTAACAGAACAAGAGCCTGGGTCAGGATTACCCAATCTTGCCTGGCTATTCTGCCTACTGTCCTCCGCTAGTTACTTTAAATACAACTCTGCTGAAAAGCAAGAGTAAGGTGGCCTCTTTATGGAACCAATAAAATTAAAACAAATTGCAAGCTTCCATGGCTAAACTCCCACTTCCTCAGGCTGGGCACCACTCCATCATGGACAAGGCAGAAAAACTGTAGGCCTGCATGCCCAAAAACTCATGTCAGGTGTTCATGTTGAGTCTGCTTGTATGGGGTGAGTTCAGACCAGGTTGTCAGGTTACCTGGGGGGTTTCAAACATCCTCCCTTGTACCACGGTTGGACTTTTTCATCCCCAACTCCAAAGAAAGGATTTGCTAATGATTCAGTGACTGTCCCAACACACCATCCCATTGCTAGCTCCTGAGACACTATGCTTCTTCTACAATGTAGATCAGTGGTTCTCAACCTGTGGGTCCACACGTGTTTCTGGACTGCATCTCCCAGAAGCCTCCAGCACTTACTGTGCTAGAAGGGATTTCTAGGAGTTGCAGTCCAGGAACATCTGGGAGCCCATGGGTTGAGAACCACTGGTGTAGAGGTTGCTGTAGCTCTATATTGTTTGAGAGTTTTCCAGCTGATTTTACAACTTAGGTCTGAATTCACCTCATACAAGCTGACTCAGCACAGACATCTGTTGTGAATTGTTAAAAATTAATAACAGTCTTTGAACTGTAGAACTGGAAGGGACTCTATGGGATCTATTACACATCCTCTAAAATGCTGATTAAATTTTAAGATAAAGCGTTTCCAAAATTATTGTCCCCACGTCCACCAGGCTTTTTTAAAAAAAAAACTGGTTATGCCCCCTTTAGAGAGTTTTCCTTGACCTACTGGAGAAGTTGGGAATTTTTTGCTCTGGTAAAAAATGCGAGCCAGAAGTCTGTGGGAGCTCGCATAGGATCTGGTATTCTGCTCTCCCCCCCCCCCGGGCGCCGGTCAGCTCGTCCTGGGGCTGGTCAGTGCTTTTTTATTTTTTAAAAAATTTCTTCTCCCCCCAGCGCTGATCAGCTGCCCTTCGGGCTGTCAGCTGTTTTTTTTATTATTGTTTTTCATTTTTTCCCTAGCACCACCTGCTGGCCGTGGGGTTGAATGGAGCTTTTTTTTTTGAAAAAAATCTTTGTACATGGGAATGGAGATCCCACATCTTCAGTCATGTGACCAAGAAAGAAGAAAAGCCGGACTTTCACTATATCCAGATCTTCTCCCAGGTGAGATAGCAACCTATGGATCATCAAGTTCAGCCTCTCTTGAGGAGGCACAGTGAGGAATCAAACTCTCAACCTCTGGATCCACAGCCAGAGACCTAAGCCCCTGAGCTATCTAGCACGTCTTCTGGGACTCAGTCCTACAATTTTTCTGAACTACCTAAGTAGAGGAGGTGCCTAGCCTGAGGAAGTGGGATTTTTTTTATGTACGAACCCTTGCAATGTGTGTATTATTATTTTTAGAGTTTCCATAAAGGCATCAGCTTGCTGTTGTGTTTGTCTCATCCTGAACCCACATGGCCTTTTCCAGTTATTATTTTTTAACTTTGTTGTAGAGGAACAAAGTTTCCACCACTCAAGGCCTTTAACTCTTTGGTTGTAGAGGAACAAAGTTTCCACCACTCAACGCCTTCAACTCTTTGTCCTATGCCATAGATGTTGCAAGCTCTCCACGCCTCCCATTTACTGGCTAATTTTGGTCACCACAGTCTCCTCGGTAACAAGCTTTCTCTGTCTGAGTGCCAGGCAATGAAATCTCAATGTGACCTTTGATTTCCTCATTTGCATTCTTTTGCCGTTAGGTGGGGTAAAGGATTCCCTCCCCCGCCGAACCTTCTTTAACAATGTATTGTAAAAAGAAATCTAAAAAGTTTATTGTTTCACGTTGCACTTTCTACCAGCTATGTGGTAGGTAAGGTGTCATTGTGAAAAGACACTTTCCTTTGGCAGTCAGTTTAAAGATGTCTTTGTCAAGGGAGGACAACTTCCTGTATTATAGGAAGGGGAGGGGCTTCCTTTGTGGGTAAAAAAAAGTGATAGCTCTCCGTGATACAGAAGGACGCACAAGAGCATCTTATTTATTTATTTTATTTATTTATTTATTTGACTTTTATACCGCCCATCTAGACCAAGGGCTACTCTGGGCGGTTTACAACATGTAACTACAAACAAAGGAATACAATTTAAAAAGCAAGATACAAGGTACAAAATAAAATAAAATATACATAAATCAACAACAAAAACTAAAATGAAGCTAAAATGAAGCTAAAAATGGCAAGAGATTTGATAAAATGGTTTAAAAATAGTGCCTAAGTGTTTAAAGAATCAGGGAATGCCATTCTATAGAACCAGGTCTTCAATAGCTTTTTAAAAATTTGAAGCGAGGGTGCCAGCCGAATTTCCGGGGGTAGATGGTTCCATAATTGGGGAGCAACCACCGAGAAGGCCCTACTCCTTGTTACAACTTTCCTGGCCTCCCTCGGGGTTGGGACTCCCAGGTGTCCTGCCTGGCTGGCACGAGTGATCCTGGCAGTTCTTCTTGGGAGGAGCCGCTCTGTCAGATACTGAGGTCCCAAACCATTTAGGGCTTTGTATGTTAACACCAAGACCTTGAAGTCAATGCGGTAGCGTACCGGCAGCCAGTGCAGGGCTGCTAGCACGGGGGTAATATGTTGGTGCCCCTTAGTTCTTTTTCCTGAACTCTGAAAATCAAGTAAAGAATTTTTCAGATGAATTTCCTATACCATAGATAGACATTCTGTTGCCAACACCTGTGATATAGCTGATACAGCAATATTCTGGGATTCAGGAGACCTAGGTTTAAATCCCTGCTCAATCAAGGAAATTTGTTGAAGGCAGCAATAGTAAACCACACCTTGAACATCTCATACAGCGTAAACGCCAGCAGGGACCACCATAAATCAGAAGTGACTTGACAGCACCAGACAGCCACAGTGTTAACAGCAAAAAGGGGATGGGGTACCTCTTTGCCATCCCAGAATAATAGAGAATTGGGGTTTTACATCTTTTCTTCTGGCACCATAAGTTATTCTGTAGCACTCCCATTCATCAAAAAAAAAAAAGAGAGCAATGTCCAGCGCATTACTTCAGGGAACATGTGTTGTCCACCTTTGCTCTAAATTTACTAGCCTGATTCCACCTGGTCCCACTGTGCAGGTGAGATGTAGGTCTGTGTGAACCAAAGTACAACTCCATGGTAGCAATGGATAAACAACAGCACTACTGCCGCTTGTCACACTCACTGCCTATCTATCAAGACATGCAAAGCCTGAAGGGAGAGCTAGGATCCCTTATGTGATGGGATGGTATTATCATTAGCCACTGTCACCTAAAATGTCTTCAGTGTGCATGTTCATCATTCCCTCATTTTCATTCAAGGCAGTAGGAAAGAATTTACAATTTGCCAGGAAGAAAAACATTCAAGGGGGATAAAGATTCATAGGTAGAGTCTATGATAGATAAATTTCTACTTTCCTTATGCAAGAGACAAAAAAGGAAGTGTGTGTTTGTGTGTGGGGGGCCTGTCCAGACTGGACAGGGTGTGGAGTGAATTGGGCCACACAGGTTATATTGAGGTCAGGGGGAGGGGCAATGTGCCATTTGGCATGCTCCTCCCATCCAAACAGCAAATGACCCCTTGTAGCCTCATCAGGTGTCGAATTAGCTTCTTAACTGTCTGTGAAGGGTCAGAGAAAGTGAAGTTGTCTTTTTACGTCATTCCTCTCTCCTTTCACTGCCATTCCATTATCTCCCTCCCTCCCTCCTTGCTTGCTTCTTTCTCTCATTTCCCCCCGTGCACGCACACATTCTCCTTCAAACTTTCCCTTAGAATCTGCATCTGCTGGACGCTGCGATCTTTTACTTACATTGAGCAGGCCAAAAAGAATGCATGCCCTATTGCTGGGCCAAAAAGCTGTGGGATAGCTCTTAAAGGGCTCGGTCCCATGTCCCTTTAAAAGCAGTTTAAATTACTAGATAAACTGTGTCTAAAAATGCCGTCTCCACGGCCACCAGGCTTTTTGAAAAAAAAAGCCCGGTGTCGAATTAGCTCCTTAACTGTCCTCTCTCCTTTCACTGCCATTCCATTTTCTCCCTCCCTCCCTCCTTGCTGGCTTCTTTCTCTCATTTCCCCCCATGCACGCACATATTCTCCTTCAAACTTTCCCTTAAAATCTCCATCTGCTGAATGCTGCGATCTTTTACTTATATTGAGCAGGCCAAAAAGAATGCATGCCCTATTGCTGGGCCAAAAAGCTGTGGGACAGCTCTTAAAGGGCTCGGTCCCATGTCCCTTTAAAAGCAGTTTAAATTACTAGATAAACTGCGTCTAAAAATGCTGTCTCCACGACCACAGGGCTTTTGGGGGGGAAAAGAAAAGAAAGAAAACCCGGTAATGCCCCTTTAAGCAAGGTTTTTTTGACTTACCCGAGAGGTAGGGAATTTTCTGCCTCGCTTTGAAAATCCACCTTTTAAGGAGGCAGACGCCGTGGGACCATGCAGATGATCCGGGTTTCTTTTTCGTTTTTTTCTCATAGCACCAACCGGTTGTTCCTGGGGACGATCGGCACTGTTTTTTTAAATTTCTCTGCACCATCGGAGTAACAGGAAGCTCTATCAGGTCCTAAAAGTTTTAATTTCCCTCAGCCAAGTGGTCCGTTTTTTTAAATTCTTAGTGCCACCTGCTGGCCATGGGAGCTGAACTGCACTTGAAAATTAAAAAAAAAAAACAGTTTTGGACATGGGAACTCTTGTCCTGCATATTCAATCATGTGATGGGATGAAGAGGAAAAGTCGGACCTTCAGAAGATCAGGATCAAACTCCAGGTGAGATAGCAGCCAAAGGGGAAGGATGGATCATTCTAAGTAGAAATATTTGCATGTTTTCTTTTAGATCCAAACCTTGCCGACAGTGATCCAGACATCATATATTTATGCCAGGATGGACAGGCCCTGTGTCTGTGTCTCCATGCCTGTGTGCTTCCTACCTTTGATTGAATAGTCACGAACACATGTGGATGACAGACAAGGTGTATCAATCATCAGCATTTAAGGTTTAGGGATTCTACATAAAGGTCTGGATCTCAAAAAACTGAGCCAAAAAAGATAAGTTTTGGAGGTATTCCCCACCCCACCCCTTCCACTCACTCCCTAGAAAGAGAACCTACCAGAGAACTCTCTCTCTCTCTCTTTCTCTCTGTTCTTTAAAAAAAAGTAGCAGCTTCAAATCTTTCCTAACACACAAAATGCCCCAGAATGATCCTTGGTGAGATATGGTTGGGTTTTCAACAAGTTCCTCCTGTGAATGCTTTATAAGGAGGAAAATATCTTTAAAAGCTACAGAAATCTGAGCAAATTGAGTATTTGAATACCAATATCTCAGTAGTTTAGGTCTCTGGCTGGGGAGCATGAGTTTGGGAGTTAAGAGTCCCCTCTCAGCCACCTTGGAAGGCACCAGACTCCATGCTCCACAGAGTCTGGGATTCCAGCTCTGCAGTTCTAAGATTACATTTCCTTATATTCCATGAAGTGCTTTCTCCAACTTGCAGCCGATCCATCGATTCATCCACAAAAAGTAAGAATCTTTCGAACAACTCCATTTGGTTTTTTTTTTCAAAATGATTCTGGACATTTCCTTTTCCCATTAAGGGGTGTTAACAATTTGCAAGGGATTTAACGGAGACCTGAGAGGATGGCAAAGGGTTTAGAGGAAAGGCTGCTGATGGTGGTGGGGGAATCCGTTATGTTTAGCCAACGAAAAGCAGATTAATAGCAAATCTGTTTATCCTTTTCAAATATTGTCTCAGGTGTCAGAAATAACAGGGTTGTAGATGACGCTTCACCCAGTCCAGTAAGAATAAGACGAGAATCAGCATTTATATTCTATAGTTAATGGGGGAGTTTGTAAGTGTAATGGTGAATGAAAATTTCTAAGGAAATTATGGGTTAGGGGGAAAACATACTTTTTAGACTAGACCTTCCAGATTCCAAAGACCAATGTTCTGGAGTCAGACAATAAAAGCAGTATTTATAATTTCTGCATTTGGGCCAATCTCTCCTGGAAAGCTTTTAAGATGATGTTGTACAGGCATCTGTCCAGATGCCCTTGGTAGAGTACAGGCGAGAAACATAGTCCTTTGAAATGATGGTTGGCCGACTGATGCATTGAGAGAGCTGGTGATCATAGTGACTACCAGCTACAAACCAGGAATTCCTTGCTTTGAATTTCACATCTACCACATACTTTTAATACAACTTCAGTCCTTCCTTCGTAGCTCCAATATGGGAAATAATAATACTGACTCAGCTTAAACCCCTGGTTCCCAATCTTGGGTCCCTAGATGTTATTGAACTAACTCCCAGAAGTCTGGAAGTTGAGTCATGGCAACTGGACTTCTCTGTCTTAAGAGACTGAAACATTTCGCTGAGCATCCAAACAGCTTTCATCACTAGCAATGCTGGCCAGGATGACTGGGAGTTGTAGTCAAAGAATGTCTGGGGAGTCAAGGCTGGGAACCACTGGCTCAGATACTGGTTGTAAGCTGGGAACAAGAAATAGCAGTGCTCCAAGATAACGGACCTGATGATATCATTGGAGTAAAGTAGAGATAGGCATGAACCAGTTCATCCCAGTTCATAATCATAGCAGCACAGTTGCTGCTGCTCCCTCTTCCAAGTTCTTCTAGCTCTATCAGCCTCTTGCCAGGCTCAGTGTGCTAACTTGCTGCACCTCCTGCAACAGCTCAGGTTTCTCTGATCCACCCTCTTGGCTGATCTCCCACCCGGACAAAAGGGTGGGTCAGAGGTCTGTGCTCTTGCTCGTAACTGGAAGATTAGCCAAGGAGGAGGGGAAAGAAAGCAATCTGGGCTTGGTGGGTGGCTGGTAAGCTAAGAAGGCAGGAAAGGGAATCAGCAGCACTTGTGTTACAACCTTGATGAACTGGAATGAATTGGGATGAACCAGGTCATGCCATCTCTAAAGGAGAGGTGTGCCAACATCTTTGCCCCTCTTCAGATATAATCCGGCCCCCATCCCCAGCATCCATTGTGACATCTTGGTGCTTCTCTGTGCATGAACACCCATCTATCTTCAACGGTAATACAGTGGACCCTCATATAACAAACGGTTTGTATAACATAAAATCTGTACAACATAAAAAAATCTGGAGATAGGGGGAATTTGCTTAACAGAATCGCCTATGGGGCGAATCCGTACAACATAAAAATGGTCGTGATTAGGGATTACTCTGTTTTCAATGCATTCCTATGGGAAATGTGTATAAAAGAAAATCTGCTTAACAGAATTTCATTTGAAACGAATCCCTGTATAGAAGGTATCACTGCACTTCTCTCCAACTGAAAACAGTGGTACCTCTTAAAATGAATTTAATTAGTTCTACGGGTCAATTTGCTTTCAGAAATTTTTGTCTTATATAACATTGAAAAATGCATTGAAAAATGGATTAATCTGTTCCAGAGACTATGGGTTGCTTCGTTTTGCAAAAATTTTGTCTTACGAAATGTGGTTTCTCATAGGAATGCATTGGGAATGGATTAATCTAGTCCAGAGGCTAGAATAATGTCAAAAATAACCAGTCCCCTTCCCCCCCCCCCCCGGTACATGCAGAATGTTTTTTCATCTTGTGAAGCATCCCATAGGGAATTTTTTTATCATGTAAAGCATGTCTATTCCTGGAATTTTTTTATTCCTACAATTTTTTTGTCTTATGAAGCGTTTGTCTTAAGAGGTACCACTGTATCAGACTGTATAGGACGGATATTACTGGGAGATCATTCCTTCTAAGGTTCCATGAACACAATTCGGTTAGGCTTTCAGAACGGAGAAATAAGGCTTGCAAATGAAGAGGATGCTTACCAGCTAATTTGCAAATTGTGGGAGACACCAAAGGCTCCTGCAATGACAATCAGATCTTTTCAAAACTTAAGGAATTCCCTCATCTAAGTAGGGATTATCTATAAGGTGCATAGTTGCCAGGCCAGTAGCATTTCAATCTCCAAGATTTCAGAATTCTGAGACCAGAGGTGGACCCTTGAGATGAGTCAAGGCAAGCATGGATCTGCTTCCGGACCCGCTGTCCATGGAAGCTAGCACAAGGGAAACATGAGTAAAAGGGTCCAGGATCTGAGTAAACCCTGGTTCAGAAAGTAATTTGATAACCCAGAGAGAGGGGGAAGAAAAATGATTTGTTGTTGCCCAGCAGGCAGGTGGGTAAATGCACCTGAAACCAGTAGTGGTCGCTGCTTTTCCCATTATAATTCACAACCCACCTCACACACCGAAATAATTTTACTCATATTTGCCTCGAGACTCAGAGAACCACAGGAATCCTTTGATATTCCAGCTAAGGCCCAGAGAACTGACACAGCCTTAGTACAGTTTGACCTTTGGATCACTAGCTCATGCTAAAACTCGTACAAATGCTCATCTGGCCTCAAAACCCATAGAACATTTTCAAATCAACCCAGCAAGTCTCTGTAAACAATCAACGGTTATTATACCAATGTGCCGTGTATCAGCCACTGAGACCCAACAGGTGTGCAAATGACCTCTTCTACAACAGCTGAAGTTTTCAAACCATCTTTAAGCAACCCCTTAAAGAATGCCTTGCTGCTAGTCTAGATGTCACTTATAACTGAAACCCTCTCCCACTAGTAGCTAAGGCAATAACTGAGAGGGGAGCGGCAATCATAAAAACTGGGAAAGGATTGGTCCCATGTACCTTATCAAATTGAAGAATTGAGTTTTGGCTGTGTTTCCAGGTAAAAATTATTGCGATTTAGGCTTTTAAGGGAACTGACATTGATGCGCCTTCTTTTACTTAACAGTAACATCAGAGGAACTAATGCATCAGCATGTTCAGAGCAACTGTTTTGCTTCCCCTGAAACAGAGATAAAGACCCATTAAGGATGAACTCATAAATTAAAACAAAGAAACAACCAAAAAGCATTATCTAATGCCTAAGCAACTGCAAGCACAATATTTACCTTTAAGGGGACAACATCTAATCATTGTATCCCTTATTGTAGGTTCTCAAGATGGCATTCAGTCTTGCAAGATATAGCAAGATTTTTCACTGTTGAGAAAGGTGACTGGACTTGTTTGGAGAGATCACCATTGCCAGCTTTTTAAAATCCTTTATTATTGTACTGCAATAGAAGAACCATCAAGCCTAATATGCCAGACGAGGAGGTGAACAGAAAGGGAATTTCCAGGGGTCCAGATATGCTTTTCAAAAAGCAGAATGTCATCCCTCTTTCCCCAGATTGGACACAGCCAAGGTCTTTACAAGAAAAAGATAGCTCTTCTATACATTGGAGAGGTTTCAGAAAGAGTGGAGTGCCTTTTGGCTGAAGCTGAACTTTGTCAGGCGTATCGATTTGATGCTAGTTTTAAATTTCAAGTACTCACACCTAGGGCTGCTGGCTTGGTGCTGTTTCCAGTTTATGATTCAGTCACATGAATATTTAAAAGTGCCTTCTCTTCACAGATCCAGAGGGATCTAGCAGTGGGAAGAAACTAGAGAGGATTGATTTTGGAAAGGGTGGCTGCCTGAATTCAGATTTCTCTGGCGCCATCCATAGGCTCGGACAAGTTACTTTTTTATACTACATTTTTATATTTCCCCACCATGATAGGCAGGGGTCTCAGCTATCCACCCAAAAAGGCATGTAGCAACTGGGCTCTGACTAGCTCAAGAAAAAGGAGTTTTTAAGGAAGAATACTTAATGTGAAACTGTCATCTCCTCCTTTTGCCCTTATGCAAGTCTGTGGTTTGCCTGCTGAGAAAGCATGGCATATGGTGACAACAACCACCACCACCACCACCTTTGAACCATAGAGTTGGAAGGAGCCTATCAAGGTATAATTTACAAGCTGAAACAAAAGAAGGCTGTTGTGTTAACAAGCAGCCATTTTGAACATGTGTGTAAAGTGCTAAGTAACTGTGGATAACCCATTAACAAAGAAGCATTGCTAATGCTATTTTGCTAACACATGCATATTAGGGTTAAACTGACAATGTAAGGCTTTGTGATTGGCTGAGGCTTGTATATATTGAAGAGCCATGTGTAATTATTTGGGGGGAATCCGTTCATTACTTTGTCATGCTGTTAAGAACATAAGAACGTAAGAAGTGCCATGTTGGATCAGGCCAAAGGCCCATCTAGTCCAGCTTCCTGTATCTCACAGTGGCCCCACCAGATGCGTCTGGGAGGGCACGAGACTAGATACCTGTCTCCTGATACCACTCACCTGCATCTGGCCCTTGAATTACCCTGGTTTTAAACCTGGAGATTACACATCTCCATCATGGTTTGTAACCTGTGAGGGACTTTTCCTCTAGGAATCTGTCTAATCCCCTTTTGAAGGCATCCAGGCCAGATGCCATCACCACATGGTGTGGCTGTTTTATTTTTCAACCCCCTTTTTGATAATCTGCATGGAGGGGATTGACCTACTGTAAATATACCTTTGGTGGTGGTGAGCTTTGCTTCAGTGTATCTTTATTTCTGCTGAGACAACTGGTTTTTCTATGCTGGGAAAACCTATTTCAACAGGGCTCTATGGATCTTCAGCCCTTCTCAAGGAGGCATGGTGGGGAATTGAACCCCCAACCTCTGGCTCTACAGCCACAGACCTAAGCCACTGAGCTTGTGTGCCCACATGGAATTTAGATATGGGGTTTGGGTTGTACAGCTTGGAATGATATTGAAGGACCAAAATAAATAAATAAATGAAAAGTATCCAAAAGGACATTTTAATTACTCTTATGAGAAAGGGTTACAACATTTGAAGGGAGAGCCAAGCTCAATAAGCATTGCAGCGCTTGGTGTCAATGAACTACAGTAGGCCTGAATGGGGCATTTTCAGCCAGATAACTATGAACTGTTTTACTTTGGAAATGACAGACTCAGAAAAAATGGAGTGGCTCTAAGATAAGATGTCACACAAGCAGTGAAGAGCTATAATGCAGGTTCTGACCAAATAGTATCAATCAGGCTCCAAGGAAAACCTATCAACATAGTCATCATTCATGTCAATGCTCCAAGTACAGATGCTGAAGAAGATGATGTTCAAACTGAACACAGTGATAGTTACTCCCTAGATTGCCTTGGAGCAAACAAATGAGACCAGTTTGTGCAACAGAAGGCTATCTAGGGTCCCTCAACAAAATTTCATGTGCTGGGAACATATCCAGGAGAGCGCTGTTACATTCATATCCTGCTTACAGGTTTCCCATTGTTGCCTGAGCAGCCGCTGCAGGGAGCAAGATGTTGGACTGGGTCATAACATAAGAACATAAGAAGAGCCATGTTGGATCAGGCCAACGGCCCATCTAGTCCAGCTTCCTGTATCTCACAGTGGCCCCACCAGATGTGTCTGGGGGTGCATGAGATTAGATATCTGTCTCCTGATACCACTCCCCTGCATCTGGCCCTTGAAGTACCCAGGTTTTCAGCCTGGAGATTACACATCTCCATCATGGTTTGTAACCTGTGATGGACGTTTCCTCCAGGAATCTGTCCAATCCCCTTTTGAAGGCATCCAGGCCAGATGCCATCACCACACCCTGCGGCGTGGAGTTCCACAGACCAACAACACACTGGGTGAAAAAAATATTTCAATATCGATCTTTGGTCCGAATCAATAGTCTTCTTTTTGTGCTCTTAGTTGAGCGAGGCTTGTTCTCTTCCAAATCCAGAGGCTGTGTTGCCTGTTCTCCATTCCCAGACTTAAGTTACACACACACACACACACACACACACACACACACACACACACACGTGTGTGTGCTCTGGAGACTCCAGAAGCTGGGATTATCAAAAAGGGGATTGATTGCTAGGGATTATCAAAAAGGGGATTGAAAATAAAACAGCCAACATTATAATGCCATTATACAAAACAATAGTAAGGCCCCACCTGGAGTATTGTGTACAATTCTGGTCACCGCATCTCAAGAAAGACATAGTGGAACTGGAAAAGGTGCAGAAGAGAGCGACTAAAATGATTCCTGGGCTGGGGCACCTCCCTTATGAAGAAAGGCTAAAACATTTGGGCCTCTTTAGTCTGGAAAAAAGGCGCTTGAGGGGGGATATGATTGAGACATACAAAATAATGCAGGGTATGAGTAAAGTGGATAGAGGGAAGCTCTTCTCCCTCTCCCAAAATACCAGAACTAGGGGACATACACTCAAATTGAGGGCTGGGAGAGTAAAAACTGACAAAAGAAAATATTTTTTCACCCAGCGCGTTGTAAGTCTATGGAATTCCCTGCCACACAATGTGGTGATGGCATCTGACCTGGATGCCTTCAAAAGGGGATTGGACAGATTCCTGGAGGAAAAGTCCATCACAGGTTACAAACCATGATGGAGATGCAGGGGCGACTTTCCCATAGGCCTTTATGGTTCAATGAACCAGGGCGCCTGAACCCCCAAACCCCAAAACTCTGCCTCGCGCTGCCTGCCTGCCTGCCTCGCTCGCCTTCTGCCGCCGCTCAGCAGGCGAGGCGGGCGGGAGGCGCGAGCAGCTGGTGGGGGCGGGGAGGGCACTCTCTCTTGCGCGCGGGCGCCCAATGGAAAGGGGTGGCCAGGGCAGGCAAAGGGAAGGAGGAGGAAGGGAAGAGGGTGCGAGGGAGCCCGCAGCTGCCGGCCTCGCCTGGCTCGAGGGGAGGTGGCGACTCTGCCGCCCCGAGCTCCGTCTGAATGAGTAACCCTAGTTGACGGAAAGGCGCGCGCGCGCGCCCTGGAGAGACTCCCGGGCTGGGACGGAAAGGGAGGGTTGCTCGCTTGCTCGCCCGCCCGCCCGCCTCCCTCCCTCAGTGGCCGCCGCCGGCGCCCCAACGCGAGGTGGTTGGGGGGGTGGGGGGGAGAGAGGCCCTCCCGGCGCGAGCGGCGGGTAAAGGTAAAGGTTCCCCCAGCAGATCCGTGTCAGGGGCGGTGCTCATCTCCTTATTCAAGCCGAAAGAGACAGTGTTGTGCAAGTCCGTGGCCATGTGGCCAGCAGGGCTGCAAGGAAACACTGTTGGTACCTCTTTATCTTCTTGCATTGACATGCTTTCCAACTGTTAGCTTCGCAGGAGCTGGGGTTAACAGCAGGAGCTCTCTCTGCTGCGGTGGCACCTGGGATTCGAACTACTGAGCTGCTGATTTTGTAGCTGACAGTTTTCAGTGCTCTAGCCCACTGAGCCACTATGAATTCACCATGCAGAGGGGCTGCCGAAACACGGGGCATTAATCCAGCAGCCTCCTCTTGGCATCTCTTGTTTTTGCCAACACAAATGGATGTAAAATCACTGCAGCCTCTGAGCACAAGCAGAGTGCTTTTGCTCCAACCCCAGGTGAAAAGAGTTGCTCGGGCTGGAGGGTTCTTCTGTTTTTTCTATGTAAACTGGAGCCGGCCTGGTTTGTGACACCTCAAGTCTGCCTATGGAGAGAAGGTGACTTTCTTTATAATATTTAAGTGTCGCGTTAGCTCCCTTAAAAAAGGAAGGTAGACAGCTCTGTGAAACGGGGGGGCACCAGAGGGATCTTCGAACCACGGCTCCACATATCCTTAAGACGGCCCTGTGGAGATGTGTAATCTCCAGGCTTTAAACCAGGGTACTTCAAGGGCCAGATGCAGGAGAGTGGTATCAGGAGACAGATATCTAGTCTCATGCGCTCTCAAACACATCTGGTGGGGCTGCTATGAGATACAGGAAGCTGGACTAGATGGGCCTTTGGCCTGATCCAGCATGGCTCTTCTTATGTTCTTATGTTCTATGTTCTTATGAGGGATGTTGGTTTTACTCTTTATGGCCATCTTCGTGGGCCTGATTCTGGCTCCTCTCCATTCTGCTTGAAAATATCCTTCCTCAAAACAAAACAAAAATGTTGCTATTACCAGTATCAGTAATTACCAAAACATCTTGTGTGTTATAACTCACCCCATGCTTTGCTTTTGTGGTCGGGTGGGGGTTGAACCTATTGATTCTCAGAATCTATGACCTTCTCGCTGTCAATTTTAAGTAGCCCTGTTGCTTTCCTTGCCTCCTTGCCTCCCGGCATCAGATACGCTGCATTCTTCCTGGACTCCCAAGGGGAGGGAAATATCATGTTTCATGTTTGCTGCGCATGATTTATGTATGCAAATAGCAATGCACCTCCACTTACTGCTAATGATGTGCCTCCTTCCTCTAATACCCTTCCTCTCTGAAACAGTGTTATGTGATCAGCCAGCTTAATAACCCTCTCTCTTACTGTCAGACTTGATAAAACCGTAGCTGTTTTTTTCCTATTAGCAAATTCAGTCAACTAATACCTTTACATTCCAAAGGGTGGCTTCCACTTTGGAGACTGTCACATCTCCTAAGTATCTTAAAGGAATGCTTGATGATATTTCTCCAACCAGTAAACAGACTGATTATATTACAAATGAGATTATCTCCCAACAGAGCCTTTGTAAAAGAGGGTATGACAGGGCAAAGATATGTGTGTGTGTGTGAGAGAGAGAGATTGCACTGCTTCTGGTCAGTTCTTCATTTTTCTTTTTTCCTTCCAGAAGAAAAGAAAAACACTTGAATCTCTCTGCGTAGCTGGTTCTAAAGTAAGGATGATCCTACATTTCCCAATAAGCAATGAAATAAAGAGATCAGAGGACTCAGGTTTCAGAAATGGTGGGCTGTGTGATTAAACATGAGGCACAGAGGAAAGGCACAGGAAATATGAACCTGGAATAAAAACAGAATGGAATCTCCAGAGGAAGACATTTAATGTGCTGGGGAGGTGACTCAGGGCGCTTTTACATGACCCCTAAAATCCGCGGCAAAGGGCTCCCAGATGCGGAGCTTAAAATTGTTTTCCCACCAGCTCCGGACTTTCCAAGTACCTGGTCTCTGAAGGTGAAAAATTTCTGATGCGGATGTAAAGCAGTGAGTGTCGGGCTCTCCTCGCCTTGTGTTTGTTTGTTTTTTGCCCCCCGCCCCGTTAAGAGACCTTAAGAGACTGGAATGCTTGCTTCCAGGGTTGCGACCCAGCAGATGGAGGTGAGCCTGCATTTTTTTTTCTCCCTTTTTTTCTCCCTCCCCTCGCAAAGACGGGAGCAATGGTGTGCGGAGGGGTGGGAACACAGGAAGAGCGACAAACCCCCAAGATCTCTGGTCTGAATTTAAGTGGTCAGTGGATCTAAGGGGTTGTGTAAAAGCGCCCTCAAATACCCAGATGCAAGGGGTTCGATATAACAAAGACGGAGCACAGCATTAGCCAAATACGAAGTCATCATGTTCCCAGTGAGCCCCACTGACCACGACCAGTCATCCTATGAGGAATTCTGGAGAAACCGGAAGTCTGTAAGAACTCATTCCCTGCCACAGAATCATAGAACTGCAAACACCCTGGTTAATTAGTTAGGTAGTTAGTTAATTCTGTTATTTAGGTTATTCCTAGGCTGCCTTTCACCCATCGGGGACCCAAGGCAGCTTACAAATGATTAAAACTACCCCATAATCACAATTATGGTAGATACGATCACATCACCCCAGTTCTGGCACGCCTGCATTGGCTGCTCGTGGCTCTCTGGATAAGGTTCAAGGTCCTGGTTTTGGTTTACAAAACCCTCCACGGCTTGGGACCTGAATACCTGTTGGAGCGTATCTCCCAATGGTCAATTGAGGCCAGGCCGACTAGAATGTCGCAGGCGCGCTCACTCCGAGTGGCCACCCCCAGGGTGGCGCGGAAGTTGCTTACGTGCAACCGCGCCTTCTCTGTGGTTGGCCCCTCGCTTTGGAACCATTTTCCGAGTGAGTTGCGCCTTGCACAGTCCCTGCTCACCTTCAAAAAAGCACTCAAACCCATGCTTTTTAGGGAGGCATTTGGCAACCTTTAATTTATTTATTTATTATCCTCCCTCCCCCTGTCACCCTTTTGACGCCTCTTGCTGAGGGTGTTCCCTCTTATTGCTTTGGGTTTATCTGATTTTGCTGTTGTATTGTATTGTCTATTTTAATCCTGTTGTAAACTGCCCAGAGTTCCTGCTGGAAGATGGGCGGTATAGAAATGAAACAAACAAACAAACAAATAATTAATTAATTAAAAGCACCACAAAACCTATACTAAACAATTAAGCATCCATCGTTATTTAAAACCGCCACTAAAACATTTTCAAGAACATTCCTTAACACATTTTAGCTTCCTGTTGCTTTCTGGGCCAGGTTCATGGTTCTAGTTCTAGTCCTCCGCCCCCGTTATTATTCAGAGTAACTTTCCCTAAGGAACATTAGCTTGAATAATCTCATCTTTTCTTCAGGTTGCCACAAAGAGAAAGGCACGTAAGATGGTCGCCACAGCAAATGCACCTTCTCAGTTGTGGCCCCTTCCCTTTGGAAGAGGGAAGCCTGCCTGTTCTCCACACTCTTTCATCTTTTAAGAGGATGCTGAAGATAGTCCTTTTTTTTTTTTTTTTGAGATACGTTCAGTGATATCCTGCCTGAGACTCACTGTTGTGTTGTTGTTTTCCCCCCACCATCTTGGACGATTTTAATTCAGGGCACAAATGTCTCCATGTTCAGTGTTTGGGTGGGGTGGATAGGTTTACTATTTGCTGTTTATCCTTTGTCTTTTTAGTCTGTTTGCAGGCTGCCCAGAGGAGTGCTTTGCACTAAGTTTGTGGCACCGAAATTTGTGAAACAAATAATGAAATGATCACGTATCTTATCTCTCCAGTCTCTCTTGCCAGGGTCATTTTGCAACTCTTCTTCCATCTCACTGTCACTTCTAGCTCATTGATAGTGTTCTGGGTGACGGAAATGTTCTGAAACAGCAGCTCTGGCAACTGTTTAGGCAGGATAGAATGAACAGTAGGGCAGCAAGGCACCCAGCCTGTATGGATGAGCTGTTTAGGGTATATCAATGAGATAAGAACCCACTATCTTTATTTAAATCAGGAAAAACAGAGCTCTGTCTAGAGACACTGAAGTATTCTCCTAATTTCTGAGTACAATATGGCTGTTTCTCATGTCAGCTTTGTGCCCCTTGAGACTTAAGCCTAAAGGTGGGCCCATTTTGTTCTGCAGGGCACTGCTGGGGAGAGGTGTCATATGCAAGTATTAGTATGTGTAAAGAGGATTACATCCCACAGAGGCAAAGGAAGTGTCGAGGTCCAGAGAAATGGCTGCTAGATTGCTGATGATGAACTGGAGTCTCTTTTTTAGCTGGGAATAATAGGTTGCAACCAGGGGTATCACACTGCTGTTACTTCTTCTGGTTTTGTCTTTAAAGATTCTCAGTCATCCAGGTAGGTTTATCTCGAAGTTGGGTCATGGCAAAAGCTGCTGATGAAGCTGCTTGGACGAGTAGCAAGTCGTTTCAATCTCTCAAGAAAAGAAGCCCAGTTGCCATGACCCAGCTTCCAGACCCTCCTGGTTTTGTTCTGAAGAAGATTATAAAAGCTTGATGGATTTGATTGTAAATGGATAGGGGCAGGAAACCATCTGTTTCTCAAAATTCAATGGATAACATTGAAAAACTTCCTGCCTCATCTAAGACAGACGTGCCTGGCAAAAAACACCTTGCCAAGAACTTTACATTTAACAATCATCTCCTGGCAAACCACATCTTTTGCTATGTTTGGACTTTGGGTACATGCTTTGAAGAAGTGGGTATTGCCCACGAAACCTTGCAATGATTTTTTTATTGCTTTAATTAGTGGCCTATAAAGGTATCACCTACTGTGTAGCCTAGTCTTTTGTTTGTATTTTCTAATGGACACACAGAAAGAAAGAAAGAAAGAAAGAAAGAAAGAAAGAAAGAAAGAAAGA